>VCAZ01000004.1:2932500-3285000 GCA_005784505.1 Bagarius yarrelli | reverse complement strand
CTGTAATAAGGGTTACTGGAGGTCTGACCGCCATCACTGTGTGGGTAAGTCAGAGACACCGAAAAGAGGAGAAAACCCACTCAGTCGCTGCATCAAAAGCAAAAAAAATTAACATCTACAAGCTTGTGTTTTATTTATTTATTTATTCCATGACGTTTTTGAATTTTTGATTTATATAGAAGACTAAAAGGGGTGATTAAGGTGCTGGGACTGCTTTATGGAAGATCGCGTTTCGAATCCCAGCACTACCATTTTACCACTGTTGGGCCCCCTGAGCAAGGCCCTTAACCCCCAATTGCTCAGTTGTATAAATGATACAAATGTAAGTCGCTCCGGATAAGGACGTCTGCTAAATGCCGCAAATGGAAATGTAAAAGGTTTACATATTGCACACTTTTTTTTTTTTTAAGTAAATTTGTGTTAGAAAATAAAATTCACAAGCGATTTAAACTCTAATCTGTATATAAAATTGAACCAAAGTTTATTTTCGTTGGTTTTTTTATTCTGGAGCAAGTGATAGCTCAGTGGTTACGGCAGTAGTTCCCAAATCTTTTCTCTTTGCCTTAGACTTGCTCATTAGTGATTACATATCAATTTAATTTCATTTTTTTCTTATTATTATACTGAATTTTTGTATTGTAAAGTTGGATTGATGTGGGAAGATGTGAGGGAAGTGGTAGCTAAATTGTAAGATTTTGGATTTTTTCTATGAACAGAAGATTATGGGTTTAGTCCCCAGCACCACCAAATCACCACGTCTGGGCCCCCGAGCAAGGCCCTTAACCCTCAACTACTTAGTTGGATAAAAAGAAATGAGGTAAATGTAGGTTCGCTTTGAATAAAGGCATGAAAATTATAAAAGAAATATGAATAATTAAACCTGATATTTTCATGTTAACACACCACATTTTATAATTACCCCTTGAGATGTAGGAAATAGGGTAATTCTAATAGCGCATTCCAGCCTGATTCAGTTTAACTGAAGGTAAATTAAAGATCTTTTTCCTCTTCCAGATGTCGACGAGTGTGTAGACGTTCTGGGGGTTTGTGGCAGCGCGGAGTGCAGAAACCTGATCGGGTCCTACGAGTGCCTGTGTGGAGTCGGATACGTCTATAATAATGAGACCAAAACCTGTGACGGTGCGTCAGATAATTGTATTCAAATCCATCCTATGTAACGGTACACCAAAAGTGTGTCTTTTTCTGATGTAACCGCCACACTACTGGAAAGTTTTGCCAGAAATTTTGAACAGAAACTAAGACTGCTGTCAGTAGCAGCAAAAATGCCCCAAAAAATCTTTAAAAGCAAAACAAAAAAACAGAAGTAACGCAATAAATAAATATCAGTGCTGCATGTCGGTTATTAATCACATAAACGTAAAAATAGGTGACCTGACTTGTTCCACAGGGCTCGGTTTTAGGCCCACTTATTTTCTCTTTCCACTTCAGTTCTTAAACATCAGTATCAGTCGATTCATAATGTTTACACAACCGTCATGAACAGCAGGTGAACAATTAAGACATCCGACATTTGTTTGTACACACATGCTGTCTGGTTGCTTCTGTCTGGAGAGGAGTGACTTATTCTGTTTTTCTCCTGCTGAGTAGATGTGGACGAATGTGAATCACCTGTGTGTGAGGAGCAGTGTGTCAACACACCCGGGAGTTTCCGTTGCTACTGTGACGGCAGACAGGGCAAGAAGCTGGGCCCCGACCTGAGCAGCTGTGAGGTAATGAATAGGTTCGATTCATCGGTCATACAAAAAATGGTTATTTTATTAATGTGCAGATTTTTACTCATTTATAGCATAATACTTATGTAACACCACTACTGCTCCTTTAGTTATAAAGAACAAAATAATGCCACGACCGGCGAGCGATTTTCGTTTAATAAAATTCATCTGCTTTCGACTTCGAACCCTTAGCGGATTAAGCCTTGTCTGGAATTAAACATGAGGAGAAACGCCCGCTCTCTCTACCTGGGCCGCATGTTCAGTGGAGTTCCGGTGGTCAAGCTACGCTTCAGGCGTCTGATTCAGACAGGGTGAGCACACCACACTTACTGGTTCAGAACAACCGGCCTATTAGACAAGACAGATCACAAGACTGAGATCACATACTTTTGTATGAGGAAAAAACTGTACGTGAGTCTCATGTTGTAAGAAAATATACAGTGGTACCTTGACTTCTGAGTGTCCTGACTAAAGAGTTTTTCGAGATACGAGTCGTCTCTCGGACGATTTTTTGTTGTTTTTTTTTGCTTTGAGTTACAAGCCAGCTTTAGATACCCAACCACTAGTTGGCGTAGCAAAACACCACAGTGTACAGTACATGCTGTAACATCCGCCCAGCATCCCGTGTCTCACTCGATAGCTTGTCAGACATGCGCGTTAGCAAGTGGAGTCGTCTGATCTCCAAGGTAAATGATGTACATCATACTTAATAAGACTAGTTTATTACAGTACATCCTATTGTACTGTTTTTATAGCAATATTCGTTATTTATAAGTTTATTTTATTTTATTTTTTAAAACGTAACAAAAAATTGCGGATCAGTGGCTTTTCAATTCATTTCAATGGGAAAAATTTATTTAACATCCGAGTTATGAGCTCCATCACGGAACGAATTTAACTTGTCAAGGCAAAATTTAATATTTAAGTCAAGGCACCGCTGTAGTTTTATTTTAAAATATAGTGCAAAAAAAATAAAAAATACTGCCAAAAATACATACTATTATATTTTTTTTCGTATTTTACATACATTTATTTTTCATACAATTTTTTTTTTTTGAACCTTTTTGCATGCAGTAGCGCCTTATATTTTGGCACACTACCCACTCGCAACCACTTCAACCACATATAACAGCAGGGCTGGTGTTAAAAAAGATATTGTGCCCCCTGAACAGTTTTAATTTTATTTAATAAATATCACAAATAACTAATTAATAAAATAAGGGTTCCTAATGTTTTTAAAAAAAAAAAAAAAAAAAAAAGAGAGAAATTATAGTTGATTTGTGTTGTGTTTTTCTGATTGGTTGCACCAGAAGCACTTTCCCTTTTAATCCACTACAACAGCATGTGTACTAACTTTGCTTTCTATTCCCTTTAAGTTTCACTGCTGAGTTTGACCTGAGGACATATGACACAGAAGGAGTGATCTTCTTCGCCGGCGGTCACTTGAACAGCTCCTGGATTGTACTGGCGATCCACCACGGCAAACTGGAGCTACAGCTGAAATACGGAGCTGTGAGCAGGGTGACCAGCAGTGGACCTGTGGTTAACGACGGGCAGTGGCACAAAGTGAGCACACTGACGCCTTAAGTAAATCGTAGTGTATATTAATTTAATATTTTTCATAGAATGTATTCAAGTAGTGTTTTTTCCTCATATTTGGTTTTGTCTCTCTATCCTGCCAGATTTCGGTAGAGGAGCAGGGGCGCAGCCTGGTGATAAAGATCGACAAGGAAGCAGTGATGAAGATCGCAGTGAACGGAGATCTCTTTACTCTGAGGAAAGGTATCCATGAGCTCAACCTGACCGTGGGAGGGGTTCCCTTCAAAGAGGATGGACTGCTTAATAAGGTAAGGAGGAGGTTGGGCAATCGTTCAACTCTTTATCTACATTTACGCTTATGGAGTTCCGGCAGACAACCTTTTGTACAACTAAGCAGTTGTGGGTTAGGGGCCTTGCCTAAGGGCCCAGCAGTGGAAGCTTTGGTGAGTGTTATGGGGAATTAAACTCACAAGCTACTGATAACCTTAAATGTTATTATGACGTGGGTAAAATTAATTTTAAGAAATTCCTTTAGACAAACTTCAGTCTAAAACACACAAATGAATAAATGCTCAACATTTGACATCCTTCCTCTCAAAGGACACCTTTATTTAACCAGGAAGTGTCACTGAGATTAAAATTAGCAGCTATACAGTAATTTTAGGCACTGCTGAAAAGGGTCATAGTTTAAGTTTATAATCTGGGTTTTTGACGTAGCAACTTCATTTGGATATAATGACAAGCCAGAATCGTTTCAGAATAATGTCCTCTGGACAGATAAAACCAAGATTGAGTTATTTGGTCACAACCAGAGGCGCTTTTCATGGTGGAAAAAAGAACAAAGCATTCCAGGAGAAGAACCTGCTTCCTACTGTAACATTTGGTGGAGGGTCCATCATGCTGTGGGGCTGTGTGGCAAGCACAAAGTAAGTATCCAAAGTATGAGCAGATTCTCAAGAATCGGTCAAGAAGTTGAAGTTAAGCTGGAGTTTCAGCAAAACAATGAGCCAAAGCATTGTTCCAAATCTACCAAAGAATTCATGCACAGACACGGATACCACGTTCTAGAATGGCCATCCCAGTCCCCAGACTTGAATACCATCGAAAATCTGTGGATTGTTTTAAAAAGGGCTGTCCACGCTCACCAGCCATCAAATTTCACAAAGAAGAATAGTCCAAAATATAAGCAGACTATAAGAAGCTTAGACAGGCTGTTATTGCAGAAATAAAGGTGACGATACTAAATATAGATGTTATTATTTCATTGGGGTGCCCAAATTTTTTGCTCATGTCTGTTTTTGTTATGATTTACATTGCATTATATCTGTTGATTAAATAAATGTTATTCCAGATAAATAATATATATCTGATGCACTAATGTAAGACAGGTTTGGTGCAGCGTTAAAAAGGAACAGGTTTCTGCTTGGGCTAAATGATTGTTTAGCCTATTGACCCTTCATGCTGTCACTAATGTCAATTTCACTTCCTCACAAACTCAGGAGTTAGTTTCCTTTCAGGTTCCCTTCATGCACGTTTGGGTCTTTTTTCCACCAGGGGGCAGTCATGTCTCATAGATGGGCAGGGAGAACGCTTTATGCTCAATTATAGACTGGATGCTTTGCTAGGCCATTGATACGGCGTCTGAATAATTATAGTAAACTATGCAGGGATTAATGCAATTTTCAACTAAAATCCAATCCTTATATTGCACTGAAAAGTATTTATTCGACAGAAACATCGTCCCAGTAGAAATAAACCGTTCCATAAGTAACACAGCTCCTGATGCTGTTTTAAATCTTAGTATTTATCTTCCTTGACATCCTTTTATGACATTAACTCTGTGTTTATTTGTTGTCTTTCAGGTGAACCCCCGTCTAGACGCCTGTATGAAAGAGTGGCACTGGTTGACCGACGAGGACACGTCCATCCAGGAGACCATTCTGCATAACGAACGCATGCAGTGCTTCTCCATCGAGGATCACGGCTCTTTCTTCCCAGGACACGGGTTCGCCTACTTCAATCACAGCCATGGTACGTTCAGTGTGTGTTAGGTTATTAGTGTGTGTGTGCGTGTAAGTCACTGGTCACTGATCTTACTGCCTCACACACAGGTGATACCCAGGTGCTCAGTGTGCAGCTGACTGTACGGCCAGCCTCCACTAGCGGAGTATTGTTTGCTCTCGTACGACAAGATACCGTGCCACTTTCTATCTCCATCACTGACTACCACTCTGGAACTAAGCAGTGGGCGGAGGTCAGTACACTGTATGGACATTCTATTCTATATACAGTCTGGACATTCATACCTCAGATCAGTCCATGGAAAAAACGGTGTCTTATTAACGTTCTACTGTAAATATTTTATTATCGATAGTATTAACTGTTTAACAACACATGACAAGTTCTATACAGTTGCATTGTGGGCCGTTAATATAAGTTGGCTTCGTAACAGTGTGTTTATGGAGTAAGTGCTTCGAAATCTGAGCGAAATCACACCGCTCCACTTACATACCCTAGTACACACTAACTTGAGTTTAGTTCCTTTAATGTATTCCTTTATGCTTGCTATAATGGATTTGCTCCTTGTGTTTATATAATAATATAATACTACTTAATTAATATATTACCATTCTGAATTCGAGCTAATATTATCTGTAGTGTGTTAAATTGTGTGTAGTGTTGTTGACTGTTGTCCAGGAAGGGGAGGCTTAGCAGTTGACCTGCTGATGGAAAGATGTTGGGTTCCACTCCCAGCACCACCAAGCTGCCGCTGCTGGGCCCCTGAGCAAGGCCCTTTACCGTCAGCTGCATAGTTGTTGTTGTTGTTGTTTTTTTTAATATAATATAAATGTAAGTCACTCTGGTTAAGGGTGTCTGCCAAATGCTGTAAATTTAAACCACAGCTTAAAATGAAAGTTACTCTAATTTACTATAAAGCAGGTTTAGTTTCAGTCTTCAAGATTATTTCATCATCTGTGAAAGTGTCTGGTTTCGGGTGTAGCGTCTATGCGGTCAGGTGTATTCTATTCTTTCTCCAACAAACAGATATGAAATAAATGGGTTTGTTTTTTTGTACGTTCCCGCAACAGTATATATTGGTGTCCTTCGGCAACGTGATTGTGGCCAGTGCTGCGGTCCAGCTGTGTGACTGGGAGACACACACGGTGAACGTGACCGTGTCAGGAAACAGCAGTAGGCTGGAGGTGGACGGGCAGCTGGGCCTCACTGAATCTGTAGAGAATGTAGAGCCTGTGGACCTCTTATCCTCCTATAGCACGTTCATAGGAGGTCTACCAGGTCAGGAAATACAAAAATACCGGCGGCTTGTTGATTTTATTTCGCAATACAGTTTTATTTAAAGTAACGTACACATGTTTCTCCGCTGCAGATGTTTCTCTGGTTTCTACGCCGGTCTCCGCGTTCTTCACGGGCTGCCTGGACGTTACGGTCAACGGCCGTCAGTTAGACATGGACGAGGCCCAACACAAGCACAACGATGTCCGCTCTCACGCCTGCCCTTTAGTGGGGCCTCACCAATGAAAAGCAACAGGTTAGCTGGACCAATCAGATAAAACGCCAGGGCAGTTTAGCTCAGCCCTAGCTTAAGCTTAGCCCTGCAACCAAATGCCTTTAAAAAGAGAACGTTTGAGTAAAATTGCATTTTAGTTCAAGGGTAAAACTTAATTTGTCTCTTTAGGACTGGCTGATAAAAGGCCGGACCGAGCTACTTCTACACGTTCCATCCATCCATACATACATACATACATACATACATGCATACACTCCTCCTGGTGACACACTTTCATCTTGAAGCCGAGTTTTATTCCGACAGATTCGTCGCATACCCATGCCTCTGATAGTAAGTAACGTATACACAATCACAGACACTGTAACTCGTATAATTTATATTCTACTCAAGAAACGTAAGGTCGACACTTACATTAGACATCTGACAAAGCACTGCGTCACACCACAAGCTACTGAGACATAGAGAGAGAGAGAGAGAGAGAGAGATGTAACATAGTGTATATGTAAATACATGACTGTACAATGCTTTTAAAACAAAAGACAAAGACATTCTGCTTCCTTCATTTCTAGAATAAAAGGCCTTCAGATGCCACCAAAGGATGTGTAGGTGCTCAAAGTCCTTGTTTTCTAAGTTTATGGTTTGTTATTCCTAATTTGTTTTCAATCAGCAGTATTTTATTTGAACTCTTGTTGTTTTTGTAATTCTTTTGTGTTTAGTCCTTGGTGCATTTAGTACCAGGGAGATTTTCAGTCTTCTCGAACCGGAGGCTGAGCGCTTTAAGAAAAATAAAAGTGGTTGTAATAAGACTGTGTTTGTGCGCTACCTTGTATGGAGCAGTGAAGAATTCTACAGTCTCTTGTAAAGGCTTTCAACAGAAGCCCAGAATGATAAAATACAAAGCAATGATTATTGACTGGTGGTTGAACGTAGTCTTAATTTGAGTTTTTTATTTGATCAGCTACCGTCTAGCAGAGCAGTAAGACTCCTCTGGATACCAACTTACATAGGCAAACACCTATAATGAGACCTACGGTAACATAACAATTACAACAGGAAGCATAACAGTATATGTTCAAAAAAATATACCAATGACATGCCGTCATCTCCTTATTTTCTGGTCCTGAGCAACAAGAAACCGTTCCACAACGTTAGAACTTGCCGTACTTGTATAACCTCTCGTTAGATCTCTCTCCTTCAGGCAACAGTATGTAAGGCGAGAACTTTAGGGTTTGACCAGTTAATGGACGTTGCCAAAGGAGCGCTCTCAGTTTAAGCGTCTGAGATCACGTCACATGGCTACAGACCTCCTGTGGCTCCACACTGCCCCACAGCCTCTTTATCAGGGCTCGAAAACTTGGAATTTTTTCATAGGAATTAACAGAAAAACATGGGAATAAATTTTAAATTGCAAAACTGTAGGTTATAACAGGAAACTTTTAATTGGAGATGAAAAAAATCTTGCAGCATATTTTTGGATTAAAATAATAAATTTTTAATGCCATTTAATTTATAATTTATATCTATAATGTCTATTAATTTACCTGCCTGTCAGCTTATAAAGTTTATATAAATTAACTTGAATTTCTGAATAATGAAAATACATTTTTTGCAAGTTTCCAAAGATCCTAATAAGTTTCTAGCCTGGAATATTTCCAACCCTACACTTTTTATCAGGTTTCACCAGCAAGATATAACTAGTGCCTCTTGCAATGAAACTCGGACATGCATCCGCCATTAGTACTCAAGGTAAAGCTGCAGATGGTAACCCACCTGTCAAGATCAGCAAAACTAATTCTGAGCCTGTACACTTCAGTGTTCAAGGCTAAAGCCCCAGACTCTGATCTGACAGCCAAAGCTCTGTGACTCGGTGCTCAACGACCACTCATTAGTGAGCGCTTGATGTTAGAACCCTCGGGTAATCTGTTCTCCTGCTAATACGTTTTGCAGCCTGATTCATTGTAGCATGCTAGCAGCATTGCAGTCCCAGTGCTTCGGAGGGGTTGAAGCGAATAGTGTGTGGTAGAGTAAAAGGAAACCCACCATATCATGTGGACAGTTTCTTACACGCCGCTGGCAAGTTGCCAATCTGTCAGACGGAGAAAATGTGGGAAAAAGCCTCATTCGGCTGGAAGCAGAGAGAGGGAACAAGGGCGGTGAAGAGGTACGGACACACCTGTGTTCAAGGCTAATGATCAGCTGTCATTGCTAAGCTCTTAACCTTTGACCTTAACCTGTTCAAAAGCTGTAGGAATCTCTTATCTCAGTTGGACGTCTTTGAATAAATGCACTGGTCAAATGATGGGAAATAGTTAGAAAGTCCAATCTCACCCCTAATATGAACGTTAGTAGAATCCAGCTAAATCTTTAGAGGCTCGGTCAGGATAGCGTACTAGGTACCACTGAGTCACCCGAGCAGCACAGAGTAGACTTCAGGAAATGTAAAAAAGCTTAAAGGAGGTAGAACCAGGTAGGAGAACGTTTATGCTGAATAACGCCACAGAGACAGAGAGCCAGCTGTAAATAGTATGTGTGGTGTAATGGTATACAGGTGTGTGCACCGTAATAAGGTAATTTTATATATGTATTTTTTTTTTTTTTTACAGAAAAAATGTAAAATTGAACAATGTATAGTTTAAAGTATGCAACTTGTGGGGAAGTTGTAACGCAATGGTTAATATGTTGGACTGCTAATTGTAAGATCAAGGTTCGATTCCCAGCACCAGCCAGACCCCTGAGCAAGGACCTTAACCCTCGACTGTTTAGTTGTATAAATGAGGTAAATTTTAGCCGCTCTGGATAAGGACGTTCGCCAAATGCCGAAAACGTAAGTGCACAACGCTACCTGCGGCCTCCACCCCCTAATTCTTTATAGCATATATAGGCTAACGTTCAGAGATTGGACATTACCACACTATCAATACGATGCCTTTTCTTCATCTTTGGGAAGATGAAACAGTCGCAAAGAGCCGAGTCGGGCTGTGGGGTGGATGAGGTAGCACAAAAGCCCCAGACTCTGATCTGACAGCCAAAGCTCTGTGACTCAGTGCTCACTTGTCGTAATGAAGGATCCACACACTTTTAAGTTTCTGATGCACTTTTACCCAGTTTCACACAACATTTTATCACACCGCTTTTTTTTTTTTTTTTTTTTTTTTTTTGAGGCAATTGATACGCGTCACAAAAAAAGACTCGGCTGACAGAATTGGAATGCAACTGATTAGTGTTGTAATACCTGGAATCCCCCCCCCCCCCCCCCCCCCCCCCCCCCCCGGACCTCAGGTCTGCTTCACCTTTTACAGAACCTTTCTCAGGTGTAGTAACTTCATCCCTGTTACTTTCTAAACACACCTCGAATGTGTGTTTAAACATTATTGTGTCACTTTAAAGCAAATAACCTGTCGTACTTTATGATGCATGTGAAGTTATCCAGGAGATTTTTACTGCCCCTAGTGGTTAGGAGTGATACAGAAGCAGTATGTCACACCAGGTTGTGTGAAAAAAAACCAGGACCCATCAGAATACATTTTAAGGAATAATTTCATAAGTATATATATATATTATATAATCTAATGTTAGTTAAAAGGCAACATCTTATTCTAAACTTCTAATACTGTGTTCACAACAAACACAAATGTAATTATTCACATGACTAGATTACATACAAATTCAATGCAAAAGAAGCAAATAGTGGCTATTAACGCCAAAAGTGTGACGTCTATCACAAATTCAAGATTTTCGCCTTAATTAGCCCCAAAATCTTCAGCGCAAGTTGAAAACTTTTCTCTCGAGTGAGAAATTTTGCATGACGTTGTTGCGCAAGCCAATCAGCGAAGAGCTTATTGACACTTCCGCTGTATCAGACAATAGAGGAGGAACATTAGTCTTCGCCGTCTGCCGGCAACGTGAAATTTTTAACACAACTTAAAAACATTGCGCAAGTGACGTGAAAAACATCCCGCGATTAATCTAAAGCGAATGACGTGATGCGCGTATTCGTCTGGTGTGAACGCGGCATTATAGTACATTCTGTGCCCTTAGCAGGCATAGGGTGGAGGCTTTTCAAAGGGCCCTAATGAGTGTGGGTAGAGTGAGGGTGCGTTTGGGGTGAGCATGTATCCGGAGGGATCTGGACAGGTGGACTGGGACGGAACTGAAGGGTTGGTGTTGCAGGGCTGAGGCTGACTCTCTTCTGATGGAGTCACAGGCACGTCGGGGCTCGGCTGAGGAGGAGGGGCTGCTGGGTAACTGCTGAGGTGCTGAGGGGCAGAAAGAACAGAGTTCAAACTAAGAGTTTAAACCTTTTTTAAATAAATCAATCACTTTGGATTAATTAATTAATATTACACAAGTTCAGCTATAAACTATTAACAAAATTATTCCTAAAAAAAAAAAAAAGTAGGGGGTGACAGTGTGTGAGAGGTGTGTGTGTGTATAGGGGAATCTGAAAGATGTGAGAGAAATGTGTGTGTGTTTGGCAGAAGGTATGTAAAGGGGAGGAGTGTGTGTATGAGAGGTAAAGAAATGAGTGTGCTGATGTGTGTTGGGGGGGTGGGTTGTGAGGTGTGTGTGTGTATATATAGGGGAATTTGAGTGAGACAGTTAAGTGTGTGTGTGTGTTTGGGAGAAGGTAAGTGAAAGGAGCGTGTGTAAGAGTTAAAGAAATGAGTGTAATGATGTGTGTTTGGGGGTGAGAGGTGTGTGTGTATGGAAGAATCTGAGAGAGAGGTGTGTGTGTGTTTGGGAGAAGGTAAATGTGTGAGAGGTAAAGATATTAGTGTGGTGTGTTTGCGGGTTTAGAGTGAAAGAGGTGTGTGTGTGTATGGAAGAATCTGAGAGAGAGGTGTGTGTGTGTTTGGGAGAAGGTAAATGTGTGAGAGGTAAAGATATTAGTGTGGTGTGTTTGCGGGTTTAGAGTGAAAGAGGTGTGTGTGTGTGTATGGGGGAATCTGAGAGAAACAGATGAGTGTGCAAGATAAGTGTGTGTGTGTTTGGGAGAAAGTAAGTGAAAGAGAGGTGTGCGTGTGAGAGGTAAAGATATAAGTGTGGTGATGTGTGTTAAGAGTGTATGAGGTGTGTGTGTGTGTATGGGGGAATCTCAGTGAGACAGATGAGTGTGTGTGTTTGGGAGATAGTAAGTGAAAGAGAGGAGTGTGTGTGTGTATGTGCAGTTACAGCAGTTCTCCTGGTCACCTGCATGGGCAGTGGGTAATTAGGGTAGGCGGGCAGGGCTTGTCCTGATGGGCAGAATCCCGCGTATGTGAGGACGTGCTGTGTGGGATTATAGAGGATGTGTGGTGGGGCAGCGGGTCTGGGTGACGTCCGGGTCGCAACAGCCGGAACCTGGAATGCAGGAGAAGAAAGCAGATGTGCAGCTGTGCAGTCGAATCGCAGTAGTTTTGTGTTATTGTAGTTTTTGTCTATTATAAATGAAGTTTAATACGTAATTATGATCATTGTAAAAAATAGTTTGTAATATTTAATTATTTTTAAGCTGGCATTTTATTTGGACTTGATCTCAGCTAGTTCTGGTCTCAGGCTTAAGCATGACAGTGTTGATTACAGCTCTACTGCTGCCTCTGAACAAAACCCTCTACGATGATCAGAGTCGACTTAAAGTGACTTGTTTGTGAATAAAAAGACAAGCAGCTGCAACTCGTCCTCTGCCTCAGTGTCGGAGGAAACCTCTTCATTCAGGACTCCTCGCACTTAAACTCAGTCTATTATAGTCTGCAATTTATTACCCTAGTGCCTCCGAGTGCCATTTTAGAGGCGGATAATTAAATCAGCTCAATCCAACTTTGTCACCTCTTTAAAAACGCCGCCTCTTAAACTGCGGACTCTGTGATGACTGATGTCATTGATTCAAGAGAATCTTTTGTTCCGATTGGGCGGCGGCTCCGGTGGAAAAGCTTTATCATGTTTAAAATTAATTCTACCCTTTAAAAGAAATTTTGAGAAACTGACTAAGGTTTTAAGATTTTAAATGACTACCAGGAAAAATGTGGAAGTGGTGCTGTGTTTATTTTCACTGAAACTATTTAGTCCATTTAAGGCCACAATCACAAGCATGTAGTCCTGGGAAAAAGTGGTAGTCTAGTGGTTAAGGTGTTGGACTGCTTATTAGAACATCAAGGTTCGATTCCCAGCAACACCAAGTTACCACTGTTGGGCCCCTGAGTAAAGCCCTTAACCCCTTAATAGCTCATTTGTATAAACGAGATAAATGGAAGTCGCTCTGGATAAGTACGTCTGCCGAACGCTGTAAATGTCCGCGTAGTCCGCCATTGTTATTGTTTTCGTTGTTACGTGACGTAGCGGTGTCTGACTAGGGTCGAGACGTCGGTTGTTAAATCATCATTGTAAAAAAACCTATAGATTTGCTGTACACACAAAAATACAAGGGCTTCGTTTGCAGATTTATCCACTGTATGACATGGTTTCAAAAAATACTGGTGGAAACACCCAGACGATAAATTTTTTTCGCATAAAACTCCATGTGGACCTTAAGAAGGTCTGGGGTTCCCACTGTTGGGCCCTTAAGCATGGCCCTTAACCCTCACTGCTCCAGGAGAGCTTCGACAGCTTTCTAACAAACTAGCTGTAACTAGTGTTGTATGTGTGACAAATAAAGGATTTTCCATGAAGAACGATTGGGTTTAGATGTAGTATAAAATCTCACCAGGTCCTTAATGGCTCCCAGTATGGCGGCGGTGATGATGCCCAGGAAAACCCCCAGCACATTGAGCACCACTGTGGACCACAACAGCCTGTGCAGGTGCACCACGTCCCAGCAGCTACTCACACCCGTGAACTCGAAGTAATGTGTGTGGTATCCTGGGCTGGAGACACAAACCCGTGAGAGTAAAGATGAGCGAATCCGAATTCATCCAGGTTAAATAACCTGATCATTTATATGACTCAGGATTCACGAATCTTTCTCGGATCAGTTGACTCTTAAATTATCTGGTTTCTAACATCATCATCATTAATACAAACCGAAAATGACACCATTCAGTTGTTCCGAGTACTTGTTAGCTAGTAACTGTAGGAACAAGTAGCTGACTGAGTTGTTTAGTAAATTTGCAGGTACTGATTCATCTGATTAATCTGAACTGTTGGATTATGCAGATCCGTCACACTCGTAAAGCATAGCAAAATTCTGGATCCGAGAGTCTGTGTGTGTGTGTGTGTGTGTGTGTGTGTGTGTGTGTGTGTGTGTGTGTGTGTGTGTGTGTGTGTGTGTGTGTGTGTGTGTGTGTGTGTGTGTGTGTGTGGGCGCATGCGAGTCCACGAATTCGGTGAATTTTAGAGATTCGTTGAGTGCCCTCTAGTGGAATACAATGGCAACAACGATTCGTTGAGTGCCCTCTAGTGGAATACAATGGCAACAACAGTCAGAATCCCTACTGACTCAAAGGACTTGTGAGACTTGGATCCGTTCATTGTGTGATTCAGAGGATCCGTTCATTGTGTGATTCAGAGGATCCGTTCATTGTGTGATTCAGAGGATCCGTTCATTGTGTGATTTGAATTTCTTATCTCTACTTGAGAGTTGATGTTTTTACACCCAGTGTGCCTTTATAAAAGAGTGTAAACGCAGCCTGGGTCAGGAGAGATGTTCATGTCGTATGTAATGTTTCTGCGTAGCTCACCTCTCACAGTTGTATAAATCACAGCAGTAACAGGTGTTGGATTTCACCTTCAGTTTGCAGTCCTGGTTATAGTTCTGACACATAACCTACAGTGACAGGAAATAAAGATCAGAAAGAGAGACAGAAATCAACTGCATTTAATCCTCGTCCTGTACCACAGACGGCCGCATCGATTAAAAATGTGTCCTGGTGCACAGTGTTCTTCACTGTATTGTGATTAAGTCCTGCGCTAGTTTTGAGTTCTGTCACTTGCTACAGGATGCAAAAAATAACAGAATTGTCAAAGCCTTGGATATCCGGGTATGTGTTCTAAACATCAAAGCCTCAGATCTACGGGTATGTGTTCTAAACATCAAAGCCTCAGATCTACAGGTATGTGTTCTAAACATCAAGAGCCTCAGATCTACGGGTATGTGTTCTAAACATCAAAGCCTCAGATCTACGGGTATGTGTTCTAAACATCAAAGCCTCAGATCTACGGTAATGTGTTCTAAACCTCAAAGCCTCAGATCTACGGGTATGTGTTCTAAACATCAAAGCCAGATTCAGATCTTCTACGGGTATGTGTTCTAAACATCAAAGCCTCAGATCTTCTTACGGGTATGTGTTCTAAACCTCAAAGCCTCAGATCTACGGGTATGTGTTCTAAACTCAAAGCCTCAGTCTAAAATCTCTCTACGGGTATGTGTTCTATGTGTTCTAAACATCAACGGGTAGCCTCAGATCTACGGGTATGTGTTCTAAACATCATCAGAGCCTCAGATCTACGGGTATGTGTGTTCTAAACATCAAAGCCTCAGATCTACGGGTATGTGTTCTAAACCTCAAAGCCTCAGATCTACGGGTATGTGTTCTAAACCTCAAAGCCTCAGATCTACGGGTATGTGTTCTAAACCTCAAAGCCTCAGATATACGGGTATGGTTTAAACATCAAAGCCTCAGATCTACGGTTGTATGTGTTCTAAACAAAGAAGAATAAACCTAAACCTCAAAGCCTCAGATCTACGGGTATGTGTTCTAAACCTCAATCAAAGATCTATCAGAGCCTCAACTCTATCTACGGGTATGTGTTCTAAACCTCAGAAAGCCTCAGATCTACGGGTATGTGTTCTAAACCTCAAAGCCTCAGAGCCTCAGATCTACGGGTATACGGGTGTTTCTAAACCATCAAAGCCTCAGATCTACGGGTATGTGTTTCTAAACATCATCAGCCTAAGCTAAACATCAAAGCCTCATCTAACGGGCTCTAGATCTCAAGGATATGTTCTAAACATCAAATGTGTCCTAAACCTCAAAGCCTCAGATCTACGGTATGGATATTTTCTAAACCTCAAAGCCTCATACGGGTATGTGTTAAACCTAAACCTCAAAGCCTCAGATCTACGGGTATGTATTTCTAAAAAGCCTCAAACGCCTCAAAGCCTCAGTTAAACCTCAAAGCGCTGATCTACGGGTATGTGTTCTAAACATCAAAGCCTCAGATCTACGGGTATGTGTTCTGAACATCAAAGCCTCTACTTGTACGGGTTGTGAACATAAAAGTCTCGGATCTCTATAATAAACTTATTAAAAATATTTCACAGCTTTCTTTACAATGAGGGTTTACCTGACATGGTAATCTATTTATCTATCTATCTATCTATCTATCTATCTATCTATCTATATATATATCATATAATATATCTATATATATCTATATATATATATATATATATATTTATCTGTATGTCTGTCTATCTATCTGTCTGTATATCTAACCATCTATCTGTCATTTCCCTTTGGAGATACTGTGAAAAGGTTATACTCACCTCACTGTAGTAGTTGTCATAAGCATAACCTGAGCTGCTGGCATAAAACTCACACCTTCCTTCCATCAGCGGTCTCCTGTCCTAGAATACAAAAGGGAAAAACTGTTCTGTTATCAGTACCATGTAAAAACAGAGGTTGCTTTACACAGTGTGCTGAATGCACTGCTGTCAAGGATGTCGAAAACCTCTGCTATTTGATTGGATGTGTGTATATTTTTCTGTTTATTTCATTTTAGCAGATGTTTCCGCACACTACGGCGAATTAATGAACGCTAACCAACCACACGGTATTATTTAATCTTTATTACAGAAAGATGGTCAGTTCTGCTCCAAACTGCTGCAGCTCCTCAGCACGTGACCTCACAGTCAAATAAACGCTCAAGAATGGAGGTTATTCATCCGTCAAATGACTAATGATTTCTCATAATTATACAGCAAAGCTACGGTGCAGATAGATATAAATTCTGAGGGAGAATGAGAGAGCCATTAAAACCTGCTGACTGTAACATCAATAAAAAAGAAAACGCACTAAAGGAGGAATCGGAATGCACAGATCTTAAATATTCCATTTACACAAGAAGGAATTAGTTTAAAGAATTAATCTAGTTTTAGACTACGTGTTATATTTTAAACCATGCTTTATTCGCCATCATGTTTGGACCCTGTGTAAAATAACCTGATTCTTTATATGACTCGGATTCACAAATAATAATCATTTTTCTTTATTTATTCAGATCATTTGTATCTGAAGTTATTTTGTTGCTAACAACAACATAGAACAACTGAATGGTGTAATTTTTATTTATTCATTCATCAGAAGATGTATACCCGCTTATTCCCTAATTCGGGGTCACGTGGATCTGCTGGAGTCTATCTCAGCCGTCTCTGGAAGGGCGAAATGCAAGAGGGGGACACCCTGGACAGGTCGCCAGTCCATCACAGGGCCACACACACACACACACACTCACTACTATGGGCAACTTAGAATCACTAATTAACCTAATATACATGTTTGTGGACTGTGGGAGGAGTTGTTAGCTGGTAACTGTAGGAACAATTATCTGACTGACGTGATTAGGAAGCCAAAAAATATGTCGTCTACATGAAATATATGGTATGACAGGTAGCGAAATGTTTCTTCATGACCGAGCGCCAATAAAAATAAAAATAAAAGAATAAAAGGTTGAAGTGGAAAGGTATGGATGGAATGTAATATGTATAGTGAAGAGAGAAAATATAATGAGGAGTGCAGGTATGAAGGTAGGCGGGTGGGTGGGGTAGTGCAAACAGCTTTAAGAATTAGATACAAATATAAGGTATTGTACAAAAAAAATCCCTGTAGACAGTCCCTTGAGGTAAACAGTGCAGTGCAAATGACTGTAGGGTGTGTGTGTGTGTGTGTGTGTGTATGTGTGTGTTTGTGTGCAGAGACATTTACAGCATTTGGTAGACGCCCTTATTCAGAGCGACTTACAATTATCTCTTTTATACATCGGAGCAATAGGGGGTTAAGGGCCTTGCTCAGGGGCCCAGCAATGGTGGCTTGGTGAAGCTGGGAACTGAACCCACAATCTTCGGGTTGATAGTCCAACACCCTAGCCTGGAGCCACCACTTCCACAAAAACTTAAACCACAGACAGTTTAAGTTTTTATGGGTTTCTTTGTTCGTTTTTTCTGCCTTCGGTTGGTTTCTTTCTCTTTAATAGTGACTTGGCTGGTTGCTTTGGATTCTCCAGATCGTCGAGGGCCAGAATGACCTGTGGGAAAACATCAGGGCAAGCAAGTCCTTCTCTTCTGCCTAACACGATCAGAAGCACCGACCTAAATTTACAACTTAAATCCTAATATTTGTTACCTTTAATTTATCCCCAACAGTTTATTCTCTTTATTTTCATTTCATTTCTCTTGCTGCACTGCTTCTAGTACGTGCAGGTGGATGTTAGATCTTTTTTTTTGGCCTAATCAGATCTCTATGTGTGTTGCCATGTTAATCTAATCTGCTCAGGGGTCTTCAGAATCAGTGCTGCCCATGGAACTTAAACTATATCAGCAATAGGACCTATTAGCTTTAAAAATTCACTCTACATTCAGGCCAGCTAAAGTTCCGACTAGCAAAACACATCTGTAGCGATCTGCACACATCTGAGTTACAATTTTTACACCCAAAATGGCTGACGTAGGAGGAGAAATTAATTTTGTCTTGGATATACTTAAAAATCCGTTTTCACGGCGGACTTTTAAAAGTTAGACATCATGAGGAGAGGACAGCTAACACGGAGGATAACTTTAGCCTGTCTCAGCTTGCTCGTTCACTTCCACTCCAGACCAGACGAGCGGTACCACTTTCTTGATTTAAGATCATTAGTCAAATATTTGATATCAGGTACACCAGGCATGGTTTGATACCAAATAATAGGATATTTATTCCAATACATCCAAAAGGTTTTTTTCTATCACTTGTAAAAATGCAAAAATTTCAATAAAGAAAATTACAAATTTTTCTATTAAATGTAATAATAATAATAATAATAATCATTATCATTTTAAAAAGAACTCATCTGGATTATATATATACATTAAATTGTTTTTATTACCTTTTTGTGACTTTTTAAGACATTCGACATTTGTTAAACTACACAAGCTGCATAAATAAATGCACTGGTTAAACACAAAGATAAATATTACAGATTGTATTAATAATTTAAAAATGATCCTTATTATTAGATGAGATTAGATTACTTAAGCCCCGCCCCTTTCCCAGTGAATGAAGGTGTATCAGGTTGAGGTCACTGAGTGTTCTGCGGTACGATGGAGGCGTGTGATAGGAACATTGTGGCGCAGTCACCCAGCAGGATGTTGTATGATTATATCCATAAAGTTTTATTACCAACACTGACATCCAAAAGCAGAAAGAAGAAATGAGATGACAAAAGATAAGGAAGTGAAATAATTTACACTCGTAAAAAAAAAAAAAAAATCTACAATCTATAAATCTGAACCTTGATTTGAAGTTAGATACAAACGTGAAATTCTCACGTGCTGCTTACGATATACTGAGCAGCGATGATTCCGTCCATGATGGCACAGAAGAAGCAAGAGATTACGCCCAGGCTGATAAAAATGATGGACGCCACCAACTGCAGGAGAGAAATGAGACATAAACATGGACGGATCAGAAGCTGATGAACAAAGTAAGAACTAAGAGCATGAACAACACTTAAGAACACTTCCTATTAGTATTCTATTCAACATTTACAGACGTCCTTATCCAGAGCGACTTACATTTATCTCATTTATACAACCGAGCACTTGGGGGTTAAGGGCTCAGTGGTGCCGGGAATCGAACCCAGATCATTTAATTAGCAATCCAGCAAGTTATTTAATCAATCATAGTAAACAGAACAATGGTAATATCAAAGCACCACCTGGAAAATCAGTATACAACTACTAATTTACATACAACATTTACAGCATTTGGTAGACGCCCTTATCCAGAGCGACTTACATTTATCTCTTTTATACAACCGAGCAATTGGAGGTTGAGGGCCTTGCTCAGGGACCCACAGTGGTGGTTTGGTGGTGCTGGAAATACCCTGCTCTTTCTGGTATCAGTCCAACACCTTAACCACTAAGCCACCACTTCCTCAAACAACATGGACTAATTCCTAGTGCAGATTATTATTATAAGTTTTTTGGCAAGTTTTATTAGAATACTGAACGTAGTATGATAAGTTTACAGCATTCAGTCTCTTAATCTATACAAATACAAAGAAAACAATCGAAATAAATACACAAGCTCTAACATTAACCCTAACCCATTGACTGGTCCAACCATCCCGTAAAACCCAAGAATGGTTTCTCTAAAGGTTTCTGGCACCAAGATAGTGGAATGAACATTCCATCAAGTTCAGCCGAGTCACCAGCTGTCCTCAAGAGACCATTAAACAACTATTCCTTACTTACTTATTCCGTAATTAAAAATTTACAGGTTTTGGATTGTTGCATTTTATTTTATGATTTTGCGTACCAGCATCCCATTGATCTGTTCTGTGATGAGACTCAAAACATGTCTGTACGTCGTTCTGGATAAGGCCGTCTGATACATTTCATTTTATTTTCGTTTGTAACTGAACTGTGCAAAATTCCAAAGCTAAAGGCTGCCAGTCTCCTCACCTGATTAAGAAAAGGGACAGATTCATTAGGCAGAACAAACAAAAGCGTCTAAGGAATATTACAACACAAGTATTACAACACAGGGGCAATGGTGTCTCAAACGGTTAAGGTGCTAAGTGGTTGATAGGAAGACCAGGAAGCCCCGCCGCCGCCAGTCTGCCACTGTTGGGTCCTTGAGCAAGACCCTTAACCCTTCTTGCTTCAGGGGCGCTGTATCATAGCTGACCCTGTACTCTGACCCCTAACTTTCTAAAATGGGATATGCGAAGAAACTAATTTTACTGTGCTATAGCGTTTATGTGACAAATGAAGACATTTACATCTAAAAATTGCTCGGTTCCCATGCGTGGGTTTTGGACAATGAAGACTGTTTGCTTACTCACAACTAGATAGCCGCCTGTATGTACCTCACCGAGTATCCAAGTATAGCATGCTTCTTTATTTTCTACTGCTCCACACACACACACACACACACTCAGATCCATACATTGCCCTGTGTTTTGTAATTGCCCTTGTCTCTCTTTCCTTTGGTCCTAATTGATAACTTTAGTGTCTGGATGTGGACTGGAGTAATAAAGGAAATGTACAGCCTGGGAAACTTGCTGCCAACCTGCACCTTTAAAGGTAATTTACTGACCAGTGGCAGCCTGGAGGGTAACACTACACTCAGCAAAGGGCAATCTCATTCATGGACCTGATACCCCCAACACCACACATGCTTACTGGCATTAATAAAAACTTTTACAGCTCTGCTTTTCTGAACAGTCTCACCATCCAAATGAGTTTTCAGGCAATGTGTGAGCTTTGGCCATCTTTTTTTTTATTTCCTGGGAAACTCACCCACCTTCCTGTCAAACTGAAACTCTGGACTGACTGATCGTAAATTTCAACACTCTTAAAAAATCCTGTCCAACTGGGAGTATTTTTAATCAGAGGCGGTTCAAAAACTGAAATAATTATTGGATGATGAACGGTGGATGAGATAAATGTCACTCTTCTGTACAGCCAAAAAAGCCATTTTAAGCACATGTATACTGAGCTAAAAATCACAGCCGTGGTCCATCTGAACTACTCATCCATCTGCTGATTCGCTGTGGGACTCACTGCCAGGGTGAGGAGAGAAAAGTTTGTGCATAGGCAAATGTTATACAAAGCTCTAATCTCGCACTAGCCCCGTTTACGTCTACACTGTCATTCCGGTTGACAAGAGACGTCAGTTTACAAGAGACGTTATCGACTGATACTGTTCATCTGAGGTCACCTCTCCTCCCCTCCATCCATAACGATATCTTCTGCTGCCCCGACAGGTTGCGAACTGAGTGGGGTTTTTTTTTTATTTAGCCAAAATGCCGGCTAGTTGTGCAATAGTCTTTGCTTCGACAGAATCCCATACGAAAAGGAAAAGCCCAAACTTGTGGATTTGTCCCCCTAAATAGTCCTCTGTCCCCAGGGAGGGCAAACAATGGCGGCCGTCCTAGTACATTTGCACAGTTTATATGCAATCAAAGGTAAACTTATGTAAACAGTGAATATATTAACCATTGTAATTTTACCCATAAATTATATCTTTTTTTTTTTTTTAAAGATATTTTTGGGCTTATTGATAGGACAGAAGGATGAAATGGGTTAGACAGTGAGAGAGGTATTTATTATTAAAGACAACAGATTTCAGCATAGGATTCTAGGAATATTTTAGGATTTCAAAATTTGTCTTAGACGACCATATCACGGCCAGAACCGCAGGCTTAAGTAAAACAACCGAGCAGAAGCAAAATAAGCATCTGTATCAGCGCGTAATGGTCTTTCAGCTCAAGGCCAAACGGAAAACTGTGGTCAAGTGATCGATGACGCTGATGGTCGAAGGGTTAATGAGAACTGTAGGGTCCAGAGCTAGAATTATGACCCCTGATAAGAACACTACCTATGGACACAAGGTGACCGAGCAAACGCTTAAATATTTAACACAGTGGACAACACACACACACACACACACACACCACACAAAGCAAAATGCATAGAAAGATTAAGGACTAAGCATTAAATTGTACTTTTATTAAAAAATCTAGCAAACTTTTATGTTTTACTGTTATTTATTTATCTCAATTTATTTTAATCAATGTTAAAATGGATGCATTGATCCAAACAGATCTTTCTATTTTCCAGTTCAGCAAAGGAGAGGACGACGATCTGCTGTGACCTCCAACACGTCACCTGACACCAGTGATCTGCCAGTAGCATGATAGGGCTTATGCTCATTTAGGTGTAAGATGGACCACTGCTTCTCTGTGTGACTCAGAGGAGAATTAAAAGTGTGTAAAAGCATGACGTAATACGCAATATGTTAAGAGTTGTGAGTTCAGACAGTGTGTAAGAATGAGAGAATGTGTGTGAGCATCTGTGGGGGGTTTGGTTTCATTTGCTGCATCAGTGTGTGTGGTAAAGTCACCACAATTAAATTTTAAAGGCTGTTCCGGGATCAGTGCCAGAATGGTGGGCACAGAGAACAAGTCCCTAAATCATATAGAGATCTCCACATACAGCCGACACTTCCTCACTCAGTGTTAACAAGATACACACAAATTTCTTTTTGTTAGTTTGTACAAATTATACATGAAGCGCTGAGTGTGTTTTGTCAGTAAAATGTCAGTGGAACGTTGTGTGCTTTTCTGAATTCCCACAAAAAAAAAATTCCTAGTTGTTAACGAAGACGACACTGATACAGCAACTCGGGTTACGCTAAAGCCAGTGAGCATCAATTAATAAAATGGCGACTTCGTTACAGCCACATACCTAAAGGAGGAGACTGGCATAACATTCGTTACAATCCATAGTAACAGTAACGGCAGACTCCAAAACTAAGTATACGAGGCCAGTAGTATGTCCAAATTCAGTATGTCAAAAAGTTACCGGACGATCTAAAACTAACGTACAGACTTTAAAGTGTGGGAAGTGGTAGCGCGGTGGTTAAGGTGTTGGACTACTTACTTGAGGACCTGGGTTTGATTCCCAGCCCCACCACTGCTGGGCCCCTGAGCAAGGCCCTTAACCCTCAGTTGTATAACAAGGAATATCGTACAAAATCGCTTTGGATAAGGGCGTCTGCCAATTTCTGCAAATGTAAAGTATGCGTATGATGCACGCTTAACAATCCAATGAGGTCACAGGAGAGACAACTGGTTCTATGCGGAAGTGAAGGAAAGTGGTTTTTAAGGGCTTTGAGTATCTTTAAATACTTAAACAAAACATTGCTCCTTGTACCCATTTAACATTATTTAAGTTAAACATTATCCAAATTTACATTCATGCTGCTGTGACATCATATCAACATGGCGGATGTAGTAATTTTATTCATACTGCCCGTAAACATACTATATCGAACGCATTCGTTTAACAGTTGGGAAGTACATACTTACTGAAATAGTGTACATACTTAAGTAGCATACGATTACGAACGGCGCCCATGTTTTTTATTAATTGGTGCATTATAGAAAAGATTAAGAAGCTAATACATTTACAAATTTGATGTAAAGCAGACGGACTGACTGTCAGTATTATTGTGGAATGTACTGTATTCATTTTGACTCTTAATGCCAGATTAGTATATATATATTAGTATATATATATATATATATAGAATATTAAAAGATAAAAGTTGAGACAAAGAGCCGTTTATAATTGGACGATAGAAATAACACGTTTTTTTTTCCAAAACGTTTGATTATTTTTGTTGTCTGTGTGATTTTCTTGCTGGTTGGCATCCGGTAGTACCTGCTCATCACTATGGAAACCTTCTGTCGAATATAGCGTTTTGTTAGTTGGTGAAACTAACAAATAATTAGCCGACCTTAATAAGTAAAATAATTTTAGTTTAAAAGCCAACCTTTATTATCAGATACAGATCAAATATGACTCAAAAAATATTTTATATATAACAATATAATAAAATATATAAAATGTGATGTCGCGCATTATCCGGCTTTCAGGATGAAGTTTAGTACAAAAAAAAAGAAATTTTGGCTATTATTTAACTCGTCTTGTTGAGAAATTTTAAATCGTTGATAGAGAATCGTATAGAATTATATGTACTGATGCGGTGCAGACTTATTAGCTAGCATTTTAGCGCTCGCCGACTCTGTGGAGACGAAAAGCAGCAGCGGAATTAGCATCACGCTTGCCCGCTTTATTAAAGCAGAGGTACTGATTGGTTGAATTCGTAGTAGCACTTCTTGGTCCACAGGACAGCTTTTACTTTACCAAACTCCACTCTGTTTCTGTCCACCGGTGTGAAAGCCTTTTTAAAGACTAGGTTTCATCTTTAAACCTTGTTAAAATAGTAAAAAGAGCACTTTCGATATGAAGATCCGAACCATTGTCACTTAGAGATAATATAATGAGGTGGACTGCAAGATAAGGGTTTATGTCTGGTGGGAGTGGGTTCTAGAGCGGCTGAGCAGAATGGCTGAAAACTCTGAATGGCTGGTGTTGAGACAGGCAGAGGGCACAGTGAGGTGGATGGAGGAGGAGGAGGATCTAAGGGAGCGGGAGGAGGTGAGGGAGATCAAAGAGATAAGGAGAGGGGGAGGTTATGGATGGCCTTAAATTAATATTATAAAAAAGAATTTTGAATTTAATTTAGAATTTCACCGGGAGCCAATGACGTTTCTGTAGGACAGGGGTGATATGATGAGAAAAGGGTGAACCAGTTGTCGCTTATGGAGGGATTTGGGAGGGAGACCAAAAAGGAGAGAATTACAATAATCAATACGGGAGAAGAAAAGGCTGCGAACAAGGATAAAGGAGGAATTCGGGGTTAACGGGGAACGGCGATTATTAATATTGCGTTAATGGACATATGCAGACCAGGTAATAATATTAATTTACGATTGAAAAGATAATAAACTATTGAGAATGACACTCTGATTCGTAACCTGGAGGGGATATTATGAGGGAAAAGCTGGTGACTTTGGATAGTGTAGATTTAGTACCATTAGGAAGAATTTCTTATTTAATTTTATTAAGTTTGAGGTGAACCAGCATTTTATTTCAGGTTAAGAGTTGGTGAGAGAGGACGGTGGAAGTGTAGGGATGAGGAACCTCAGGGGATATGATTAGGGTTTAAGGTCAAGATCCTCATGTCACGCTGTAGAATTTCAGTGGTTGAACTGTCAGACTGTATGACAGTCAAGACGGGTCAAAAATGGACAAGAAAAAGTTTAACATCATTCATCAGTCATGTGTTTAGTAACCTGCGTTCTTTTGCTAACTTTAGCTAGCAGCAACGACACGTCATACAAACACTCCTTCTCCCGCTATAACTTTTCTTTTCTTGCTGTTCTGTCTACCAGACCTGTTTTTCACATTGTCCCAAGGTTGTGCTACTTGCATCATCAGGTTTGGTACTCCTCGGAGAAAACAACGATTTGCAACGATCCTTAATCGGATGTCAGACATGTCAAACTAGCCATCAAAGCCAAAACCAGATTTTAACGTACGATTATAAGAATCATTAGGATTTTCAAATTTGTCCCAGGTGACCAAATCATTGCCCAAATCTCACAGTGTGAGCCTAACTATAGATTTAAGATCGCAGGATTATGTAACTCAACATAGAACTTCAAATTAATCCTAAGAAATTACTAGTAATAATTAAAGAGTCTATAGAAACAACGTCCACACATTTAAAGCTCACTAATGTTATAGTAAAATCCCTGTTAAAGCGTCTCTCCGGGGGAAAAATTAGGTGAAATTCAGCCTTTCACCAATGCTAATATCATTTCTTTTTTATGCCGCTGTTTACAGCCATCAATCGATTCCGGTCACCGCATCGCGACTCGACTCAGGCGGCCAACGAAGCAAAGCCCATTTATTCTCTAATTCTGTTTGTCATGTACTTCAAGGTAAAATGCTGCTGGTTTATTGGCAAGAAGATCCTGGCATCCGTTCACATGTAACGCAATAGTTCAGGGACAGAAATAAACGGGTACTAAAATCTAATAGCGATTGATCCCTGCAACATTGCTAATGACAGGACAAAAATAATCCGACAGAGAAAAACACACTGTGGAGAAATTACCCAGAAAATCGTTTCACTCAGACTCACAGAAACATCAGCGGGGGCTGCTTGGGATTGTTTGCTAATACATGAAATAAAACATTTATTCACTCATATTGAAAGAGAGAAGAGAGGAGAAGAGAAAGAAAGAAAGAAAGAAAGAAAGAAAGAAAGAAAGAAAGAAAGTGGAGAAAGGATGAAAATAAGAAAGGAAGTAAGGAGAGAAGAAAAGAAAAGAAAAAAAGACAAAACTGAAAGAAAGAAAAATGGAGGAAGGATGGAAGGAGAGAGGAAAAGAAAAGAAAGAAAGGAAAAGAAAAAGAGAAAAGAGACTAAACAAAAAGAAAGAAAGAAAACAAGAGTGGGAGTGAAAGAAAGAAAAAGACAATGGAGAGGAAGCAGGAAAGGAAGGAAGGAAAGAAGGAAGGAAGGAGAGAAGGGAAGAAGAAAGAAAGGATTAAAGGGAGGAGGGAGAGAAAAGAAAAGAGAGTGAAAAAAAGGAGGGAAGAAAGAAAAAAAAGGAAGAAAGAAAGAAAGAAAATATTAATATTAAGGATGTTTTTATGGGGTACAGGATGAGAAGGTTTCGGTAGATCTTTAAACCTGTACAGAAGTCCGATCGAAGCACTTTTATCTAAGACCACTAAAGACCACCAAAGGACACCGCAGGACGTCGTTCCCCTGAGTGGCTATTGAACTCTAACTCCTCCCCCTTTTCGGTATGGAGCAGATATGACACGATGAACACTGACAGCATCCCTGTGTTATTATAGTCACTATTCTTATAACATCTACGTGGATATATTACCATATGACATCATACCATGTGACGTGTTGTATCTTTTCTTAATCAATAAAATTCTCTCTTATATTATTAAATTTAGGTTTTTTTAATGATCTATTACTCACCATGGGTCTGCGATTCTCCAACACATTGAGCCCAACGATGCCCAGGAACGTTCCAAAGCTCAGCTAACAGAATAAGAAAGGAATTATCAGGTTATAGACTGTTGAGAGTAAACCTCACACTGAGGAAACGTGACTACTCACTATGATGCCTGAGTAGAAACCAGCCACTGCTACGTTCCCCGTGCGGGTGGCAGCCATGAGGCCGATCAGCAGGATGATGACGGACAGCGCGTGTAAAGCTACGGTACACCAGATCGCTGTGCAGCGTCTCTTTGAGTACTGCTCTGTGGGATGATTCAACAAAACACACACATCTGAGTCCGCGACGTTAAATAAATGTTCTTCGGTGTTGTTTCCTCAAGGGAGACCGGTCAATAGGGGGCGCTGTGGTGCCAAGGAAAAAAAGCTACTTACCATGTTAATCCAAACATTTAGTTATACTATGCCACTGTGTGTGTCGTATGTGTCTACAAATCATAAAGTTGTATTGTGATACACAACTGTGTGCAACATCGGTCGACTTTTACCCAATAACACAGAGCGGTTTAAAAGATAACCCTAGAAATACTAGTTTAGTTTAGCATTAGTGTGATTATTTACACCGCCTGGTTATTAAAGTGCACTCGTTTCCACTTCGAATGTGTCTTTACTTAATTTTACACCTTTTGCTTTCACACTGAGGCTGTAAAAAGCGTCGACATGATTTATCCTGCGTTTTATTTTTCTGCACTTAGACAGCAATATTAGCGCACCACATTTTCTAATGCTGCTGCAAACTCCTGCTGTTAAATTTTTACAACCGAAGAATCCTCACTTGCATTGGACAGAAATGTATGCGCTGCTCTGTGTACACTACTGTAGTGTGCTGTAGTCTATCAGACTGTCCTGTAGTCTATCAGACTGTATCAGACTGTCTAGTCTATCAGACTGTCCTGTAGTGTATCAGACTGTCCTGTAGTGTATCTCAGAGACTAGTCTATCTGTAGACTATCCGTCTAGTCTATCAGACTGTCCTGTGTATAGACTGTCCTGTAGTGTATCAGACTGTACTCTGTAGTCAGACTATAGACTCTAGTCTATCAGACTGTACTCTAGTCTATCAGACTGTCCTGTAGTGTATCAGACTGTCCTGTAGTGTATCAGACTGTCCTGTAGCGTATCAGACTGTCCTGTAGCGTATCAGACTGTCCTGTAGCTTATCAGTCTGTACTGTAGTGTATCAGACTGTCCTGTGGTATATCAGACTGTACTGTAGTGTATCAGACTGTGCTTTAGTCTATCAGACTTTCCTGTAGTGTATCAGACTGTCCTGTGGTATATCAGACTGTGCTCTAGTCTATCAGACTGTCATGTAGTGTATCAGCCTGTCCTGTAGTGTATAAGGCTGTCCTGTAGTGTATCAGACTGTCCTGTGGTATATCAGACTGTGCTCTAGTCTATCAGACTGTCATGTAGTGTATCAGACGGTCCTGTAGTGTATAAGGCTGTCCTGTAACATATAAGACTGTTCAGTCTGTCATTTAGCCTATCAGACTGTCCTGTAGTGTATAAGGCTGTCCTGTAACATATAAGACTGTTCAGTCTGTCATTTAGCCTATCAGACTGTCCTGTGGTGTATAAGACTGTCCTGTAGAGTATCAGAGTCTGTCCTGTAGTGTAGTGTAACACTTCTGTGTTACTGTTTTATGCAGCACCAGGAGGTCTTGCAGAATGCTGGATTATTTCTGTGTATCCATTCATCTGTCTATCTATCTATCTATCTATCCATCTATCTATCTATCTATCTATCTATCTATCTGTCTATCTATCTATCTATCTATCCGTCTATCTATCTATCTATCTATCTATCTATCTATCCATCTATCTATCTATCTATCTATCCATCTATCTATCTGTCTATCTATCCATCCATCTATCTATCCATCTGTCTATCTATCTATCTATCTATCCGTCTATCTATCTATCTGTCTATCTATCTATCCGTCTATCTATCCATCTATCCATCTATCTGTCTATCTATCTATCTATCTATCTATCTATCTAAATAGATAAATATATATATTATATTGTGTGTGTGTGTGTGAAATGACAGTCGTTTCCTGACTTACATCACAAATGTTGCGACTTTAAAACGAGCGTGTTTATATATTTTTATCTATAAAAATGGAAAATTAAAAAATAATAAAATCATATTTTAAACCCAATAGTAACTAATAATCATTTTAATGTTCAGTGTGTTTATATATTTTTATCTATAAAAATGGAAAATTAAAAAATAATAAAAATCATATTTTAAACCCATTAGTAACATGGAAAATAAAAAAATAATCATTTTAATGTTCAGTGTGTTTATATTTTTTTTTTAGCCCCAACAACAAGAGTCTTTAACTTCAACACATGCAGCGTTCAAATACCATTAGTTTTCCTTTAACTGTATATTCCGACTGATATAAACGATGCGTCTCGTTTAAATCGCTAAAATCCCTACAATTGCATGAAAATGAGAGAAACTGCAGAATAAATATTAAAGTTAACGTTAAAAAAGAGCAGTTTATTAACTGTGCAGATGAATTCAGGCTACTTTACCTGACGGGTCCGGCTCTGTACTCAGTGATACCGAGGGCTGCTGCATCTTTTAGCTGTTTTAAAGACCGAAAGAGACGAAAATCTTTAAAAAATTATATATAAATTGTTTTTCTTTGAGGGAATGAGAAGTTTTAAGTAGCAGAAGCCGGAGGTTGGTGTGAGTTTCTTCTCCGTTCAGCCTCCTCGCGCAGGTGCGCTGCTTAACTGATGCGCGCCCGCGGGGCGGGGCGTGTTCACAGGCGCCCGGTGTGTTAGTGTTCAATACCAGACACAAGCGACACCACACGGCTAAAGCGCTGAATTAAACCCACTTCCTGTTATACTAATACCCGGATTAAGTGTTTAAACTGGTCCTGAATGATGTTTTGCTGCTTTTGCATGAATACAAAAGTTTAAAACTCCAGTTGCAAAAGTAGTTGCTTTACTTTTCTGCAGGATAATTATTTATTTATTTATTCAGGGGCATTAATGATTAAATTACACTGCGGTGGAACTGGTACAAAAGAAGCCATCAGAGACAAACATTGGGGAAGTTGTGGCATTGTGATCAAGGTGTTGGTTTGCTAAATCAGTAGGTCAGGGTTCAATTCCCAGCACAAGCAAGCCGCCACTGCTGGGCCCCTGAGCAAGGCCCTTAGCTCCTAATTGCGATTAATAAGTTGCTCTGGATCAGGGCGCCTAATAAAATGGCGTAAATGTAAAGCTACAAAAACCACAAAACTGATCAATTCGATTAACCCAAACACCAAATAAATAAATAACCCAACCAAATTAGGTAAAATTCTAACCTCAGTTCCAGATGTTTTTGTTATCCCCAGTCAATAACAGCACATACAGTGTGGGACACTAGAAATACCATTATAAATGTATTACCTGTGACGGCTCTGGACCCACTGACCTTTATATTACAATTTCCAAATAAACTGCATAAGATTAAATAAACAATGTTAAACTTCTTACATAACTCCAAAACAATAATATTTAATGGCCACATTTTGTGGAGCTTGAAAATGAAATGAAGTCACATCCCTACATTCTGATATGGATTTTGTAAGACCGAGGTGTTTAGACAGACAGGCATTAATTTAAAAAAAAGAATTTATTTAATTATGATTTAATAAAATATATAATGAAGAAAAACAACTGTTTTTTTGTAATACCGCTGCTTGGTGTCTAAATCCGAGAAAAATCTGATTTAGTGTTAAAAATTAAAAGCAAAAAGACAATTTTATTAAGTCATTTTATTCTACAAACTTTACGACGTGCATTAATGTTAGAGATGTTAAAACAAATAACGAGGACAAAACCAAAACCAAACAGACAAATATATACATAAGGAAAAAAAAAAAAAATCACTGTGTTGGACAGCCGTTGGCATCCACGTTCAGGTCAGTCTTCTTCAGGGAAGCAGTCGGAATGTTCCACCAGTTATCCGAGTTTGTGTCGGTAGAGCTGACGGCGGCGCTGGGGCCGGCGTCTGAGAAAACAAACACAAAGCAAATTAAAGAACTATAGCGATAAGTACATAACGGACAAACAGACTATAGAAGTAAACTTTTTAGGCCCTAAAATTTGGAAACTTTTTTTTTATAGCTATATCAAACAGCTAACAGGCAAAGATGCTAGCAAACATTTACAAATTCTTAAAATTAAGGTTTGGTAACAGAACTTGCACAAGAAAAATTAGCTAGTTGGATTGAATGTAACGTTTTAACCAAATGTTTGTTTTTTTTTTAAAAAAAATTATTATTAAAAGAGGGGTTAATCAGTTAAAACTCGGTTTCTATGACATTAAAATTGGTGTAGTTGATATAACAGGATTTAAAAACCAAGATAATGTAAAAGTCAGTAAATATTATCTTTAACGTTCTCTTAAACAGCCAGAGAAAGAAAAAGACCCAGAACCCTCAACCACCACCATCACACAAATTAACACAGTGTTCACGAAACCAGAGCATCGTATAGACAGCAGATATTCAGGACTCCAGAGCAGCTTTTACTGGCAGGGAGAAGGGCAGTGGTAGCTCAAATGGTTAAGGTGCCGAGTTGCGGATCTGAAGACCAGAAACACCTGGGCTCAAGCCCCACCACCGGCAAGCCAACCACCGTTGGGCCCTTAAGCCTTCCTGCTCCAGGGGCGCTGTATCATAGCTGACCCTGTGCTCTGACCCCAAACTTACTAAGATGGGATATGCGAAAAACACTGCATTTCATTGGCTCTGTACACGTACCTTACACAATGACAATAAAGTTGAATATTTATTTATTTAACTGATGTGTTAAGCAACCAATCACAGTTTATTTTGTTCAGCATTCAACGAGCAACCCTACATCACTTACTCAGGAAAATAAAATCATTCGAGTTTGTTTTTAGGCAGACAGTTTTAAAAAAAAATAAATAAATAAAATGGTGTAATGTTCTATTTGTGTGTTAAAAACCATTTAAGACTACGTTAGCAGCTGTTAGCCCGTTTTGAGCTTTTTTCTCCTCCGTTTTTATCTACCTGGATTAAAATATACATCGTGGCAATGTCACGGGTTGTGATGTGGCAAAGGGCTGTTGTAATTCGATAACACATCAGTGTCTTATTATTATTCCTAAAACAGAGTTTCGTTTTCCTAGGATAGGAAAATGCATCCGAATTATTCTTGACATCTCGTCAAGCTGAGACAGTAGTTAGCCGCTCACGGGTCGCTAGTGTTTGTTTCCGTAGTTTAAAAGTTTGGGTAGGTTGCATGGTTTTTCCCGCGCTGCTGCCAGGGCCAGACCATTAACCCTCCGACATGGTGGTGCCTTTCGTTGTGCAAGCAAGCATTATTCCCAAGAGAGCTATGATCTCATCAACTCAGTTTTCCGTGTCTTCAAAAGGAGGTGTGAGTGTCAAATTAATTGTGCAACAGTTTCAATTACCTTTTGCTAAATAAGCACTTGTTCTAATCATTTAGATAACTTAATTGCCTGGAATGTGTAGCTAATTTTTGAGGCTATTTTAGTGTGTTTCAACTTGCAAGCTATACAAATCTTTGATTTTTAGTAAGAGTTGGTATGAGCCACTGAGACAGATGATAGTTGCCCCCCCCCCCCCCCCCCCCGTTTTGTCCTGCCACACCCAATCCCCTCCTGAGGAAGACTTGACTAAAATGGAGGGGTTTCATGGCCCTTTGTGTTGAAAACCTGTGCAACCCTGTGGTAATGCAGAAAATTATTTCTTCACCGTGGTGTGAGGAAGAACCAGACCAGTGCAACCTTAAAAAAAAAAAATTCTCAAGTGCACACCATTAACCCTTTTTTAATTCTAGTACATTACCCTCATCACTTTCTGAGGAATCGGTCATAACCGGCTCATCTTTAATAGAGGGGGAAAAAAAAATACGCAAATCAGCCATTATCAAAACTACCCCAGGACACCCAAATGGCTGCACACATACCTGGCATAGTTCCAAGACTGGAGTTATCGAAGAACTGCTTCGGGCACTTGAGTGACATTGGGTCTGTGCCAGAATGAACGTCGAAGAATTTGCTTTTGGGAGAGTCGAGGACGGATATCTTGGGAGAGTTCACTTCAGTTTCGGTTAGCAGTGGTCGCTTGGTTGGGGTGCGTGGAGAATGAGGAACTTCCTTCTTACTTTCTCTCAGCTTATACGCCCGGGTTTTCCATTTAGTGATCTCTTCTTGCTGCTTGTTCACCAGGCTGGAAATTAGACAGAGGTTTTGGTTTTAATTGGGGTTCCCGTCTTGCAATAAATTCTAGCTGAGTCGATCTTCCATCGAGTTACCTTTCGAACTGTGCAGTCTTCCTCTCCAGCTCCTCGATCTTCTTTTCTTTATGACAAGTCGAAGGCTTGGCCTGGGTACCAGGTTTTGAATGAGGTTCCTCACCTTCTGCAACTATAGGAAAAAAAAAGAAAAAAAAAAACCCCAACAAGTTTACCACTAATGTTAATTCAACAATACATGATTTTTAAAGTTTCACACCGCCGGACTATCTGGGTAACGTTCAGTTGCTGCCGTGTTCACGTGGCATGATGTTTACACACTGCATGACTTTACAATAGTAAAAAACGCCGTCAAGTCTGTCTGGTCCAAAGTGAAAACGCATCATCACGCACGAGACTGGAAATGTTATGAAAATGGTGGCCTGCAAAAAGTTTGCGATACAAAGGTTTGTGTGCTGCTTTGCAGTGAAAAGGTGGAAAAGGACAAAGATGGGAACTGAATCCATTCTTGCGGTGGCTCAGTGGTTAAAGTGTTGAATTGCTAATTGGAAGATCAGGTTTCGATTCCAAGCACCACCAAGCTGCCACCGATGGGCCCATGAGTGAGTCAGTTAAGCCCCAATGGTTCAATTGTATAAAAGAGATAAATGCAAGTCGGCTTTGAATAAGGATGTCTGCCAAATGCTGTAAATGTTCTCGCTGTCCTGTATCTCGCTCTCTGATTGGCTGTAGGTCATCGCTGAGGTATTTCTCAAGTTTGAATCGCTGACAGGTCCAAATATTTAGCATGCCAAATATTTCAGAGACGTCAGCGATGCATGCAGATCGCGCCATGGATCATTTACACCGAGCGATTGTCACTCGTGTGAATGAGCACTGATTCGCCTCCGATTTCATGCATTCGGCGTCAATTTAGCAAAACCTCTCAGCGAGTAAAAATCAGGTCTAAAATTGCGCAGTGTGAAGAGCAGACTAAAGAAATTCTATAAACTTTAGTGAAGGTGACTTACATGACTGTTCGTCCTGATGTTGGGTTTTTCGGAGTGTCTCCTTCAGCTTGCGGATGACTTCACCTCTGTGTTCCACCACCGACTTTAACTGTCCTATCCTAAAAAAAAAAAAATCATCAGCAAATGGTTGGTTAACGGTGAACCTTACAGCGAAATGTCAAAAGGTGTTTACTATAACAAATATTACCAGCTGTACACTATATTACATTGTTTACACGTCCGCCCGACTAATCTAAAGCTTTCACGTTAATTAACACGTCTCTGTTCACTTGTAAAAAAATCTCTTACTCTTTTTCATGACTGGTCGTTACAGCGATGTGGTCAAACTCCATCTTCACCAGTTTATCCTTCATGGCCTCCAGTTCAGAAGCACTAGGAGGCATCTTCACTTTTGCAAGAGCCTGAGAACAAAAGCACAGCAATTAAAACTAGATCACTGTGTGTAGTGTAGCATGTGCAAAAAAATAAAACCAGACGCACAAGAATCTCGTACCTTTATTCTAATAATCAGCAAAACTAAAATGTTAAACACATATCAGAACTCCGGGCAGTCACCATTTGTAACTAACGTTGCTGAAAATTGGGAATTTTCAAGGCTGGAAATTTTCCATAGGATTTTAACAAGAATAAAATGGGAATTTACAAAATTGCAGGTTGGCCTATAACAAGGAAGCAAAATGTAGTTTCATATTTTTATCAATAAAATTCCACATTTCCAATTCGAAGACTTTTCCATGACTTTGGGGTGAATATTTATAATGAAATGTCTGTTAAATAAAAGGAAAAGCGACATGTCCAAATTTACTACAGTATATCCTAACTAAAAAAAACAACAAACAAAAAAACCCTAAGCTTTGTAGTTTATAATACAAAATAAACCTTAAATCACGTGACGAATCCCGCAAACGTGAACTATTGTAATTTAACCAATATCATCAATTAAAATATAATTTACAGCATTTGGCTGACGTCCTTATCCAGAGCAACTTACATTTATACAACTGAGCAAAGGAGGGTTAAGGGCCTTGCTCAGGGGCCCGACAGTGGTGTCTTGGTGAAGCTGGGAATCGAACCCACACTCTTTGGGTTGGCAGGTCAACACCTTAACCAGGAGCCACCACTTATTTAAATATACAATAGAGATTTGTGAAAAATTTATGGCTTTTTCAAAACGTTTGGATTCATTATTATTTTTTTTTTTTCTCCATAACCAAAAATTTTTCATGTTTTAAAGTCCTGCGGCTTTTCCAGGTTTACGTGACATTATAAATGCTGGTAGATGGAAAACAATCTTGCAGCACAGTCTTGGTTAAAACAACCTAATTTAATGAAATTTTAATTGAATTTTTAGTCTGTACATTTCTTAATTACACACACACACACACACACACCACTGCAGATACACTGTTCATTCCTAACACACACAAAATGTGTATTAGTTTGCTTGTATTTCAGCTTATGATCAAACTAAATGTGCAGATTTGTTTCCCTAAATTAATAAGTCATTGAAATAAAACCCTGTTAAGTTTTCAACCTAAAATATTTCCAAAATTCCCCATAAATAGTTTCAGGAAATTTACTGGATCTCTTTGCAAGCCCATTTTGTAACCCACCTCAGACTCTTTCAGCTTGACTTGCAGGTTCTGGATGAGATCCTGTTTCTCCTGTAAAGTGGAGCTCAGTTCTTCAAGCTCGGCTACGTGTTTCCGGTTAAACATGTCCGTCTGAGCCTGCATCTCCTCCACTTTCATCTGAAGCACCTGATAGAGACGATGATCATATTTAATCGAAGGCAACAGACTCCGTATCCTAACATGTGACATGTAATATGTTTAAGTTTACAGTTTATTGTGAGAAGAACAGACAACATTTAATCCAATTTATTTAATAAAAATCTAGCACTTGGCTCAACGTGTATGATTAAAAAAAAAAAATGGGAGTTTAGGTATCATGTCCGGGCTGATGCTTCTGATCCCTCCATATGAAGCACCTGATAGAGACGATGATCATATTTAATCGAAGGCAACAGACTCCGTATCCTAACATGTGACATGTAATATGTTTAAGTTTACAGTTTATTGTGAGAAGAACAGACAACATTTAATCCAATTTATTTAATAAAAAATCTTAGCACTTAGGCTAATAAGCTGTGTACGATTAAAAAAAAAAAAAAGGCAGAAATGTGGATGTAATGACCCGTATGTATCGAATAAACTTTCCCCAAAAATTATTTTCTCTTTAGTGCACTACGAGCATCATAAATGACTGGTTTAACGAGAGAAAGAAAAAACAACCAAGAATGAAGTAAATAATAGTTAAATTTTTTTTTTTTTAATGAAAAATCAACAAAACTAATGAGGATTGGTTGGGTCACATGGCCCACAGCGCACATGCTGCATTCTGAAAAGTTATGATGTTTATTTTGTGGTGGTTGCTGCATCGCTCCCTATGAGTAGAAAATGAGAATTTATAGAATTAATGAAATTAAGGTGTGCAAAAGATTCGCAAACAGCCCATAATAAGGTTATTTTTTAGTACCAGAAAAACAGGAAGCAAATCTCTTTTATAACACACACAATACGTTTGTGTTTCTATGACCATCATGCACAATACAGGTTTGATGAACATCCTCATTCCAGAAGTTCCTTGTTCCAGTTAATCGAGGGGCTGTCAAAAAGTTTTGAGACACACCAATAGATGGCAGAATCTCAAAACTGAGTTTTCAGAAGAATACATGGCTGTAAGGGGGCGGGTAGTGTTTCACTTCCCCCAAAGGTATTCAGTGACGTTACGGCTCTATGCAGGACACAAGTAATTCCAGGTTAACCTGGTCACGGCTTAATGATCAAAGGTTTTAAAACCTTTCCTTTCCCTCCGCCTCGGACCTTTTCTCGTTTTGGTTTAAAACCGGGACGCCGTGTTCGGTTTAAAGCGCCCTCATTCATTGCTTTGTGCACATACACACTTCTGCTAGATCTGGTTCGAGCCTCTTAGTTCCAGAAGAGGTATTGTAAAGTTATTGTGTACAGACATGATAATCCGGAACCCACACACCTTTAGAAGGTCACGTTCAACATTTGTTCACAAATAGCCAATAAAACAATAAAAGTCTTGCTTGAATCTCACCTCCAGGTTCTTTTGAGTCTTTTGTAACTGAAGGAAGAGACGCTGCTTGTCCTGCAGAAGCTCAGCCTCAGTTTTGGCCTTCTCGCTGCCTGGAGATGGCAGCAGTGCCAGACTTTCACTCCTCTCCTCCTTTAGTCTCTGTATGGACTCCTCTTCTAAAGGCTTTAGGACAGAACTTGCAGAGCTGAATTTATCCAGAACGCTCTGCAAAATGCAAGAATATGTAATAAGCCTACATGTTTAACGCGCAATTAATGCTTTTTAGAAGTAAAAAAAAAAAAAAAAAGAAAAGAAAACTATGTTGGCTCTTACTTGGTGGAAAACTCTCTGGCGTTCTGCTAAAGCACTGCGTCGGGTGAGCTCTCGCTCGAAGAACTGAACTATAGCGGCTGTGTTCGCAGTTCCAGCCAGCGACCTGCTCTCCTCGTTAGCACGGGTCCTTGCATGAAGTTCCTCGGAGCGCATGACTGCATGCTTGGCAACGCCGTCCTCCAGAAACTCCAGAATGTCGTTCATGTTCTATCAGAAGAAAAGACTTGACACCTTAAAGCAAATAATCTGAATCACACTACGGCAAAAATCTCACGCAATAAAATTAATAATCAATTTGTATAAATAAGCATAGACATGATTCATCGATCAGTTTTCCCAATCAGATGACAGTAAGACATTAATATTTCTGCATACAAAACGCATGCTGTGACAGTGACACTTCATACACATGACCTGCTTAAAAAGCCCAAAGTCTCTTATGGGAATGAAAGATTCAGGTCCATTTTAGTGCCATTGATTAATGAAGTATAAATACAAAAACTAAATACAAATAAAAGGTGTGTGTTTATTTATGTGCAGTGTTTTTAGAGGTTTTAGAGACTTGGCAAACTATTTTTTTTTAGGTGCTTGTAGGTACAGACCTCAATTGGCAGTTTTTCCTGATGCTTTGCTAATATTCATATTCATATTCATAAAGAAATATCGTGATATAAAATTTGGCCATATCGTCCAGCTCTAGGCCCTCAACCTTCTCTACTACAAAGATGCTGTATTAGAGCTATAGCCTCGTTGAGGGGATCCGAGTGGCAGTGTTGGTATCAGTCCGAGACGGATTCTAAAACTCCTATAAAATCACCTGCAGATACTGCCTGCGTTTGTCCAACAGCTCCAACAGTCTTTGGTCCCAAATCTCTTGGAAATCTCCGGGAAGCATCTGGAGCGTTTGCGACGGCTCCTGAGCATGACGAATGAGCATGTCGTGCAGCCGTCTCTCCTCGAAGGAAGCCACATCACGGTGAACTTGTTTCATGAAGTGAGCCTTGTGCAGAGTTGCGAGTTTTTGCAAGGTCACCTGACAAAGAGGAACGTCGGGGTTAAAACTGATCCGAAAGAAGTCAATTCAAATCATAGCTTGTTTGCAGGAAGTAAAAAAACTAAACGAAAAACAGAGAAAAGTCTGTATCATAGCGGTTTGGACACCATTTCAAAAAAAAAAAAAAAAAAAAAAAAAATGTAAACAGAATATCAGCACATATGTTGGACATATTATTAAGCAGAATTTCTGCTAAACTGAAATATTTTGCCAGCCATTAAGATGGACGATAAGCTACTACCCCGTCCTCCAGATATCCCTATACACCAGTGTAAAGATGCATACAAAACCCTCGGTACCAATGAGCTCAACAAAACCACTGTTTTTTGTCTGTGTGTGTAGCGTTTCATTTATTTTTTAACTTAGCATTTCTAGGTTGTTTACCTTATAAGGTTAATCGCTCTCGAAGTTCTGCTGAAACGCCACTAAAGGCATGACTTTTCACAAAGCTAGACAAAGAAGTCATTGTAACTCAGTGTAACTGCATGTCATGGTAACTTATTTACAGCCGCACTGCTAAGTCAGCATTTCAAGCCTTTTTTTGCCTAATTTTTCAGTAAGTTTCTTGAAATTTTCCTCCCTATAAGCAATAACTTTTCTTTGTTTACAAACATTTTATGCATTTTGAGTTTCTTTCGATGCCTATATGGAAAAATCACTTCCCGAACCTCCAGCTGAAGCTTTGTGCCACAGCATTGACGTCATGTGCGAACAACCTTGTAGATCTCGAGGTTTTAAACAAAAAAGACTTGAGTCTTACCTCATTTTTCCTGAGCAGGTTATCAAGACGAGCTGTTTTGGAAGTCAGACAAGCGAACACGGTTCTATGAGGGATCGGAACAAACGGTAATAGCTGGCAAAACAAGACATTCTCTTTGCTGTTGCCATCCGCAAGATAATCTTTGGGTTTTGGGCGGTCGATGATCGCCTGGAGCTTCAGGAACACAACCTACAATTGGGGGAAAAACTGTTTTAAAGGGTATTCGAGCAGTTTACACAACTGTGATTTGCTCTCGGTTCTAGATAGAACATTTTGGTCAACAATATATCTATAACTGCAGCTAGCAAGTTTTCTATTAATCAGATCCTCCAAACAGAATTTAGGTACTGTTAGGTATGTAATGTGTTTTTATTATGCATGTGATCATTTGTACTGCTTACACACATTTGGCAAATTTAAGTTCAGGTTAACAGGATAAAGAGTTTAATTTGCAGCAGGTTTGCAATGCAACTTTTTTGCATAATCCACTGAAATTGGAAAAAAAAAAAATTGTACAGCAACCTTATTTTAAACTCTTATTAGTGAAGACAACATGGGTACTTCTATTACGGTTGGACACACACACACACCATTCTGCCAAAAACTGCGCTAATGTAAGAAAAAAAGTGAGCTCATCTAAATGTTTCTGAAGTTTTAATTAAATTCGGATATAGTTTAAATTGAGAAGCTTTTAATTTCTTACCTTAAGCTTTTCATTACAGGTTACAATCTCCGACATCACTTTAAGCCTTTCATCATTAGCGCCATTAGTTTGTTCATTCATTTCGTAAACAGACTAGAAAGAAAAAGCGAGAGAGAGACATTACGTTTCCTGGAGCTGCCGATTGCACATCATTAGCGTCCGATCTTACTAATGCTACTGTAGCTAAATGGACAAATCCCCACCATCACACATCAACACAAGCGGAAAGTCTTTCCAGAAGTGTAGAGGTTACTACAGGATGAAGGATGAGACTAACTACAAAAATAACATCTTCCAAACACAGGCTGATACTTTCTGGTACACAAATTATACAAACACACTATATGACCAGAAGTAGGAGTCCGAATGGTAAAACAGTGCTAAGGGCCTTGTTCAGGGGCCAATGGGTAGCAGCTTTGCATTGGAATGGGGATGAATGTTGATCTTTTGCTAAACAATCCAAAACCTTAGACACATCACTACCAATACATAATGTATGCATGTATACAGGACTGGGTAACCCAGGTTCCTTCAGGTACTTCAGACCACCGCTGATTACCTGGATCAGGTGTGTTCAGTCAATCAGAAGCTGAAAGATACTATTTTGGTCCTACCCTACTGTTGACTGAACACACACGAAACCAGGTGTTCATGGCAGGAGGAGCTGATTAAGGAGCAAAACAAAATAACTGAAGGAACACGGGTTACCCGATCTGCTAGTATAAATGAACTACTTAAGTATGTACTAGATTCAAGTATGTACGTACTTCCTGACTGTTAAAAAGTAAACGTTCTATATTATTATGGTTATGGGTTGTATAAACGAAATTCAGATGTACTACATCTTTCATGTCGATATCGTCGCATGACACATGATATCACAGCAGCGTGAATTTTAAGCTGGATAACTTTCTACCTTAGTGATGTGCAATTTAACTACCGAACAATATTGTAAAGCATATGACTCGCCTCTTGCATGGGATCATGGGATAGTAAAGTGTACATTGTAGGCATAATTCAAAATCCAGGCAGGAGTAGTAGATCATACAGGATCTCTTTGCATACTAATGATTTGGACATACTACTCATTGCGCATAATCAGTTTCACATACTATATAGTAGGGAAGTATGCGATGTATTGCGTCTGGGCCTCTAGTTCATGATATTTCCAGACATTTATTTTTCCACATTACAGTTAGTTATTTAAGTATTCCTTAAAGTGTTAACCTGGGATTTATAAACCTGTTCCACTAACCTGGCTCAAAGAACTGACTTCAGACTCGAGCTGCATTTTCTCCTTTTCTAGTTCTTGCACCTTTTCCTCGATGTGCGTCATCTGAAACACAATTGTTCGGGGGTTTTTTTCTTGCTCCCTCCACAGTTTTTATATAAAAAAAAATATATTATATATATATATTATATATATATATATATACATATATATAGATATATTAACTATATATATATAAATATAATATACACACAAATACACAGGGATGTTATGTTTTTTATTTTACCTCCTCAACTTTTTCCTCCAGCTCTCGTTTAAGTTGGTCCCTCTCTTCTCTGACGTCGTGGAAAACCTCCTGGAGTTGATCGGCATGCGTCTTTTCGCTCAGGAGCTGTTCTTTAATGCCACTGAAACTTTCCAGCTCTTCCTCTAGCTTGTGTTTCTGCAAATCGAAGACAAACACGGTTTACAGAATGAAGATGCGGTTCTAGTAACGAGGAGGTGAAGTTTAGTGCTGGGGCTGTGCCGCCTGTGGTTATTTTAGCACTTCCGTCACAACACAGCCTGCAAACCACTAAAACGAATATCTCCAAAATTATACGGTAAAATAAGAATGTGGCCTAAATAAGAAAGTTAAATATTATATAAAAAGTCATTTCTTGCAAAAATTTCAAGAAATAACAACTTCAATTACATGCTGGAAAATCAGCATAGTCCTGATAACCAGTTGAACCTTATACAACTGAGCAATTAGGGGTTAAGGGCCTTGCTCAGGGGCCCGGCAGGGGTGGCTTGGTGCTCAGTTGTATAAAAGAGAGAAATGTAAGTCGCTCTGGATAAGGATGTCTTGTAAATGCCGTAAATGTAAACTCTACTGAAAGGGTTTTTACACTTGTACACAAAACTTCTCTCTTGTTATAGAGTGTGTGTGACCAAAAAAGGAAAAAAAAAAAAAAAAAAAAAAAAAAAAAAAAAAAAAAAAAAAAAAAAAAAGTACCATCTGCTCGCTCTCCTGAAGATCACGTCTCAGGTTAGCTTCCTCCTGTCTGGCAGCCTCGAGCAGCTCTTGAAGTTTTGCCTTTTCTTCCTCAAGAGCGGCAATGCGAGTCAGAAGGTTCTGCAGCTCTGTACTGAGGCTCTGAGTCTCGGAGGTTTTCTTCTCCAAAAGCTGTTCTCTCAAGTATGAAAGATCGGCATTCATCTGGCTCATCTAACGGGAAGAGAAAGCAAGTGAAATGAAAAAAAAACCCTGAATAACGATCCATCTCTATTACAATTAAATACAGTTTTGCTGAAATTCCTGATGGGTCAACCCGATAACATATCGGTTTTGTAATATCGGACCCACTGGTGGCCGTTTCGAGAATTGCACGTCACTGCATAAGAAAAATCAGTGCTTACATCTAAAAATACACTAAAGAAGCAAAGCTTGTTTTATTATTCAGATGGTTTCTTTTTATGTCAATTATTTGTGAATTATGGTCTTTGCTACCTGACCAAAGATTCTATTTTTTAAGACACCAATAAAAGACTTGCACTTAAATTTTAAACTTCCTTAATATCCATGTAGAAATACTTAATTTGTTGTTGACAGTATTTCCAGTATAAATTTTGTATTTACAGTATAAAAAAACCCCTGCCTGTTAATTCAGTATGATAAAAAGCAGTAAAACCATAAATAATCAATTTTGCATATTGGTTAATGGTCACAGATTTTTATATAATAGGTACAGGTGTCAATTCTAAAAATAAATAAATATTATTCTTTCTTTAATTTTAAGTTACAAACAGATAAAGTGTGACTGTATATATCAAATCTTATTATGAAAACACATTTTATTATTTTTAAGTCCCCTTCACACCTCGTACTAAATGCTCAGAATGGAAACCAACCCGTTTCCAAATAGGAGTTCCAAATAAAGGGGAATTTCAGGTAATCTTCCAGAAACTTTTAATGGGAATTTAAAGCTATTCGATGATTAAAACTTAACAGGAATTGATGGGAAATTTATTTATTTATTTTTGGTGGATTTATTTAAACTGTATATCCAACTAAAAAAACCTTTTAAAAAATCATAAGCAGGCTGGAAATTTAACTAATTTTACATCAAATCTAGATGGGTTTCACCAGGATTCTGCAATTCAGCCCTGAAACAATTCTGGATTTTTGCAAGCCTAGAATCAACTAATACATTCGTCGATTTTAGTTTTAAAAAAAATAAGCAAATGAGTCATTTAAAAGTCTGATCTGGGTGCAGATGAACCCTCGGGCAGTGAAATAAGCATGCAACTCTTTATTTCATCTTCCGACTGCTTCATTACATTAATAAAGCTTCTGCATGGACACATGAAGCTGAAATCCGAACACACACCTGCTGCTGAAGGAGAGTCTCCTGCTCAGCACTCTGGGCCTTCGAGTTGGCATTCTGCAGCTGCTTCAGTTCCTCTCTTGTGGAATGGAGTAAGTTCTGATAGGCTTTGGACTGTGGAAAGGGGAGGGGGAAAGGGGGACAAGAAAAGTTTATAATGTTTTCAGGTCTTCAGACTTCACACTGGTGTCTGTAGCAATCAGAGTTTGACTACGGTTATGTGTAATATGACAAAATGTGACATACGACGACATCACAGCAGCGTGAATTTAAAGTTGGTAATAATTTCTGACTCGATGTTGAAGGAGTTCAGTTAAATTACAAGGAACGAATATTTTTTTAAGTACTTCCACATATAAAGAGACGTGTCTCGACGGCTCATAGGAAATAAAGGTGGCTTAGTGGTTAAGGTGTTGGACTGATACCAAAAAGACCGGGGTTCGATTTCCAGCACCACCAAGCCACCACTGTGGGTCCCTGAGCGAGGCCTTTAACCCATAATTGCCCAGTTGTATAAAATAGATAAATGTGAGTCGCTCTGGATAAGGGCGTCCGCCAAACGCTGGGAATGTAAATGTAAGCAAAGTGTACATCGTGTGCATAATTAAAAATACGGGTGAAAGTAGTTCATCCGGGGTAGTTCAGCCAATCGATGACCCCTTTGAAAAAAAAATCCAGCATTCGGCATTCGTCGCCAATTCTCATAAGTGCTCAGTGTCACAGTCGCAGACCCAAAGGCAGATGTGGCGCGTTCACACTACTAGATTACATTTACAGCATTTGGTAGACGCACTTATCCAGAGAGACTTACATTTCTCTCATTTATACAACTGAGCAATTGGGGGTTAAGGGCCTTGCTCAGGGGTCCAGCAGTGGTGGCTTGGTGAAGCTGGGAATCTAACCCAATCTAATCTTTAGGTTGGCAGTCCAACACCTTAACCATGAGCCACCCACTTACAGAGCCAATGCAAAGAGGCGAAAAGCTGAGCTGATTATGGGGCAGTGGTGGCTCAAATGGTTAAGGTGCTGAGTTGCTGATCTGAAGACCAGGAACACCTGAGTTCAAGCCCCACCACCAGCAAGCCAACCACCTTGAGCAAGGGCCTTCAGCAAGACCCTTAACCCTTCCTGCTCCAGGAGTGCTGTATCATAGCTGACCCTGCGCTCTGACCCCGACTTACTAAGATGGGATATGCAAAAAATGCATTTCATTGGCTCTGTACACGTACCCCGCACAATGACAATGAAGTTGAAATATAAATGATATTTATTTGATTGGTCCTGATCAAGAAAAATACAGGTGGTTCCCAAATTTTATAACACTACGGATGAATTAACAAGTCTCTGTACGCTTAAGAGAAATGTTTTACTTCCTTTTTTGGGCGTTTCAGTGGGCTTTAAATATCCTCCTGTCTCGCGCTTACATCGGTGAGGGAAGTGTTAATTTTCCTTGAAATGTTTTAAGTTGTTGCAAATAGGAACTGATTGCTTAGAAATGTACAAACGTGAGAAATGATCTGAAAATCTTACAGTTTCAGCAGCTTCCTGAAGATCACACCTGAGTAACGTCCTCTCTTGCCTTAAAGATTCCAGTTCGTCCTTAAGAGCCTGCATCTGGAATAACGCAAGAACATTGTAGCTGTTTAACTCCATCAACTCGGTTTGTTTTCTTAAAACTTTGGCTTTTACATGTACAATAAGGAACACTCGTCAATTGAGATATAAAATATATCATTACAATGTGACTGGCCTGCTGGAGCTCGGCTTTCCGGGTGGCTTTAGGACTCAGTGGTTTCTGTTGCTTTAACACACCCTGGACCTGAATGAGCTACACGGAGCAAAAGCAGCCATTATTAACAAACCCCCGACTGCGTCCTCCTGCAAACAATTCCAACATGGATTAGATTTTCTGTACCTCTCGCACTCCCTGCAGAAGCTCCTGGAGACTGTCTCCGTCCTCGTTCACAGAGTTGCACGATGATAAAGGCTCTCTCTCGGCCTCAAGTGCCTTCAGCTGCTGAATCTTTAACACAAAAGCGAGGGAAATAAAAAAAAAAAATAGTAATAAATGTGGCAAGTAAAGTCGTGATGCAATTAATAAAATCCTAACCGGCAGACACAAACCAGTAGCAAGAAAAGTACTCTTTCGTTCAGGTGGCACAGGTAACATTAACGACAGTACCTTAGCTTAGCATATACAGCAAAATAAACAAATCAACAACACACACACAAAATGAAGAGGAAAATATTCCTTAAGTTGTCCTTATGACCTCTGAATCGTCCTTAAAACACTGAATCTCACTTACACTATATGGACAAGTATTGACACACCTGACTATTATTTCTTAAACATCCCATTCCAAATTAAATCCCACTCTCGCCCCTGTCATAATCAACACACTTCAGAAATTATTTCCACTAGATTGTGTTGTGCGACTGTGGGGATTTGTGTTTATTCAGCTACAATAGTATTTATAAGATCAGACACTAATATCGGGTGAGGGAGACTGTGGTGCAGTCAGGGTTCCAGTTTATCCCAAAGATGTTCATTGAGGTAGAGTTAGAGCTCTGTGTAGAAGTTCTTCAATTAGAACACATCATGTCTTCATGGAGCTCAGGGGTTTTGTGCACAGGGGCATTGTCATGCTTTGACATTCTTTTTGGGTCTCCTAGTTTCAGTAAAAAATAAATAATACAGCATATAGAGACAGCTTAGACAACTGTGCACATCTAACATTGGGACAACAGATTGAGGAACACACTCAGTGTAAGCATGAGGCAGTAAAGACGCACACATACAGTACAGTACACTAACCTGGTTACCAACTCACGCCATAATAACAGCACTAACTTGCATCACAATTGCCTTAAACGGCTTATGTTACAATTACTGGAACGTTACAGACCCTGTGCATAAACTGAGTTTTCAAAATAAAAGTGCCACCAATGCTTTGGAGAAAAAAAAAAGAAAAAAGTGTTTAAATCTTCCAAACTTTCCAAATCTTTATTTTAAAATTCAACAGACTTTGGGAAGAAAAAGAAACCCTTACCGTTTCTTCCTTCATCTCCAGGTCTGATTTAAGCTGGTTCTTCTCCTCCCTCACAGCCTGCAGAACTTCTACAAGTTGGTCTCTCTCTTCCGTTAGAGATGTGATGCTTGCTTGGTGTCTTTCCAGCATGTCGACGTTCTCCAGGTTGCACTTAGCATTTTCGGCCAGGAGGCGATCTTTTTCGTTACTTGCACACTGAAAATCCTGTTTCAGCTGCATCACCTTACAGAAAGGAAAAAAATAGAGATTTGAGCTTAGGGCTTTTAATGGATTTTTGTTGTAACATGTTATAAACTCCCAGCAGAATATGACTCAAACATGGCAAGCGCAGTTACACCATTAAGGGCTGGAGAAACATCTAAGTATCCCCATTTCCAGACTATTAATTATCTATTCTTTTAGTAGTTACCACATAGACAAGAAGGTTTAATTGATATTACAGTGGGTTAAGGTGTTGGGCTACTAATTGGATAATAGGGGTTTCTTCTCCCAGCACCACCAAGCTTCATTTGCTGGGCCCCTAAGCAAGGCCCTTAACCCCCAGTTGCTCAGCTGTATAAGAGTGAAACGTACCATTTCTTCCTTCTCTTCCAGATCTTTCGTCAGCTTAAGTTTCTCCTCTGTCAGGCCCTGCAGCAGCTCCAGAAGCTGGTCCCGCTCCTGAGACACAGACGTGAGCTCTGATCGAGTCTGTTCTGTCTTAGCCATGTGAGCGAGACTCTCTTTAGTCGCCTCAGAGAGAAGATTCTCCTTCTCCTCACTCGCAGACTGAAGCGTCTCTCTTAATTGTGTTACCTGAGAGAACAAAATTTTTTTTTTTAATATCATTTATACATGTGTAGTTGGGCTGGGCGGTCTATCGAGTATCGAAATGAAAGATAAAATGTGATAGCATGCTAAATAATGCGACATTTGATATAAAAAAAAAATATATATATATTTTTTTTTTTCTTCAAATACATTTAGCTGTGAAGATTTTTGTGCCCAGCATAGCTGATATAAGTCATGTTTGGTTATAAGGTGACTAAAGATGTAGCGTTTCCCCCTTTTGCTTTGCCACTCGAGAGTTACATTTTCTACATAGAACTTCGGTCTGAATGTGGTCCCTGAAATATTTTTAAGGTTAATGCTTTTATCCATTTTGACACAAAATTAGCCGCAGGTGCCTCAGGCTGGCTCATCATCCTAAGATTATTCTTCTTTAAAAACTTTACCATCCGCATCGATTGAAAACTTTAACTGTACATTATTACTTGAAGCATTAAAATCACGATAATGTACATTTTCGATATTTCAATAACGTCGATATACAAGCGTACAGAGACTTTTTTGCAACGTACGATGCGGTATATAGTGTTATGAAGTGTGAGCTACCTGAAGCCGTACTGTGGTACTTTAGGGACGTTTTTGGATCTCCTTTTACTTGAAAGATTTCACCCAGGCTATTACTAAAGGTACTTCAACCACCAGTGTTACTTTAAAAAAGTAATTATAGTTACATATATTAACTATCATTTTAATAGTTAATATTTATATTTTAATAGTTTCATCATTATAAAAGTAATTAATTACCAGAGAAAGTAACTATTGCGTTATTTTTATAAAAATTTTCAAATATGTCCAATAACTTAGATGCTTAATTTTACATAAATGTTAAATAAAATGGACACCAAATAGGATGAATTATTGTGCAACAAACGTAAGGAGATTCATTAAATTGGAATTACCTGCCAACGACTTGGAGAGACTCTTTCTACCTGGTCATAATTGCATGTTTAAGATACTTGGTTGAATTGAGTGCACAGTTATTAGGGGCTTTATGGTATTTTATGGACACGAACATTTGTTAAGAACTCAAGGGTGCTGTTCAAAAGTGATTCTGAGCTCCATACCTTCTCAATGGTCTCCTCGAGTTCAGTCTTGAGCTGTTTATTCTCCTCCAGCAGCTGAATCTCCTACAACACACACATTACAGTTGGTCCAAGTTCATAAAATGACATCCTAATCTGCCTTTATTGAGACAGGCAAAGATAAGCATTACTCTATGATTTTTCTCCTCCAGCTCACTGAACATGCGGTTCTTCTCCTCGCTCATGATCTCCAGCAGTTGGTCTCTTTCTTCACTGAGTGCAGATACGCTCACGTGAGTCGTCTCCAGTACCAAATCCTCCACCGAGTCTTTGGTTTTTTCACTCAGAAGTTTGTCTCTCTCAGCAGCAGCGATCTGAAGTTCCTCCAGTAGCTGAGCAATCTAAGAACAGACAGCCACGTTGACATCCATGCTTATGCCGAGTTTACACTGCATGATTTTAGCCCCAATTTTAACATAATTGAAAAAGTTTTATGAACTTCCATGCATGTGACAACCACGCAGTGCGAATTAGCAAAGATGCAATCTGAGAGAATTGGCAACGCTTTGCAGACACCAGTGAATTTGCCATGCTGAATATCTGGACCTGTGTGGGATTCAAAATCCTGCTGTGTGAAAAACACTACGGTACAGCCAATTGTAACTTTCCATCACGAGTTACAAGCAATCTGCGAAATTCAGAAGTTTTGGTAAAGGTGTTCACAGCTGCGGAATACATACATAATTTACTTCTATCCTGGTAGCCCTTCAGACAGGCACTTTTTAGTCTTTAAGAATAAACTCAAGTACCCCACATAACAGAACGTAGAATTTTGAGAAGGAGACAACAATCCAACACATTTTCGAAACACAAATTTAAGACTGAATTCTAAGATTCAACATACCCGATTTCTCAGATCCTCCACCAGTTTGGTCTTCTCACCACCGTCTGTCTGAGACAGTTGGGACTCCAGCTGTGTTTTCTGCACCTCCAACTCGCGTACGTTTTTCTCGAGTTCCTTTACATTTGCGAGCGCTGACCTCAACTCTGCTTGGGTCTCGATCATCTGCATCAAAATCGAAAAACGAGTCATTAGACGTTCCTCAGATCGTTCGGGTCCAGAAACAGTAAGCCTCGGACGGCGAGCTGTGTTTTTACCATTTCCACATTTTCCTGAGCGTCCATCTTCAGCTGCTGATTTTCCTCACTCAGTGCTGAGAGTTGCTCTTGGAGGTGCTGTACAAGAAAAACAACAAAATATTAATCCAAACATCAATTGTAAAGATTTCATGTTACGGTCTACAGTGTAGCCATCACTCACTTGTTGGACTTCATCCTGCACGCACGTGGCTTCTTGTTGTGAACTGACCTCGTTCTGCTTTAGCCTCTCCTGCTCCTGTATGAGCTATAAACAACGCCATCAGTTCCACCGCATCCATCGCACACATTACCGCTATGGTGATCATCAAATCTCAGACTTACCATGTCATTGCTCTCCTCCAGATCAATCTTCAGCTGGCTGCATTCTTCTCTCAGACTCTGAAGGATCTCCTGAAGCTGGTTTCTTTCCTCAGTCACAGAGGTAACCATGGCTCGAAGGCTCTCCAGCTCCTCATGATCTTGAGGTCGCTCAGACGTCTCACCTAGAAGCTGTTCTCGTTCCAAATGGAGTGATAGGAGTTCTTCATCCATCATCGTTGTCTGTATAAAGATGTAGAACACAAATTCATTTCTTTTCAGGAGGAAAAAAAAAACCAAAACATCCAAATTTCCTTTGGCCTGCACATTTAAAACCTACTCTTTGGTTGGCTTCCTCCAGAGAAGCAAGCAGTTTGTTATTCTCCACAGTGAAGTGCTGCAGGTCTGCCTGAACCTTCTCGAGCTGCTGGCTGGTTTCCGTGTGCTGTTGACTAATTTCAGCTTCCTTCAGCTGTGAATCGATCATCTGACTCTCCATCCTGACAAGTTCCTCTTGGGCTTTTTCCATTTCTTCTTCAAGTCTTAGATTTTTTTTTTTTTTTTTTTTTTTTTTTTTTTTTTTTTTTTTTTTTTTTTTTTTTTTTTTTTTTTTTTTTTTTTTTTTTTTTTTTTTTTTTTTTTTTTTTTTTTTTTTTTTTTTTTTTTTTTCGTTCAAGGCGGACCGGGCAGCAAGAAGTTCAACGTTCTCGTCTCGGACAGCGTCAAGAGTTCCTGAGAGCTCACCAACCTGACCAGAAAAAAAAAAAAAAAAAGTTAGGAAGTTGTTCACTAGTAAGGAAAAAATCTTAAAAAAAAAAAAAGTAAAAAAGATACAAGATTCAGCAACCACAGCAAGCACCAACAACCAGACGTCCATAACATTATACAGCATAATTAACGTTTTGTTGCTAATTTCAGAAATATAAAAACCAAACAAGCAAGAGAGATTTATGATGTAGTAGGCAAACGTACCAAAAATCTATTATATAAAATCTGTTTTAGGGAGAGGAATTTATAGAAATGTCTGTATTTGCACGAATAACGATCATTGTTTAAACCTCTTTATGTTTAAATACCCCAAAATAACTGGAACGACAGAGTGTAGGTTCGACTCTGACTCTTGTTAAGAAATAAGAGCATGTCAACATATTGGATGTTAATATAGCTACTGTATTTTCTAGATGTAGAGCATCATTTCCAACACAAGCCGAGATTAGGAGCCGTAGCCCAGAGGAGCAGCGAGTTAACACAGACGGAAAAGCTCATTTTGGGTTCACACAACAAGACGACGTGCACAATTTAATCCCTTCAAGCTTAACGGAATGTCTACCTTGTCAGTCATGTCCTGAAGTTGTGTTCTCAAGCGGGAATTCTCCTGAGACAACTCTTCAGTCTCCTGTTCAAGAGACTGCGTCTACAACGACACATGATATTGAGTGACTACACTAGTAAACATTTTATTCTGAATCATATCCCAAACCCATGATGGCGTTACCTGTTGGAGCTGAACTTCATTCTCCTCATCAAGGACGCAATTTAAGTCAGAAGGCTGTTTCTTGTTCAGCTCTGACTGGACCTGAAGGATCTGAAAAAGAAAACCATGCATCAATTCTGGGCAGGCTTGAAATGTCAACCCAATAAACTCCAAAATGTTGCTTGTGTCTTGAAATGAAAGCGTTAATGTTGAAATCAACTCAAAAAGCACACACACACACACACAAAGGTTCTGGTAAATTTTCAGAAACTTTCGACCGGAACTTTATCTTAGGAATTTGGGAAACGTTTCAAGTTGGAAATTATCTGCAAGTTGTTTTAATTATGCAAAAATTAAGGGAAAATGTATATTAACTGTAAATACAAACAAAAAGTCATAAGATTAGACATAGACTTTACAAAGTCTGGAAAATCCCCTCTTGTGACTAAAAAGGATTGTGTGTGTGTGTGTGGAGGGGGACATTTATTTATCTCATGTAAATGTTTGCTTGATAAATTATTTAATTGGCATTTTTTGTGCAGGACTCAGGAAATGATGTGCGTGTGTTCTGGAGAAAAGCGGTGTATGTTAAGGTGTGGTCACAATAGCCTTTCAGTGGTGGGTGTATGTAATAGTAAAATATGCAGGCTAGAAGGTCTAAAAATTCCATTAAATCTGGTAGTTTTAACTGCATTTAAAAGGTCCGTCTTATATGTAAACCTGCATCAACACTGGCTTCCTGTGAGAAACGTGCCAAACGTACTAGCTCATCTTTTTCCTCCAGTTCTCTCTTCAGCTGGCTTTTCTCGTCTCTTAGGCCCTGCACCATCTCCTGAAGCTGCTCTCTCTCTTCCGTCAGAGCGCGGATATTGGTTTGCATCTTCTCCAACTCGGCGTCCAGAGCTTTCTCACACGCGATAGTGTCTCTTTCAGTACATGCAGACTGCAGAGCCTCTTTCAGCTGAGACACCTGCAGACCAAAGTGTTGGGTTTAGGACAGTTATGACCAGTTATGGCAGAGGTATTAAATTGTTACGGACATTGTGGATTGGCTTTTTTGTGCGAGTAACAGGAGAAAAAGTACAACATCTAGTCTCTACTTTAGACTTGGCTACACGACATGTGACTTTGGCATCGTTAACGACCCCCGGATGCTCACATTAAACGCTGTTCTGTTGGTAGACAACTCATGTTTTAAGTACCTGAACTTGCAGCTCCTCAACGAGACTGCTCTCGACTGGATTGGACAGTTTGGACTCCAGTTGAGCTTTTTCCGCTTCCAGTTGAAGTATTGTGTCCTTTTGCACTTTTGCCTTCTCCAGAGCTGCTCTTAGTTCCTCTTGATTTTCAATCATCTATAATGTAAAAGTTAAAAAGGGAAAGAAAAATCGATCACAAGATTATCAAGAAATCAAGAAGCATCATTTAAAAACTTTCAGCTTGCGTGCACACACAAAACACACACACACACACACACACCAAGACAAACTTTTCACACATAGCGATCTCTGCAAACATTTAGTCGCTGCACTATAAAGTCAATGTGTGTTGACATGGCATTAACTAGCAATTTGTTTAATGACAAACCAGATTTCTCGTTCACTATTTAATTCATATTGGTGGCATCGAGGGGCCCCGCAAATAAAAGCCGGATTTGGCTTGGCCCTGGCCACGTTATACGAGTTTAAAGATACAGTCTGTGTTTTTTAGTAGGAATTAAATCCGTGCTACACTCTTTAATCCTATTGGTAGTTATCGACTGTCACTTGCCACACCCATATCTAGCTATTAAAATTTGGTGACTCTCGAGTCGCCAGCTTTGTCGCCGCGGGCTGCTGCATAATGGTAGCTGCCTTAGCTACGTGTTAATGTGTTCCAGGACAACAACGTCCACACATAAATAACAGCAAACGTCCTTATCCAAAGCGACTTGCATTTCTCTCTTTAATACAACTGAGCAATTGGGGGTTAAGAGCCTTACTCGGTGACCCAGCAGTGAAAAATTGGTGGTGCTTGAACCCAGATCTTCCAATTAGCAGTCCAACACCTTAACCCATGTTACCACTTCAGCTTATTTAATTGTAAACATACCAGCTCCACATTTTCCTCCATGTCTTTCTTCATTTGATCGCTCTCGTCCTTTACAGTCTGCAACTCCACCTGGAGATTCTGAACCTTCTCAGCATGCTCAGAGTCTTTGGCGTGAATCACTTCCTGTAGCTGGTTCCTCTCTTCAGACATGGCAGTCAACTCAGACAGATGCTTTTCTTTTTCACGGTGAAGTGTTTCCATTTCCTCACCCAACTGCACGGACTATAAACCCAACCGATTATATTTATATAAACTGACGAACATGTAAGATGCTTTTAAAAATAAATAAATAAATAATTTAAAAAAGACCCCCTTACCTTTAGCTCCATTTCCTCCAGGGCACTAAGGAGACTCCTGTTCTCCTCCAGGAGACGCTGCAGGTCTGCCTGGACCTTTGCCAGCTGCTCTGTGACCTCAGTGTGCTGTTGGTTCAGCTGAACTTTCTTGAGTTCCGCATCAGCCAAATCCTTCTGCAGTTTCTCAACTTCCTCCTGCACCCTCACAGCCTCACCTTTCAGTCTCTCGCTGTCCTCGTTGGACGCAGCCTGAGCAGAGACAAGATTGTCCCGTTCCTCTTGGACAGAGTAAAGTTCCCCAGTCAGCTCACACACCTGAGAACAGACGAGACAATTACTATAACGCATGACATAAACTTGACCTGAGGATAAAGTCCAAATTGGCAATCTTTCTGACTAGTGTTCACTCGGATTTAGTTGGGAAATTATTTTTCACGTGCGGTGATGATGCACCTTACATCCTTTTTTAGAGAACCCGGGGACAAATATTTCAAACAATCACTTAGGAATTGGATGGGATGCTCGGCGTAATTAAAAGACAGTGAATGTTAAATGTAGCCCAAAGCCTATTCCCGATTTATTGGTGCTTTTAATAGCCTGAGAAATTCTTATAGAAACATTTTGACCGCAGACAAAAAGTAATAATAATAATAATAATAATAAGCATAATGGGATAAGGTTTTCACCTGTCTCAACAAATCATCCACTTTAGCTGGGAACCCCTCCAGAGTCTTCAGCTCTTCTATTTTGCTTTGCAGAGCTTTCTCGCTCTCCTGGCTCTTCTCCAGTTCCTTCCTCAATTCAGCAACCGTTTTCTCCAACGTCAGATTATCCAGAACATCTGAATATGGGATCCAAAATTAAAATAAAGCTTTTATTTTTTCCACCACAGATAAAGTCTAACTTGAGATCATTAGGGTTTTTTTTGTACATCTAAATCAGGACACTGACTTTTGGGAACTTTTCCATCGAGGAGAGCAGTAAGTTTGGTGTTCTCATCAAAAGCCCCATGTAGCTCTTTTTGAAGATCAGCCTGCATTTTCTTGAACCGGCATTTCTCATGCTCCAGCTGACTCTGCAATGATTTAACTTCGTTCTCCATTTGGTTGTACTGGACAGTCAAAGTCTCCTAGTACAGAAAGAAAACATGTTCACCCCCATCATTTGATTAAAACCTTTAAATTAACTATTTTGTCAATTAAACGTGTTTGCTGCTTACGTCTCGCTCTTTGAGGGAAAGGTTCTCGCTACGCAGGAAAGCCCACTCCTTTTTGGTTTCCAGACTGAGCCCTTCTGCATCGTCCAGCGAGCGACGCAGTCGTGTCACCTCCTGAACCAGATCCTTGCCATTCTGTTTAAAAAAATAAATAAATAAATAAATAAAAATATCACAACAAATAGATTGCATCTGACAATAATCTGCATTTATATCTCATGATGCCACTCTCTCCATCCCTATACCCCTTCTCCATCCCTATAAAGAGTTAAGATATTTGGCTCTGGATGGGATTTACAGAATATAATCTCATCGTAAATCCAGGGTCGTCTGTATACGTGTTAATCTACAATTATTTCTATACAGGTCCACAATTCTGCTTATTTGCTAAATGCATTTTATTGCCTCTAAACTTTGTAATCTGCTAATAAAGTTATATCTCATTTCATACAAGTAGGTAACATCATGTGGACATGAGTAGTTTGGTCTGGAACTGTTTGTTCTGACTTAGAGCACCAAAATATTAAAGCCCAGACTGCCTGTAGGACGTGGTCAAAGTTTGGTTGCACTGCAACTCACATATTTGACATGAGTGCAAATCTGTCTACATACCAAACTCTGCAGGTCAGCCACCAGGTCGCTCTTCTTTTTCAGTTCTGCTGACATCACCTCCAGCTCGGACTATAAAAATCAAAGTTAAAAAAAAAGTCTTACTCCTGCTCCATGTAAAAGCACACTAACACAAGAAAGCGTACAGATGTTTATACCTTCAGCTTTTGGACCAGATCTTCAGCGTTCGTCGCAGACGATTTTAAAGCTGAAATTTCAGCCTCTAACTCTTGCTAAAAACACAAGACGTGCAGAAGAATGCTGGGGTTGGTGCAAGGATGAAAATGGTTGTAAATCTTTTAATAAAATGGCAAAAAAAAAAAAAAAAAGAAAACCACAAAAACCTCATAGTCTTTCTTGCTCTCCTCTTCCAGCTTCTCGAACTCCGCGGCCTCTTTCCGCTCCTCGATCTCTTTCAGGAGAGTCTCCTTGTCCTTCAGCAGCGCCTTGTTGTCCTGGTTCAGTTGTTCGATGTCTTGAGCGAGTTTCTCAAGGTTTTGCCTCAGCTCGTCCCTTTCCACAGCAATGACTTCCTGTTTAATAAAAAGGAAAATAATGCGACACACAAAGAGAAGAAATCGGTTTAGAGGATAAAACCAACATACTAAATGCAGCTGAATGGTATTAATTTTACTGAATTAGAGAGACATTAGTAAGAAAACCGATAACGTTTACATGTTTTTAAAAGGTTCATAACTTTGAGCAGTTTTCAATTAGACATAATAATAATAACAATAATAATAATAATCTGAATTCCCTCACCCTTTCAGAGCTCAACGTGTGACAGAACTGGACCGCCTCTGCGAGGTACTAATACAGACAGAGAAAGATTACAATTCAGTTTATTCATCACATACGTCGCACAACATGCAGTGAAATGCTTTTCACAACTGACCTTTAAAAGAGAAGAAAAAAAACATTAAATATGAACAGTAAGAAAAAAAATTGTGTATCTAGAAAAGGCAATTTAATTCAATTCAATTCAATTTTGGTTGTATAGCATTTTTTTTTTTTACAATGGTGATTGTCACAAAGCAGCTTTACACAATTAAAAAAATTATAAGATGACAACAAATGAACAGAAATCAGTTTGTCCCCTAACGAGCAAGCCGGGGGCGACGGTGACAAGGAAAAACTCCCTGAGACGGAATAGGGAGAAACCTTGAGAGGAATCACTTAGAGAACCCATCCTCATTTGGGTGAAAAACAGGTAGCAGGAATTATGTAGTTACACTGTGTGTGTGTGTGTGTGTGTGTGAGAGCAACTTAAACCATAAGTACTCTGGGAACAGCTGGAACGTCCTTATGGCAGAGTGAAACGTCCCCGGTCACCCTGGTGATGTGATCATCAACTTGAGCGGGTCATGGGGAAAAGTCGGACAATGCCATTCAACATATTCCAGATTTAATTCTACATTTTACTATTTTTTTCCAAGAATTGCTTTAACTTCACTATAAAATTAGTATAGCTTTAGAAATAGATGAGCCGTCCGTCAATAATATAGCTGGACGGGGGGAGCTATTTCACTTGGACACAGTTCAAGACTTTTCGAACTTTAATTTCCTTATAATAATTCAAGTGTTTGCCTTCAACCTTTAAACAGCTGAAATAACTTGTTTACCAAATTAAAATACTCGTCTATAATATCAATTTGACACAAATCCCCCCAGCATTAAACCTGAAAAAAGAAAAAAAAAAGAAAAATTCATGTTTTAGCCAAATCCATGCTCGTACCTGCTTACAGTCTTTGCTGTCTTTCTCTGGTTCTAAAGACTTTTCCAGCTCGGTAACTCTCAATTCCAGCATAGAACACTTCTGCTCAGCTGCCTCTTTCTCCTGAACCTCCGTCTTTAGCTGTTGCTCCAGGTTCTGTAATAGTTTCTCGAGCTCTGCTGTCCTTTGCTCCAGTGTCGCACTCTTCTCTTCAGCCTTTTGCTTCTCCTGACTTTCTGTCTCCAGCTGACGAGCCAAACACTCCACTCGGAACAGGAGCTGGGGCGAGTCGGTGCACATGCTGAGGAGGGGGAAGAGAGGGTTCAGAGAAAAGGGCTTAGGTTAGTTTTACCCTGCAATCAGACAATAAGGCACACATATATAATACAAAGGTGGTAAAAGATCAGGGAGTCCATATATATTCGGCACAATATATGGTTTTAGCATTATCATCGCAATATCTGCATCTGTAAGTCACATTACAGGATGTTAAGTACCGAGTGTGGATTATATTATTATATATAATTAATATTATTCTGTACTTTGTATCCAATCAGATGCTTAAACACTCATTTTACTACCCGTGTGCAAAATGCCCTGTCCAGAAGTCCAAATTCTCTTCTGGTTATTTAAGAATAAGGGGAAGAAGAAGAAGAAAAAAACAAAAAAAAACAACTTTACTTTGTACAAGCCTACATTTTTACATCTTCACATCACAATCAACACAACAAAAAACAATTCTAATTATTATTATTAATTATTTTCCCACTGCTTCCTAATAAAGCTAACGAATAAAGAGCATGCTGGTTGGAACCTCTCTGCTTTACGGTTCAAAGCTTAGTATACTGAGCCAGTATAAAATATCCTGAACTCCTCTCACCCTTCTGCAGAGCTTCGCATTGTAACATTACTCTGGTTCATCTCCAGGTCTAAGGAGGTGTCTTCAGCAGGAGGGAAAAAACATGGTGTGGTGTCAAACTCCTCCATATCTGAAACAGAAAACATTTAATTATGCTGCGATTATAAGAAGGAAACATCCAATAGGATAGGAGGTGGAGCTGCATCAGTACTCGTTTCCTGTTCTGCCATCGAGGTGGTGGAATAAACTGACTGTCTTCAAGAGACCCTAATTTTTTCTTAAATGCCTAAACTATCACTTATTTGATCTGCATAGAATCACCATGCTGCCACTTCGGGGGGGGGGGGCCCTAAACAAGGCCCCTAAACCCAAAACTGCTTAGTTAACTAACCAAAAAAATAAATAAATAAAAATAAATATAAGCCGCTCTGAATACATGGCGTCTGTCAAATGTAAGGAAAAAAGTGTGTATTTTTCCACAGTTTTGGGTTTATGTTACACTTGATTTGTGATCTAGTGATCTATTATTAATCTATTCTTTGACAGTAACTTCGAGTTACACACTGCTCGAGATATTTAAATATAGGTATTTAGACAGAGCAGAATATCCACCTTCAGTCTCCTCGGTCACAGTAAGATCCGCTTTCCTCTTTTTGAAAAAGGGCTCCGCAAAGCTCAGATCAGGAGATCCGTAATCCTCCCCCGACGAAGACGATCTGAAGTGCTTTCCACCCCAGGTGACTCTTCTCTTGGGAATCTTTTATTTTAAAATAACATCACACAAGACATGAAAACAGCTACTGATAAAATAAATAAATAAAACAAAGAGGAATTATGTACGATGACGCCACCTTAGGCACGGGGACCACGTTTGATGCGGTTACTAACAGCTTGGTGAGGTTGGTTATTCGGTCTGCTTGCTCTCTCTGGAGCTGATCTTTCTCCTGTATTAGCTGGAACAGCGTCTCCTTCTCCGTCTCAGTCGTTTGGGTGATCGATGAAACCTGAAGATAAGGGCCAATGCCAATTTAGTTCTACTTTTCTATTTGTTCAACAGGAAGAGACGCAAAAGACAAAGAAAAAAAAATTCTTCTACCTCCAGAAGACGTCGTTTGAGATCTACAATTTCGTTACGGTATCTTCTGAGAAGAGCTCCTTCGTCGGAGACCTCAGTGACGTGAGGATCGTTCTTCATGCGCTTTGCAGCGCTGGCAAACTGTCAGACGAGAGACATTTAATAGTCAGATGTCCTGTAACAATAAAACTTGTGAGTGGGAAGATGGTGTCTATCTCTCCCTCTACCTACCTGTAAGGTGCTCACGGTTTCATCCACAGTAGCCGGCGTGATGGTGCAGATGATGACAGTTTTGGCGTTCCCACCTAGAGAATTCTGCAGGATGCGGGTCAGTTTGCTGTCTCTGTAGTTTGTGAAACCCCTGCAAGAAGAAGATGATGAAGCAGATTTGTTATTATTTGAGTTTTAGACAATTTGCATTAATACAGTTACTGTGAATGAGTAGAAAGTTTGTGGCTCATACTTCTGGCTCTCATCAGACAGCTTCTTGATGACCTGTCCCAAAGTGAAGAGACTGCGGTTGATATTGCATCCCTCTTTTAAACGGGCACCTGAGTCAAAACAAGCAGCAAAGACCAGCATTTATTGAGGCAGAGTAGTCATCCGAATAGACGGATAGTTATTTAACCCTTTAAAAGACCACTGACCCTCAGCTCCAGTCTGACTCGCTCGCTCAGCTCCAGCAAGATCCACCAGGTTCTATTGTAGGGGTGGGGAGAAAAAGATGAATGGTAATTTAGATTTAGTTAGAAAAGAAGGAAATTACAAACGACTGACAGGCATCAAACCCACCCTGCTATTATATATCGCCCACAAATGCGCGACTGTTTGAGATAAGGCCCATGCTAATTTAAAGCGCACATTGACAAACTATATTTTCCCATGACGCACTTCGATTTCGTGACCCGCGAAGTGACATCCCGCCCCTAGAGTGCAGTGTTTCTACTTTAGTGTTTAACAGGCGGTTTTCCAATGAGCAAAGTATAGAAATACAGTTTTAATTAATTCCAAAAATGTCCAAGAAAACAATGGACACCAAGGGAAGACAATTTGATAAAAAAAAAAAATTGGAAAAGCAAAATGTGCTGGTTGTTAAATATAATAGCTAATAACGCTTGAGGTTATGGTTGAAATCTATAAAAAAAAAGTCTGTCTATATAAAACAGTGTATATATTATTAACTGATTAGGATATACTGCTTTTAGAATATTGTGTTTTGTGCGGCGATATGCATTTCTTTGTAACCCTGTCCTTCGCCATCTGTCTGGCCCAGGACTTCCTGATAAAAGAGACATTGCATCTTGAAAAGGACCTTCCTGGTTAGGAAAAGTTGTTTATCTATGAGTGTGTGTGTGTTTCTAGTGAAACAAATAGCTGCAAATATGACAAATGTGCCCGTATTTTATCCCCTTCATGTCCGCCTTTGAAACAATGGTTGCATGCGTCAGCGACATCTACAGGAGTGGAGGAGGAAGTCATTTGACGCGCACCAAGAATTTTTATTAAATATATTAACGTATACATAAAGTTAGTTTAAAATGTAATGTATATATGTATTGGAACTAGAGGATGGATTATAGATTGACAGTTGGGGGGGGAAATGATAGAGATAGTTAGCTGCATCGATATTTTTACACAGCACTGGAGTTTGACACCCCAGAATTATATTAAATACCAAAGGAAATGTTCAGAGTGAACTTTCAACTTTCGAGGTCAACGCACCAGATGAGACACGATGATGGCGCTGTCCACGTTTTCACCAGACGCTGGGTCGCTTCTCTCTCTGCTTTCCAAGATCTGAAAGCAAATGCGAGTAAGATTTCTCCAAAAAGTAAGAGAGGCAAAATAATGTGCATTGATGTTAACATCTCACCATGCGGAAAATGGTGTGAGAGCGACTGCTCCTCTGGTTCATTTTAGTCTTCCCATAATGCCGGTTTTCTAAAAGCAGGTAAAGTAACCAAAATTCTAAGTCATAAAGCCACAGTGACCCCTATTAAATGCTCAATTCACATCACTACGTTAAGTCAGGTTATGACACACCAATTCACTATGAATAATTTTTGCTAAAACAGCTTAGGCTTTTATCACTTTAGTAATGAACATTACTTTCTCCTTTGCGAATCCAGGACAGCGCTTGCTCCGGAGACGTCACCAGCTCTTCCGTCAAATCAGCCACGTAGACGTTTTTCTGCCAGTGGGACAAAAGTTTTCCTGTTAGATGCTGCACCCTAAAATACAGACAAATCAAATAGAAACACTTACATAGTTGCCTTCGCGGATCTCCAGCGGTTTTCTCTTCCAGCTGTCGACGAGGAGATCCGTCACGGTTTCGTTGTAGATCTCCATGTAGCTCACGCGCAGAAGGAACTCTTTCTTTGGACACTGGAAAGATTGAAAAAAGGTCATTTAAGTGAACTCGGATTTGAGTAAAGTGTTCTAAAGGAATCAGTGACTTAGACGGGATTGTTAGAAATGCTCACGTTTTTGATGGTGTGGAAAACGTCGGCCATAGCGAGAGGGATCACTCCAGGGTTGTGTTCACTGCCCATCATTGAAAACGTCTTTCCCGAGGACGTCTGTCCATACGCAAATATAGTACCTGTGGGATAAAAATACAAGGGCTCTTTTTAAAACCACATACTTCTATAACATATAGCAGGCAAAACGGAGTATACAAGGCGAGTATGTCCGAATCCTTATGATTAAAAATACATTAAGCTATGACCTACGACTGCCACCTGGATTTTCAAGTATGTGCACTTTACTATCCAATGAGGCGGCAGGACTGGTCTTATGTGGAAGTGCTTTAAGGAGCTTTAGGAGTGCTTCAAAAAAGGGGAGGAACAAACCCAACATTGTTGATTGTTGTTAAGCTGCACTTGTTTATTTGCACTGCTGTGACGTCGCCCGTTACGTCAGTATCAACAAAGCGGAAGTAGCAGTACTTGTAACCACATCCATCCATCCATCCTTACTGAAATGTAGCTACTGAAGTAATATGCGATTTCCGACAGAACTAATGTCTCAATCAGCTCCCTATTTTACTAGTCAGGGTAATAATCAAGGAATCGATCATTTTAAATGGCTCCGACGGTCATAAAAATCCATAATGTACAGAAAGATTTATTTGCTTTGATTAACGAAAAGAGCATCACAGATCAGAGCTCATGGGAAATAACAAATAAATTACCAAATGAATAATATGCATAACCTTCTAGCCAAAATTCATCCACAAAGTCATTATTGTTATATATTTTCTTAAGTAATTACTCACATGTATCTAAAGTGCTACATCAAGTTTGTTGGCGTTTATTGTTTTCAATTAAAATAAAATGTATAAAATAAAAAAATTACACCAGGCGGCCTACAATTCAGCTCGAGGTTCAGTGACAAATAATTTTTATATAAAATACTTTGCAGCGCATATAAATGATCAACTATTTTGCTAATAAACACCTCATTGTGTCATGAGCCAGAGTTGTCAGCATCACCCCATCACATCTACCCCGTATACTGATTCACTCCCTAGAGAACCGACACCGACACACCGGAATCGCATTACATGCTTTTCGGTCTAGCCGTCCAACTTACCATTGTATCCTTCCACAGTGGACACCACCAGGGGCTTGGCGATATCGTGATAGAGCTGATTGGTGGTTTCATCTGCACTAAAAACCCTGTCTGTATATTGAAATAAATAAATAAATGATCAGATTTCCCACAAATAACCACTTTATTGTTTATGGTTACAAACTTTTCCTACTTACCAAAGCTGAAACTTTTGGTCATGTTACCATCGTCATCAAGCTGATGTATGGCCTGTTTATCAGCCTTCCAGTACAGCTGTACGGGCTCTGCATTATCTGCCTCCTCACTAGGAGTGGGGAAAAAACAACAGCAGCTTAGCTGGTTGCTTAGAGCTAAAAAGTTTCCTTGTTTTTCTTTATGTGAGGTAGAAATGCAGAAAACTGGAAACATTAGGGATGTACGATATTGGGGAAAAACTAACATTGTGATATTTTGGGGGTTTTTTTGCAATATATAATTATTTACTTTAGAATAATCTGTGATGATTTTGTGCAGGTGTGAATCTGCTTAAAATATAATACACAATTTATAGTCATAGTTAAAAACAATAGAACAAAGACGGAAATAAAATAAACAGGGTTTTATGTTTTTCCTGAAGATTCGGATACAGAAATTAAATAATCAAATGTAAAAATCACACTGTAGAATCATCACCATATAAATTAAACACAATCTTCGTTAAGGCTATAGAAATTAATTGTTTCTGGTGTCGGAATTCTTGAAACTTTTTCGAAATGTCAACACAGCAACAGAACTCAAACCAATGAGAAAATGATAAACGTTCACTCGATTATTAATCTTTAAAATTAACCCATAAATCACACGTCCTGAACTGTAGTGCAGTTAAATATAATCAGATAAACGACACTGAACATCCTGTAATCCTGTGATTACATGGCATTGCGATATCGACGCCGAAACGATATATATCGCGCGGGTCGGGCAAACACGTACATCACCGAGGTGCCTTTGTTTTACCTTTACAAATTCATAACCAGAATGATTGGATTAATAATCTTTATCAATAGGAGTTAAGTTATGGGTTAAAGTGACTGGCTTATTGTAGCATAACCTACCATTCAGTGACCCACGAGGGGTCTAACGAATAAAATCAGCGCACCTGCCGATAACAGAGGGCTTTATAATGAGTACTTACATTTTTTTTAAATAGTGTAAAGTAAAATAGTGCTGAACTTTATGGTTTAGTAGCTTTAAAATGTTTTTTTTTGTAAAATATTAATAAATATTGTAAAGTAAACAAGAGAACAGAACTGTATAAACATGTGATTTGTGGGGGAAGTGGTGGCTCGGTGGTTGCAAGGCCCTCAACTCCCAATTGCTCAGTTGTATAAATGAGATAAATGTAAGTCGCTCTGGATAAGAGCGTCTGCCAAATGCTGTAAATGTGATATTTAAGCCGTACAAGAGCACCTGAATGACTCACATTTGATCACAGTGCATCAACTGCAGTTTAACAGACCCAATGAAAAAAAATTACAGACATTAAAACAGAAATTAATAAAGTGATTTGTGTTAAAGGAAACTGCTCTGGCTGCCAGTCTGCCACTGTTGGGTCCTTGAGCAAGACCCTAAACCCTTTCTGCTCCAGGGGTGCTGTACCATAGCTGACCCTGTGCTCTGACCCTCAACTTACTAAAGATGGGATGTGAAGAAACTAATTTCACTGTGCTATAAAAGTACATGTGGCAAAATAAAGACATTTACATTACGTCATAAGTGAGTAAAGTCATAAACCAGAAAGTTAGCAACTTTTTTATTTTTCTACAGTCACATTTAAAGTATTTGGCAGACGTCTTTATCCAGAGCGACTTACATTTATCTCTTTATACACGACTGAGCGATTAGGGGTTAAGGGCCTTGCTTAGGGGCCCAACATAGACAACTTGGTGGTGCTTTGAATCGAACCCCGATCTACCAATTAGCAATCCAACACCTTAACCATTGCGCTACCAATTCCCCAGGCTATTCTACACGGTTTATCCACACACTGCAACTTAAATAATAAAAAATACTAATATAAAATAAAACTAATAATAAAGGCAGCCGCTGGATCTAGAATCATAAGTCGTATCCTATCAGTGATTATTAGTGTAATTAATTACTAGGAGATCAAGATTCCACATATTCACCTACTAAATCTATTAAACGATAACAAGCAATGTTTTTCTTACCGTCTTATAAGAGGACGAACCCTAACACAAACTTTAACCGCAGATTCTTCAGTCATTTTTAACTCATATCCCTCCAGAACCTGTGAGAAAACTAACTAAACACCCCGAATAACCGACTAACCGGAAACGACTTGATCCGATCCGTTCTGTTCAAACCAGACCGCTGAAAGCGATTTAAAATTTTTAAACAGTATTTGATTGGACGATGTCACGAACCTCCAACCTATCATAATGCAGCTCCGATCACGTGACCACCAATGACGAACGGGTAACCTTCAGGCTCTGTCCGGAAACGCATACTTCCATACTATATAGTATTATGCCTTGTGTCTTGGTTTGCATAGTAAACAATATTTTTTTCTTTTTGATCTTTTAAGGGATTTTCGACAAACTCGGAAAAAAATTGTCTGTTTAAACCGATAAGCGTTAATTTTTTGCGACCGGTTGGAATTTTAGTTTTCCGGTAGGGGGCGATCAAATTCCTTCAAAATTCATATATACTTCCTTTATCCTCCTGAGATCCCATCTTTTTAAAAAAATTTTTTTTAATTTTTCAATAATTATTTATTTTTTAATGTAAAACAACAATAGGGGAATACATTGTATAATAAATAAATAAAAATAAGCAATAACCCTGAGACTCCATTTATTGAATTATGTGCTGTATGGTGAACATTTTGTTTCCATGAATAAAAAAAAATATTTTTTTTAAAAAATAAATAAATAAAATAAAATAATTTAATAAAATTGTAATTTTTTTTTTTTTTTTTTAGCTTTTCTATCAGTTGCTCCTGGACTGTACTGGGAGCTTTTGTGATCTGTTATTCGATTGGCTGGGATGTTGGGCACTAGTTCTTACACCGCATCCAAAATGGCCGCCATAAAAAGTTAACAAGCTAAACAAAGTAAACAAGCACGTTTTATGAAATAAAATGGCCCAGTGATCCACTGCATTGGACATGCTGTAAACATTAAAGATAACAATAAACCTAAAACCATTACACTGTAGAATGTTTTTAAACCTGAAAGGAATAAGAAATTACACAAAAAAGGAAAATTGATGACACGTTTTTCTTTAGGTCTTAGGAGAATCACAAAAAAATCCCACAACATAGTCATGTGGCATCTTAAAAGTCTCAGAACAATGAGGAGAACTATGTCACGAGTGTTATCATCACAGCACAATCTTTTCATCATTGCTTTCGAGCCAACATCAAAGTTTAGTTTGTGTGTTGAACTTGACATATAGTTGAATTATTATATGCTTTTATTATTATTATTATTTATTACTTTAAACTCTTTCAGGTCTAATTTATACAACTGAGCTAAATAGAACCAAAAGGATACAATACATAGACACACAAGTTTGTGGGCAACTGCCTGTTGTTTCTACTTTCTGATCATCCCATTCCAGATGTAACCAACAGCATTGCCTGAAGATATAATAACCTACACATATCTGAAAAAATACTTTTCACTAGATTGTGAATTTGGGGATGTGTGTTTATTCAGCTACAACAGTATTAGTGAGATTAGACACTAATGTTGTGTGAGAATGTCTGGGGTGCAGTCAGTACTCCAGAACGCAGCATGTTTTTATAGAGTTCAGGCATTTTGTGCACAGACGTATTGTCATGCTGAAACAGTGTTTGAGTCTCTAAGTTCCAGTGTGGACTCCCAGATGGGAAAGAACATCTGGGTGTAATGGTCAGATGTCTACAAACTTTTAAGTGCTGTAATTGACTTACGAAGTCTGTGTTAAAAACCCATAAAAAAAAAAAAAAGCCCCTGGGCTTCATGAAGACATGGTGTGTTCTGATTGGAGTGGAGGAACTCAAGTGTCCTGCAAAAAAACCTAAGCTAAGAGGACGGGGTAAGTTAGGACGACTCTAAAGTCTCATGAACTTTGGGACCCTTTGGAGATCTGTATTATTAGTAGTAACAGTGTTTAGTAATGTAATTTATTAATGAAAATTGATTAAAATAATTGATAAAATAATAAAAAAAACTCCTCATCCAAAATTAATATCCAATTTTACTAATATTATTGTGACTGAAGCTTTAATTTTAATTTTTTTTAATTTAAAAAAAACGTCCCAACTTTTCTGGAATTTGGGTTGTAGGAGTAAAAACACATCTGGATGTGATGGTTAAGTGTTTCGATATGTTTATTTATATATTGTACTAGGCTTATCATCATTATCATGGCAATACATTAGCAAGAGTAGTAGTCAGTAGAGAGTATTTTTGAGTAAATACACAAAATCAGCACATCTCTGTTAAAATATTTATTTAAATAAGGTCAAATCTATTGCATTATTCAAAAAATGGTCATTCTTTGCACCATTGTTTGCACAGTCGACATTCACGCATAGCTTTTCACACAAAATGATTATGGCAGACTAAACAGAAACCTGTAAACATAAATAAAAACATAAACATAAATAAGCCTGATCACTCAGTCAACCATAATATAACACTATGGAAAGTGCACAGTCAGTCAACACCCCTTTTTTATTTATTTTCCAAAGCCTTAAACATTCATACAGATGTCCAGTTTTTAATTCAGTACAAATTCCTGCATGAGATAAAATTCATTCACTAAGATCAGTAAGTTAACCTTTACATGCTTTGCAGCTGTGATGCAATAGATAAATTAAGATAGTCGTCATAAATACAGCACTGTAGAGACAATTTATAAAATATATAATACTTTAACCTTTTTGTGGTAACTTTGAATGAAGAAATAGAACTAGTTAGCAGTGATAACTTGGCGGTACCGGGACTGCCTAACACTAGCAGTGGTACCATTAGCAATGGTAACTTGGTGTTACCGGGACTTAAATCCGCAATCTTCTGGTTAGCAGTCCGACATCCAAACCACTGAACTACCACTGAAATCAGTTCTTTTAATCATTGATAAATACATTAACTTGCGGTGATTCACTGAAAACGATTCCCTTGAACAGATTAAAGCTGACACCAGTTATATTTTTCCTTAATATCGTGTGTGTCTGCCATACAGCTTGTGTGTCCACTATATGGTACAATACATCCCTGTATTACTATTCTGTGGATAATGTGTTACAAGTGCATGCGTTATACACACTAGTACCAGTGACATGGCATTTGGTACAATGATTTGCCCCACGTCACTTCTCAACTAGAGATAAGAAATCCAAATCTAATCTCGATTCACTGAATGGATCCAAATCTCATGAGTCTCATGAGGAATTCGGACAGCTTTTGCCATCGTATTCCACTAGAGGGTCCCTTGGATCCAGCGGGTTCGCAACTTACTACAAGTCTGATGGATCTGCTGAATCCCACAGTTCGGATAAATTAGATGAATCATGTCTCTGCTCATGCAGGAAGCTTTCTAAGCAACTCACTCAGCTACTTGTTCCTACAGTTACTAGCTAAACAACTACTTAGAACAACTGAATGGTTTAATTGTCAGTTTGTTTTTCACTATGTTGTTGTTAGTAACTTAGGACTCAAGTGATCCGATAAAATGAAAAGGAGCATTATCGTCGAGTCGGTATAAAAGATCGGGTAATTTAGCCCAGATTAATCCAGATTCACCAATCTCTATGCAGGCACAACCTTTCTATTGGCCTCTTGGATGATGATAAAATTTACCCGTTATTGCTAGGCAGGGTGTCTCAAAAATCTGGATACCCTCTGCTGCAATGTAGTCAGGACCAGACCCGCCTACTGTAAGCACTGAGCAGCAATGAATTTACAACCTGACAACACAGAAGCCAAGTCTTCAGCCTAAAGATACAACTCAGCTGGCTGGGAGAGGCCACATCTGCTACATCTGAGACAGATCTGCCTAGGCAGGGTGTTTCCAGGGTGTCCCAGTGACCGGCATGAGAAGTTGTGAGAACTGAAGTTTTATTGGTTTGTTCTGATGCCTTAAGCAAAGGTGTTGGGTTCAAATTTGCTACCATCTTAGTAGAAAGAGCAAAATTAGCAGTGAAAGAGGGAATGTGCATCTTAACATGCGTTCTGGGGAACCATTTCACTTTGTAAAGGGAAAGAAGTCAAAAAGGTGGAAACTTCTATCTAAATCCGATTGCCAGCACCACAGTCCTGGAAATTTGGCTGCCTCAAAGGTATTTGCCGCATGGCGTGGTTATTTATCTGTGTGACCATCGCTGCATTGCCCAAGTGGATACATTTTCAAGAGGAGAGGCTTTTTACTGGCCCTTTTCACTGAGGTAAGAATGCATTTTTATTAATTGAGCCTGGAACTTAGCCCCTGATTTCTGAAATGAACTCCTCATTCCCAAGAAGCCCAAGAGAGCCAGTAATAACATTTACAATTACATTTCTGGCATTTGGCAGATGCCCTTATCCAGAGCGACTTATTTTGTACTGAAACTGAGCAACTGTGGTTAAGGGTCTTGCTCAGGGACCCAACCGTGGCAACTTAGTGCTGGGAATCGACCCCCGATTTTCAAGGAGTCAGTTCAACACCTTAACCGCTGGGCCAACATTTCCCCCTGCTAAGAATGCAGTTAACATTCCTAGCATCCACATTAACCACTGGGTTTCCATTGATACGGGATTAACTGACCAGTGTTTTTAGCTACATGAAAAAACTCGACCATGCTGAAGGACAGGACCTTCAGGAACCATCTGGCCAAGAATTCGATAGAAGTCACGTTTGTTTTCTGAACAAGAAAAGGTCGAGCAGAACGTTTGTTAAAGGTATAAGAATGTATGAGTATATGTATAGAAGGACATCCATGTGTTGCACACTGCCCACGATGGGGTGTAATGAAACCTATGATTTGGCTTGCAATGAAGTAATCAACATGCTTTGATTCAGTAGTGCTGTGGTTGAAAGTTACTCATCAGTGCAAACCATTAATTTGTTTCGTTGATTTGCCAAAAGCTTTAAAAATGTCCATTCCAGTTTTACATGTGAACATGAAATAATTTAATTATGCTGGTCATTCCTGAATCTGCTAATGTCCAGGAATCAACCCAATCAGACAGCATTAAGAACAGAAAAGAATAGTTCTCTATTTCGAATTTTATGATATGGTACAAGTGGAAGACTTCGGAGGCTGCTCCAGGATAGACTCACGCCGGAGATCATTGGGCAACGTGCCTCCACGTCCCCACACATTCAGCTCACCAAAGATTCCTGTCTCAATCATCTCCTCCTGCCAGGGTATGGCAATATTTCCGGAGGCAAACTCGTCAAAAAAATCCTTATCTGTGTCTTCTAGGTTGACCCCTTTCACAGTGGAGAACGCGCCCACATCATCAAGGTCCTTGGCATACACGGTCTTCGAATCCGGGACAAATGGAGGTGGAAGAATGCCTATAAGAACAAAGGGGATAACTTAGTGTGGATAAAAATATTTATCTGTCGAACTTCGTTGGCTGCCAGGGTGAACAGGATCCCTACTGAAAACTCCTGCAACAGGACCCCAGACTCTCGGTTAGAACTTCCTGTAATATAGGGACAAACCCAAATGTCTCTCTTTTATCTAGAACCTTTACTAGAAATATGTAAACATGGCTCTTTCAAATGTGTTCCTTTTTTAAAAAAACTATCACCGTCCTATCCGGTCATACCTGCGTCTAGTTTCCTCCAGTTGAGGTTGCTGAAGAAAGGATGTGCACGCAACTCATCACAAGACCCATTCTTAAATCCCAACCTCTTGTCCACTTCTTTGGCTAACAAAGCTTCACAGATGGACTTTGCATTCTCACTGAACTTCTCTGTGTAGGTTACCGGGTCATTCAGGATGCGCTTCTTCACCTCCTTGTTTTCCACCTGTGCATTTAGGTATGCAAACAAAGAATAGAAGAATTTATTTGATTTTACATGTTAAATAGTTTTACCCGCACAAAAACTGAAACTAAAGGGCATTCTGCTAAACACCAAAGGTTTATTACAGGTAAAATTGTGTAATACGTTTTTCTAAACTTAAAAATTGTGTGGATTTAGGATACAGTAAAAAAATATATTATTATTTCCAGACTTAACTAAAACTAAAAATAAAATCAATTTATCTGGTGAACAGATTTTCATTCAGAATTTGATTAATCAGTGAACATAAACAGAATCGTAATCGCAATCGTTCTTGCTTAATGCGAGAGACCAAACTTCATTGGTTTATAAAAATACGCAAAAAATGCATTTGTAGAAAAAAAATTTAAAAAAAATAAATAAAAATAAATAATATATATATATATATATATATATATATATATATATATATATATATATATATATATATATATATATATATATATTTGTACATAAATATATAATCATTTTTTGGCTATTTGTTGTGTATTTCAAAACATTTGAATATATTTTTTTTATATTTTTTTACTCATATGGGATACGACAAATTACAATTTATTTTATTACAACTAAAATGTAATTGATCACCTTCTCCCCTCTGGTTCTGAAGGGCCCTTTGGCTGCAATGAACTCGTAGAGTGTGACACCAAGAGTAAAATAATCAACCGAGTAGTCATACTCTTCTCCTTTCAGCAACTCAGGGGCCATGAATCCTGAATTAAGAGAGGAAACCCGTCAGCAGGTTTCTTATACATTCACTAAATGTTATAAACATTGGTATTATGTCTAGAAGTTTCTAGTTTTTTTGGTGGAAAGTGTTATAACTTTTACTGGACCAGTGCTTTTACCCGCTTTCCATTTCAGTTTGCACAGATGTACTAGTGAAAAATCCATATCTATATTATAGTCTATAATTAATCATACAATCATTTACTATACATTTAGGATCTAGAGCAACAAATCAGAAAAATGTAGTCTCTGGACATCAGAACACACCTGGAGTCCCAGCGTAGCCTTTAGTCTTCTCCTGGTCGTCCGCTAACTCCACAGCCAAGCCAAGGTCAGAGATACGCACGTTACCTTCAAACAAACATTAGCGCAATAGCAAACAAACGTCAATGATTGTACTCCAATCTACTCTAAAACTACAATCACTGCCACATTTATACAGTAGTCGGAAAGCATCGAGTGCGTCATCGCCGTCATGTTCATACGCATTTGTCTAATTAAAGTTCATTTTATGAATTACATTTAAGTGCAGTTAAAGAATAAATCCCAGCTTGACTTTCCGTCATGAAGAACTGCTAGTAGAGTACTTATAAGTGTACTAATTAAATGCTTCTTCAGACTAAATCAGCCACTTTTTAATTTATAATATTAAACGATGCTAGTTCTACTTAACAAAAAAACTTATTTCATAAAAGTCGACTTTAAAGTATGTATGACTTAATAAAAAAAAAAAAAAAAATGAGCCTTTATTACTCACCTTTATATACATTTACATTACGTTTACAGCATTTGGTAGACGTCCTATCCAGAGCGACTTACATTTATCTCTTTTATACAACTGAGCAATGTGGGGGGTTAAGGGCCTTGCTCAGGGGCCCAGCAGTCATTGGAGGAGCTGGGAATCGAACCCACAATCTTCGGGATGGTAGTCCAACCCTTAAGCATAAGCCACCATAGTTCCCTGCTATACAACACTGCACAGTGAAGTAAGTTTGGGTCAGACATGATATGGCAACCCAGAGCAAGGGGGTTTAAGGGTTTTTTCGAGAGGTCCAACATTTGCAGTATGGCAATGGTGGGACTTAAACCCCCATTCTCCAAGCAACAAATCAGCAACTTGATCAGATGCACCACACACTCATTTTTGCCAAGTATTCCAGCTTAAGTGGTTTGTGTCAGAGCACAGGATCAGACACGATTTATAGCAACCCTGGAGCAGAGAGGTTTATGGGTATTTCTCAAGGGTTTAAAACAATAGCAGCTGTCTGATTCACAAATCAGCTCCAGTTGCATATTTTAAGTATTCTTTGGGTGTAAACTGAAAAATCTACAGACAAGTTAAAGTGTATTATTTTAAATTTACAGCATTTGTGCAGACGCACTTAATCAGAGCGACTTACATTTTTATCTCTTTTATACAACTGAGCAATTGGGGGTTAGGGGCCCTGCTCAGGGGCCCAGTGGTGGTAACTTCGAAACCAGATCTTCCAATAAGCAGTCCAACACTTTAACCGCTGCACTACCACTTCCACCCATTTTAATTTTTTGTGAGCAGTTTCTACTAGAACAGGTTCTAGCAGCAGTTTCGGAAAAAAATGGTTACCTTCATTGTCAAGAAGAACATTCTCTGGTTTCAGGTCTCTGTAGATGATTCTCTTCTGATGAAGATGCTCCAAGCCTTGAATGATTTGTGCTGCATAATAACATGCCCTGGGCTCATCAAAGCCTGGATTGTTTTCATCTACATTATAAATGTGGTACCTGACAACAAAAAAATCATCTTATTTCAGATGTTTTTCTGCAGTTAATGCTAAAATGGTATAATCGAGGCGGTTTGTTAATGAGATAGTAAGTCGAGTATAGATGTTCTTGAGGAGTAAATCTTAACCTCAGGTCTCCTCCATTCATGATGGTCATGACCAGACAAAGTTCGGTTTTGCTCTGGAAGGCATAGGCCAGCGAAACGATGAATCTACTATGAACCCGAGCCAGAATCCTCTTCTCCACCATGGCACCCTACACAAGACCGACATAATCATAATTAGATTATCAAATCAAATCAGATCAAATCACAATGCTAATGGAAAGCTTGCTTTAGATGTCAGATTAAAACTGGCAAAAAACAATACCACAGTTTAGGCTTACAAATGTTTATTACACAATTATGTATCACTTGACTTTAAAGAAGTGTTATTTCAGCAGAAGCATGAATAATCATGTTGTCAGCAGGGCAGCCTAGTGGGTAGTGCACCAACATATATGACGCCACATTTACAGCATTTAGCAGATCCAGAGCGACTTACATTTATCTCTTTATACAAATGAGCAGTTGGGGGTAAATTGGGGGGCCTTGCTCAGGGGCCCACAGTGGACCAACACCTTAACTACTAAGCCACCAGTTCCCCAGGTGTCCAGAGTTCAAATCTTGCTCATGCTCTCACTTCACTTTAGCTAGCTTCACACTGCAGGTAAATTTGGCCCAAATCAGATTTTTTTGCCTATGTGTTACTCTTTGATCTTGTGCCACCTCCATACATGGTGTTAAATCAGACGTGGTGTTAAGTCAGATGTTTTTACAACGCGCCCGTGGTCCATGTCGGAATTCAGGTGACTTTTACGTTATTTTCAATTGACCTTAGTCATCATTTCGCACTGACGCGTAACTACAAACAGTGGATCTATTATAAATTTGGCTGGAGGTGTTCACGTCATGTTCCTATTGTTCCTGGCTTTGCATCCACACACACACACACACACACACACACACACCTCCATACTGAAGTAGCAGTCATTGCTCCACAACATCCTATTAAAAATCTGACCCTTTTTTTTACTCAACCTCTTCCTCAGTGACTGCTCCCATAAATTAATTACTAGAGTAAATTTTTTCACTACTATATTATACTGTATGTGTAAAAAAACTCTAAAGCAAAAATCAGAAAAAAGTGGATCAATGCAACACACACAAAATACCTAAAATAAATAAAACCAAACAATCCGTTAATTTTTATTTTTCATTTTAGTTGAAAATCTTCAGCTGCAGTGTTGAACTTTTGTGGAATCAGTGATCTGACATTGGTGTCCATTAGAAATGGGAATCTGTCCTTTCACACTGGAACACACTGTCCCCCATCAACAACTCTGTTCCCCATAGAACCACTCTTTAAAATACTGTTGATCAGTTCACTACAGTTCTTTCTATAGTTTAACGTAAACATTAACCGAGTGTAAATACTCTAATAAACTAAATCCTTTAGTAAATATTATAATATCATAGAGTTTATCACAGTCTTCTAGTTTAGTACAGTAACTAGTAAAGTTTACTACAGTTTATCCATTCACTAGAGTTAATACTATAGTACACTGCAGGAAGATGGGGGTAAATACTCGAATATACTACATCTTACTGTGCTAAACCCTAAAGTAAACTGTGGTATTTCTCTAGTAGGTTACAGTTTATAGATCTACTCGAGGTAGTTGTATACTACTCGGGTTTTATTTCAGCTTTTTCCAACCAGAAAAATTCTCTCTAATTCCTAAAGGTTACAGAAATCCCTCTGATTTTACAATTTTAAAACAGGCTTTAGAAAAAACAGGAGTTTTAGTGAAGATTTGAGGCAGGAGAATTACGAGGGTTCTGGAGTTATTCTGGTCATTGTGCTGATTTTTTACCCCAATTTCCTTTTTTATTTTCTTTCATCATGTTTCTTAGTACATCCTGTCTTGACTGCTAGCTTTACTTTCACCTCATTACTTTACAGGGTCATTTATTTGTCAGCGTGCTGTAAAATCTTGTGTGGTTAAGCCTGTTTGGTGGTTGTTATACCATACTATCTTGTACTTTGGGTTGGCAAAATTGTTTGCTATTGCTTCATACTAAAGATCGACTGATTATTATGCATGTTTATGTAACCGATAATCGATATGCAGAGATGTTTATTGTTTTTACTTCTGTTTTTGACACGATATCAGTAATAAGGTATTTTTATTTACAACACTGTCAACAATGTAATTTTACTTTCTTACAACTAACTAACTAACAACTTAAATTGAAAAAGCAAATGTGCAGCGTTAATAAAGTGTCCATGGTAAATAGAAGCTCTGATCAGGTTAAAAATAAAGAACATAATTATAATAATAAAACACAATTCTTCACTAATACTTAACAAATTTGTAGTGTAATGCAATATTTTCTAATCTATCAAGTCAAAAGACTTTACCGGTGCTGTAATTGCAGTTTTGTACACAATTTTTTAAATTTACTTTAGACTTTAAAAGGTGCCATATATTGATGGATCAGATATAATAAAACTGATATCCCATAATGATTGCAAAAAATATTTAAAAATATCAGTCAATGTCTACTTTTTTACTAAACTTTTCTTTAACTTTGTTTTGGACACATATCTTTTGAATGTTTTCTACGTCTTTCATTTAAATACGTAAAAAAAATATACACTTTTCTTACTATAACAATATAAATGAGGTAAAGGAGTAGACGAGGACGCAGACAAGGGCATGAGAATTGGTGGAGACAGGATAACGAGCCACTGAAATGAGTCTTACGTAACTAAGCAGCTCTTTTAATCTGGGAAACAATGACATTCGATCGAAGGTGAAACTTTATTCATTGGTTATGGATTTTGGCATATTGACCATCGAATAAGTCTAGAGACGGATTTCCTGATATCATCGATGTGCTGTATAAATATCAGAATAAACAGCTTATTTACTCATTTTTTATACTTAATTATTTAGCATTTCTCTGTAAACTCCACCGATTAGGTTTAGTCTCTCACCTCATATCCTTTCCTCTTCTTTAGCCGTTTTTTATTCAGCTTCTTGCAAGCATACATCTTTCCCGTGCCCTTCATCTGGCAGGCGGACACCTCGCCGAAACCACCCTTGCCAAGCACGCGGAAGTCCAGAAACCAGTCTTCACCAATGGGCTGCATCTCCAGCCACTTCCACTGCAGGAACCTCTTAAAGTACATTGTCTCCAGGTAGAAGGTATACGGGACCTCCTTGAGGAAATCAAGTACACAGGCTAGAATGTCAACAAATAAATCATCTGAAGCGTTCTCATGCCGCTCCTTCACCTTGGTAATGTCGTTTTCAGGCAGAAAGGGACAGAAGTACTTGGCCGCAGGGTCCATGTACCGTTGGAGGATCTTGGCAGCCTTACTAACACGATCCTTGTCCTCAGCAGTGTCATAGTCCTCCACATCCTTCCACAGGCGGGAGGGACCTTTGTACTCGTTCATTGTTTCTAGGTATTCCTGGAAAAGACGCTTGCCGATGGGTTGTTCGACACAGATACTGTTAAACTGGAGGTCCAGTGTTTCCGCGAGACCCTCACATACCGTGATGTGAGGCAGTTTCAGCTTGGCATGGTATTTCTTGTCCCGATTTGATGCTGGGTTGGCTGAGCCATCAAAGCTTCCACGAGCTGAGATGTAAGCGGAGTTGGCTACCACAGTTGTAAGACCACCGATGTCCATGGTTTCAAGGGTGTCGAGGGTTAAACTTGATTAGACAAAAATACAACTATTTCTGCAGATAAACTAGTATTCGGTTTTAGGGTTTGAGCGCTTCTGTTTAAATATACAGAATGACAATAAGGGAGGCAAACAAAAGTAGACTGGATAACAAGACATCAAAATCCAGAGGCGTCAGAATTCTAGAGAAATGCGTTTAAGGAAGGATTCAGACAGAAAATGTATCTGCAGAATCCAGTTTGGGGCTCGGATCAGACTGTTGCATGAAAGACTAAGCCTTATGGCACAGACACTTGCATGCCCAGATCTGCCTGTCTCATCACCTTTCATAAAGCCCTTATCTCCTAACTCCATAATACCTTCCCCATGTTAACCCTTGATGACTCGCATTTAAACTGAACATGAGTAAAAACGACTTAGCCCAACACTTTAAATTAGATAAGACAGCTCGTTGGGGTCAGAAGAATTATTCTGGCTCCTTTTGTGACATTACTGCCTAAAAGCATCTGACTTTTATAAGGTACACTTGACCCCTGGAGCAGATTATCTTTGGGGTTGTGAACTAAGCTGCTAATCGACCTCAGGCCAGTGAAATAGCACTCAATGTATAAAATTTTCAGTGGTCAATGTAAACTCGAACACCAAACATTTTATCTCTGAACTTGTTCCACGCTTTGATAAGGTACCAAGCTCTTACTCAAACTCAAGCAGAGATCTTGTTTCAAGGTGACCACACTGAACCTCTGCACATTTACACTACTGAGGGAATGAATGAACCAGTGATACCAGTTTTAGTCCTGCCCAGAGTTCCTTGTGTGCTTATCACTCTATATATATATACGCATGTGATAGGTGTCTAACTCGTTGTGCCCACACAATACAGAGGAATCGAAAGACACCCAGAAACGGGGGATTCAATTAGAGAGTTTGATCAAATTTTGTGCAAACTGCTAACTCCACAAAAAAAAGAAGCTTTACAATGGCTACTCTAAAGGAAAAAAGAACCTGCGGCCAACGGTGTGAAGATTTCGGCCATTTTATTTGGAATTCTGATGAAGGAAAATTTATGGGTAGAACACCAGAAAAATGGGGTAAGTTGCAATAAAGCATCTAAATAGGCATCCTGGTAAAATGCAAAATGGTTTAAATTACAAACCAGGTTAAAAAGTAAAAACATGCTTAAAGGTATAAAATTAATACTATTCCACTTTTTACTAAGGAAAAAAAACAATCTTTATTCAAGGCTACCTAACCGCATTCTTTCACCTAAAATATTATTATACAACCTGCTAGAAATTCATCGAGCAGCAAATTATAACATTGGCTATCAAGTTCTAATCTTGCTGTTTGTGACATTAGAAAGTTAACATTTTTTGATCTTCTGGCTACAGTTGCTGAGATAAAACATGCCTCGTGACACATTTTAGTATAAAACGAGATTTGTTTCTACCCAAAAGGTGCAGTGCAGAAGTGTAAATCCCAAGTTAAATTTCTGTAATGAGTGGGTCAAACCTAGAACAGGGAGGTTTGAGGGTCCAACAATGGCAGCATGGCAGCGGTGGGACTTAATCCCTAATTTTCCAAGCAACTTAAACAGATGCACCACCGGTGCCTCATTTTTGCCACAATTGTTTTTTGTGATCTTGTGAATCAGTACTGATCTGTTTAATTATAGAGAATAAAATAACTTGTTGTACGTTGCTCAGGATAAGGACGTCTGCCAAAGGATGTAAAATTAAATGTACATTTAGTTGGTCATTTATTTTTATTTTCTATTGTTTTTTTATTCGTTACAAATGTTTATTAAAAAACGTAAAAATATGACATTTTTTGTCAGTATAAACCAAAAAACATAGACCAGATAGACTTTTACTTGTCTATAGATGTGTTAATATAATTTTATTTATTATATCTTTAATCATTTTAATAAAAGTAAAACATAATAGGGTACAACAGGGCAAGAGGTGCCATGGGGTAAAAGGCGCCACACAAAGCATTTATTTATTTATTTATTTATTTATTTTATCCAAACAAACTTAAATGATTTGGTTTCTAACAAAAATTGTTCAATAAATATAATTATGATGCATTATTGAAATAGTTAAAAAATATAGTTATTTACTTAATATTTGTTCCCTGCTAATTTTGATTATATATAAATAATTATGTTATACATTGATTTGCATTTTCATGAGTGAAATAAGCATTTGATCCCCTACCAATTAGCAACGAGTTCTGGCGCTCAGGTGTCTTTCAAACAGGTAACAAGCTGACATTAGGAGCACACTCTTAAAGGGAGTGCCTTAATCTCGGCTCGTTACCTGTATATAAGTCACCTGTTCACAGAAGCAATCAATCAATTTCATACTCTCCACCGTGGCCGAGACCAAAGAGCTGTTTAAGGATGGGCAGGGACAGGATTGTATCCCTACACAGGACTAAAATGGGCTACAATACCACCATCAAGCAGCTTGGTGAGAAAGTGACAACAGTTGGTGCAATTATTTGCAAATAGTAGAAACCTTGTGGGGTTTCAATGATCACGAGAACAGGAAGGAATCCGGCCAGAACTACATGGGAGGATCTTGTCAAAGATCTCACAGCAGCTGGAACCATAGTCACCAGGAGAACAATTGCCAACACACGACACAGAGAAGGACTGAAATCCTGCAGCGCCCACAAGGTCCCCCTGCTCTAGAAAGCACGTGTACAGGAGTGGGACAAAATCCCTCCTCAGATGTGTGCAAACCTGGTGGCCAACTACAAGAAACATCTGACCTCTGTGACTGACCTTGCCACCAAGTACAAAGTCTTGTTTTAAGAAGGGGTCAAATAATTTATTAACTCATTAAAATGCAAATCAATTGATAACATTTTTGAAATCTGTTTTTCTGGATGTTTTTATTTTGTCTCTTACAAACCAACCATTAAAATTGTAGACCAATTACAAAATACAAAATCAGCAGGGGACCCAAACCCAATACAATAGTAAAGCTCTATATTCTATATAAAGTCTATATTTCGTCTTTAATGCGTCTCGCTTGTATAAATCATTTCACAACACCACACAGCCGGTGACCTTCTTATGAGTTTTGTCATGACCATTTAAAAAGTGTGATGGGAGATATGGTATATTTGTTTTTAGTAAAAGGGAGTCACAGCTTTTAAGTGAGTGTTGCTGAAAGATAAGAAAGTTAAGCAATTATTTGCAGATGGATATCAGGAACTTGTAGCGAGCAATGAGGTGCTTCACACACACACACACACACACACACGAGTCGTCTGCTGTTGCCTTTTTTACAAAAAAAATTGTAAAAAAAAAATGTATTTAACTTTATTTTAGTGTACATCAGCCTGTATTACGTAGCATTCTACGTGGTGATGACTGGCTTGTTCTCCCTGGCCATCTACGTGCTCATGTACACACTGGACCCGTACACACCGGACTACCAGGATCGATTAAAATCGCCAGGTTAACGAACACTCAAAGCATTAATGTTAATTATACATACACACACACACACACACACACACACACACACACACACACACAAGGCATTTGGTTTACACTGACATCGCCTCATGTGATTTTGTAGGAGTAATGGCCTGGCCAGACACCTATAACGATGAAGTCCTGGAGATCAACTACAACATGTCTGATAAGAAAAACTGGATGAAGATGTCGAAAATTCTTCAGCAGTTTCTTAAACGTACGTATCATATATCATTTATATACTCTTCATATCCAAACACCAACATGAATATGGCTCTAATGATAAATATATTTTTCCCTTATTTAACACAGCGTACAATGATACTACACAGGCACAGTGCGATTATTACAACTGTACTATTGGCAAATACTTCATCCAACAATCGTTCAAGGCTCCCAAACATACAAAGTGGTCCTGTCCTTTCTACCAAAGCACGCTGGGTAATTGTTCCGGAATTACAGACCCAACGTTCGGTTACAACAGTGCCCAGCCGTGTGTAATCATCAAGATGAACAGGGTAAAGTCGGGTCATTGAGAAGAGATCCAAAACCTGCCTAAAAGTGGATTTTAAAAACGAACTATTATTGTTTTTAGGTCATCCATTTCCTGCCGAACAACGGAACAGGAAGTGCACCGTACGTGAATTGCACCGTGCTGGTGAGTGTGGAACTTGCCGGTTTGATAGAGGTCCAACACTAATGACACCTGGCCATCACTTTCATATGTTTTTAACGTTTTATTCCAGCTAAAGTCTCACGCTTCCTATAATTCTCAACAGATCTTTTTGCCTGTCTTTGTGTACATTTAGCCACAATAGTATTAGTGAGATAGGACACTAATGTTGGGTGAGGAGATCTGGGGTGCAGTTGGTGTTCCAAAGGTGTTGAGTCAGGGTTCTGTACAGAACACTTCAGTTCTTCCACTCCAACCAAAAGACATGGAGATGGGGGTTTTGTGCACAGGGACATTATCATGCTGAAGGATTGTTTGGAGACATTTTAGACAATGGTGACTTTGTAACAGTTAGGGGAAGACACACTAAAATGGGTGTTCTTGTAAAGTCTCTTATAGAGCATCACTGATGAGCCTGATGGGAAACCTTTCTGTTTGTAGGAAGGTCAAGAGAACGTTCACGGCTACGAGTACTACCCTGTTAACGGAACCCTCGACCTTTCATACTTCCCGTACTATGGAAAGCTGGCCCAGGTACAGTGCCCTCAGCATGCAATTCTCAATCAAGATATTTCTAAATGTCACGTCCTAACAAACTGATGTCGTTTCCTGTCCTAGCCGAACTACGTGAATCCACTTGTGGCTGTAAAATTCGATCTTGTTAACCAGAGGCATGCCGTGATCCAGTGCAGGGTGATGGCCAACAACATCGCTTATCAGAACTTCTATGATCCTTATGAGGGAAAAGTGATCTTTCATCTAAATGCTTTGAGCTAATCATGCTCGAGATGACTTTTTGTTTTCTTTTTCTAACTATGTTTCCATGTCATTACGGTTTCAATTCATAACACAAAAAACTTGCTTTGTAATCCAATCTTTGTATTAGAGACATTTCTTTAAAAATCTACTTGTCTGAAAAGATATTTTCTTCATTTAAAATAGTATGCAGGTTAATTATCAACATACACAAGTCAGAAAAACAATTCTTAGCCCTTTCTGAAATAAAAAGCTGAAACACACACACACAGAAAACTGTAAAACAACCCTTATGACTATGCAAGCCCATAAAATATATATATTATCGATAGGGGTAAAAAAAAAAAAAAAAAAAAAAAAAAAAAAAAAAAAAAAAAAAAAAAATTGTAAAAAAGGAATTTATATCAAAATGAACACCGGCTGAAAAAATGATCATTTCATAACTTTGGAATTACAAAACAAAGGTTATTATAATCTGTTGGAAATAATTTTTCAGACTAAACCCCACAAAATATAAAAAATATTCATACCGTCTGTATAAAAACAAAGCGATCATAAAACTCACCACAGGTTAAAAGATGTTGGGTTAGAAATATCTTAACTTGGAGATTAAACAACAAGCACAAAAATCACCTCAGAATAAAGTCTTCGCTTGGAAGAGAATGCAAGAAAGGTTTCTGAGATCATCATAAACGGGGGGGGGGGGTTGAAAAAGAAAAAAAAGTTAAAGAAAATAAAATCATAAGATTTATGAAAGCACCACTGCGGTCTTTAACAAGGCACCCGCATGTTGCTCAGGAGACTGTAAAACTGTTGCCTTATCAGACAACCACATGAGGTTTTTCAGGTTACAGAATAACAGCGCAGGCACAGCAACCCAGTTAATCTTCATCATCATCCTCATCAAAGTCCTCTTCATCCTCATCATCTTCCTCCTCTTCGTCCTCCAGGAATGATGCCGGGGTATCACGAGAGCCGCTGTGGTAGGAGCTGCTGGAGCTGGAGGCCATAGGGGCAACGGCTTTGTTATCACTGTTAAAAGATAAATAAGGAATGATCATCAATAACAGGGTTGTGAGAGGCTTAGTAACGGTGGCAAATGGTGTTTATGAATACACAAACAAACTGAAAAATCTAACGGTTAGTAATGCAGGACTGTAATATCGGATGATGATTACTGCTAGCTTAAATATTGAAAATGTTCATGTTAAAGGATGCAATAAACATAGCACAAATTGGCAAATTTGAGTTTAATAAAAGTTTCATTAAAATAAGTAATAAAGGTCATAATTAAAATAATTCCGTTCATATCAATCGGATTTTCTCTGCGTTTCTGTATTTGGTTGTGTTGTGATAATTTGCGTCAAATTTCAATTTTCAGTTGTGTTGTAAGGATTTGCAGCAGGTTTGTTTTGGGCCGCGTTGTAAGGATTTGAATTGGTAAACTAAAGAAATCGTCACTACCGTCACGCCATTACTTTTATTCAGTTTATCTTAATGATTTTTAGTCATTTTTAGCTGTAATCTGCAAATTGTCCAAGTTCAGTTATGACTGAGATTCGCTTTTATGTGGGCAACTGAGTTTTTAGAGAAAAATAGAAACTAATAAAACTGATCTAAACTACATGCATATGCAGTCCCTATAATGCATCTGTATTTATAACAGCAGAGAAACTCACCTGTTTGCACGAGAATAACCTCCGTTGGGATGTTTGTGGAATCCCTGTGCCATTTCTAAAGAAAAAGATTGGAACAAAAATATTTCAGACACATTTAATATATTTTTAAATTATTGTGTAAAATTTTGGAAGTAATTAAAAATTATTTAGTTTATTTAGAATTAATTAGTTATTTAGTTAAATAAAATTAAATTTTTCATCTTAAAACCTAAAACCAGAATATATATATATATATATATATATATAGGCTTAACAGCTTTAAATTGTCTATGGAAGAAAACACGTTGCATGTTGGTCAATCACCAGCGTTTCACTTTCTGTAACAGAACATACTTAAATATACTGTAGCTGTTGTACAACCTCTAAACAAAAGTATCGCAAAAGAACTATTTTCCATAATGTGTTTTTTTCTGCATATTATTTAAACTGCACAACTACAACTTTTCAGTCTGTAGCTTATTGTAGCAGTGCACATACTTATTAAATTCTTGTAAAAGATCAGACTACCATAGCGCACAGACACATAATGCCAGCCAACCGTTTTATTTTTTTTAATTGTGCTTATGCTGTGCCACATGGTAGAACATCACTCTGAAACATGTGTTATATTACTACTTGAAGAAGGGCTTAAATTGTGACCTGTTACAAAGTCTTCCAGAGCCTTGGGTATGAGAGTCCGGGCTATCTTCAGATTTTCTGCCGTACATTTGCCTGACTCGAGCCCAAACGCCATCCCCATGCGCTTCAGCACCTCGATGTCGTCATGGATCTCAAACATGTTGTCGAAGTTAAACAGGTACTCAAACCTGTAAAGGACAAAAAAAAAAAAATCAAACTGAGCATGCTCCAGGAATGAGGTGAGGGAGGAAGAATAAAGCTGCATGAGTCTTACTTGTCATTTGAGATGCTGCAGTCAATGACCGTGTTCTTGCTGGTGTTTACTATGATGAAGGGGAGGTGAATGACTGTGTTGGGAGGGGGTGCATGGTTCTTCTTCTCTGCCTCACGATTCCTTTCTACCAGGCGCTTGAAGGCTATTTGCTGGATGTTCGATACAAATGTGTAATTAAATATGCAATGACAAACAGTGTAAATAAACGTGTTTAAATTGTTGTGTGTGTGTGTGTGTGTGTGTGTACCTGTAGTATGAGCTCTTGAAGCTGTGACTGTTTCTGCTTTATTCTTTCATGTCGTCTCTGGCACTCGGCCTGTGTGAAGGAAAACCAGGGTTTAGCTGTGCCAGTTTAGCTGTTGTAGCTTAGTGGTTAACCACTAATGGCAAAATCAAAAATTTCCGACAGACCCATTACTGATTAGTTAAATAAACGGGATAAAGGCAAGTTTCTTTAAGTAAATAACAAAATGTAAAAGTCTGTGTGCATTATTCCAGGTGGCAGAAAATTCTCTTGCTGGTTTACCGACACATGACAACCACATGACGATATCACCATGGTGGGTGGGTGGGGTTTAAGGGAGAGGCTTATGTTTGCCTGTTTTTATTTGCTTTAATTAGCTTATAAATGCCTGTGTGTATTTTACTTTTACTTTCCAATTATTGCCATTTGGCAATTCGGCATCAGTTGCTTGAATGGACAAGAAAAAAAAAAAAAAAAAAAAAAAAAAAAAAAAAGGAAAAAAAATTACTTGCTTGCTTATATTAAACAGAACTTTTATCATCATAATAAATATCTTACTTGAAAAATATAATTTGACTTCCTGCTGCTGATCCGTCATGTGATGTGACTGTTGCTTAGCTGCGTTCGGTTTATATTTGTAATGTCTGTTCTCTTTTTTGCTTAAAGTAAAATCGACGGTGGGGCTGGTGCCACCATGGGCAGGTGACATAATCGGTGTTAGTGACTATCACAGTAAGACTTACTGCACGGGATGAACAGCTGTATGCAAAGTTTGCATCCACCTTTGTTGTCGAATTAGAGAACAGATACTTATTTAAAGAGGTGCTTAAAAGGTAAATCTCATTATTCAATTCAGTTCATTTGAACACAATCTGACGTAATAATTAGCAGCCTCCAAAGAAATAAACACCAACTGAAGACTTGTTCAAGCATAAAAAAATGGTTTGATCCACTATACTTTATGTGCAGTGTGTGCATTTATTGGTGTCTAACCTCCAGGTCTTTGCACTCCTGAGCAGAATTGGTTGGGAAGCCGATCCATTTGATTTCCTTTTTGTCTTTGGAGATGATGTTCATCGCCATTAAGACATTCAGTGCGTCGTATACACGCCTCCGAATGTTCTTCTGGTCATAGACATGCTATAGGTGCATAAACATTTAAATAAAGTTAGATAAATTAAAAAGAAGTTAGGGTTAACTACTATAGAAAATATTATAAAATAGTCTAGTGGGTCAAATCTTTCTCGAAAACAACTAAGAATTAGGGTTGCAAAGTTCTGGGAATTTTCAAGACCATGAAATGGGAATATATGGGAATTCATTGGAATGAACTAAGAATTTGCAAAAATGAAGGATAGCCTATAAGAGAGAACTTAAATTCCATTAAATCTGGTAACCAAGTTAACCAAAATTAATTGAAGTTGAATTTCTAGCCTGCATAATTCTCAATCGCATCCACACACTACTGCAGGACTATCGAGGCTACACCTGTACATACACTCTTTATTTCTCCAGAACATCATTTAATTTTTGAAGTGTGTATTAGTTTCGTGCATGCCAACTTATGACCAAACTAAATTATATTTATTTGTATATACAGGTGATAGTAAATTTCCAAACAATATAAATTAATTACAAAAAATCCTGTCAAGTTTCCAACTTGGATAAATTTACTAAGATGACGTTCCTATGGAATGTTATCGGGAAATTTACCAGAAAGTTACTTGGGACCGGTAACAATATTAAATCAACAGTAGCCAGTAAAAGTAAATTTCCCTTTTAGGAAACCAAAATGAATGTCAAAACTTTTTCCAGCCTCGATGTGAAATTACAGGATAAGTTAAAAACGATCAGAAGATTTTTCTGTCAAACAAAAAAAAAAAATGTAAAAAGTTAACCTGGTTGCATATAAATAATAAATACATAAATGCTGTTTTATAGCACAGTGAAATTCTTTTTTTGCATCTCCCATCTTTAGTAGGTTGGCGGTCAGAGCACAGGGTCAGCTATAATGCAGCGCCTCTGAAGCACGATGGGTTAAGGGTCTTGCTCAAGGACCCAACAGTGGTTGGCTTGCTGGTGGTGGGGCTTGTACCCAGGTTTGTTTTATGTAGCTCCTGTTGTTTTGTGTAGTTGTGTGTTTTTATGTAGAATGATGATCCTGGAGAATCGTTTTTCACTATGTAAGATCTTCTAACAGACCTTCAGCAACTGGTTATTACTGTGACAATCTCTCATTCTCATCCACAAGGGTTTCCAGTGGAATTGAGTCAGTCAGGGTTCTGGACAAGACACTCAAGCTCTTCCACTTACAAGCATGTCTTCATGAAGCTCATGGGTTTTGTTTACCGTGGCATTGTCATGTGTTTGGGTCTTTCAGCTCCAGTGAAGGAAATAATGTAATGCTACAATCACTAAATCATACTGAGGAATGTCCACAAACGTTTACTATTATAGTGTATTACTTGTAAGAACTTACAGCTTCAGTGGGAGAGATGTTGTCTCCAGAACTCAGCTCAGTCACCAGCTCATCTGCAACCTCATTATAGGTGGTTACCCCCTTCTTCTGAACCTTCTCGCATACCTTCATGGAGAAATGTCTTAAGCCTTTCCCGTTCTTGTCTCCTCTTCTACTGCGTCTGTAAGAAAGAAACATCAAGAATGGAAATGATAGTTTTTGGTAGTCACCAATTTGACACAGGTGGGGCCCTAAACAAGGCCCTGACTCCTCTACTACTCCGCTAGATTATTTTTTTTTTAAAAATGGGGTAAATGTAAGCGGCTCTGGATAATGCAAAATGCCCAAAATATACATGTTAATTTATTCGGTTTAGTATGTATTCATTGAAATATTGAATTATACCATGAATTATATAGGATTCTGAAGAGTTTTTGAAGAATTATAGTGTCCAGCTCTGTCATTAAATCATTTTATACATTTTATGGTGAAGAGTTATCCTACTTTTAGCAGTGAACGGAATGATTGCATGTTACACTCAACTACTGTTCTTGAATTACTTTATATTAGACAGGACACAATGTTGAATACAAAACAATCCCCATGTTACTTTCTCTAATACTATATTCCGAGTTTATTCACATATTTAGAGTTATATTACTATATATAACTCTAAATATTCATGACTTAATGTTTTATTAAATGTTATGTTAAATGAGATGAGAAATAAAAAAGCCCATAATGAATGACAAGCTTTGCAGTTTATAATGCAAAATAAGCATTAATTTAAATAACGCTTAGAAAGTAACTTAACTACCATAAATTAGGCAGTGGATGAAAGGGAAGCGGGTGTTACATCAGTAACGCGGGTCAAAACCTGTCAGGAACTCCGCTACAGCATGCTGGTGCTTTGATTGACAGCGCCGCCTCTCCCATAATAAAATAGTTAAACATTTTACGGCACAGTGCACATTTTGCACGTCCTGGATCCTGATCTTTTTCAGGCCACAGTTTATACTTTACCATAAAGCCAAACATTCCTAACATTTACTTTCCCGTCACTGCTGCAACTATTGTAAACTATTTTATTATAAAAATATATATTTAAATATAAAGAGACTTCTGAAACAATTGTCTATGACGTTTTCAAAGCTTTTGGGTTTATTTAATTTTATAAAAGTTTTCAAGTTCTGAAAATTGCGGCTGTTTTTCGGTAAAATTTACGACTTTTTCAGGTGTCTTAGGACTGTACAAACCCTATTAACCTTAATTAAATAAGTTTTCTTTCTATTTATTTTGAAAGTTTTCTCATTTTTAACTCTTTGTCTGACCGCTTGATTTAACTAATCATAAAACATGAAATATTAACCACTCCTGGGTTACACCATGTTCATTTTAAGCAGTTACATAAACATATTATAAACAGGTTAAACTGACCTAAGGGGAAAAAAAAGATTACGGTAATTCGGTTTTATAGTCTGTAGCTTGTTAGACTGGTCACTTACATTATGTAGGTTTAATATAAACCTTGGTAACTGTATAATACAAGTAACAGCTAACACTTTAGCTGTATTCACACAACCTACAGGGAAATAATATTTAACCAGAGCTGCCGTTAGCATGGCATTAGGCCTGCACGGGATCCGAGGTACCGGGCTCCTGGTGGTCATAAAAGTGTTGAGTTTGGTACAATTCTTGCTGAGATGCAGAGATGCGTACACTACCTACCCACTGGACCAGGGTGAAGCTTCAGGGTGGGCCTGTGGTGTGAGGAACTGAGCACTAGGAGTTCTGGGGCTGGTTATCAGAGTGGCGCCGGCAGGAGCAGTGGGTCTCTGAGGAGTGCCAATCACCTACAGACAAACATCACTGATTAACGCTCAAAATCTACAATTGCTCGTCAAGCCCTTTAAACAGGTAAAGTTTTCAGTAAAACATTACATGAAATTTAACAGTCAATCAAAAAGTGTTTAAAAGTCAACAGTTTCCTGTGAGAATGAACTATTAAAAGCATTAATTTTAGCAACTGATTACTTAATCAACTGAGACTCTTACTGTATTTTCTTGTAAAACCACTTGATAAAACTGCTAGATATCTGTTTATCTATCTAACCATTAAGCTATTCATCTAACCATCTATTCATCCACCTAGCTAAACAATGTTCAGATCTAGAACTAAATGGATTTAGCTTTGGCGAAGGGCATCTCAATTACGTTTCAGCTTGCTGCACGTGATTTCACTTGTCACGTGGAGGACAAGGACAGGACAGTAATGACAGACAGTACAATGTCGTCGGGGGGGTTATATGTGTGTGCGCGCACAACAGATCCGGAGCATCACTGACACACATCTTGTAAAATCAGTACTAATATACGCCGTTGCGCAGTCGTAGATTGAAAGTCGAATTTTAAGATGAGCAGGCCGTCAAATGCAATTTTAATACCCGACACATTGAGAGTAGCTAACAATAACCTTTATGCTGCTACAACATAGACCTTTTGGTCGCTAGCTTAACACCACTTCTTAATAGCACAAACATCTGATACTTTCTAAGTGATAAGTGTTGGGACTGCTGATTGGAAGAATGTGTCAATTCACAGCACCACCAAGCTGCCACTGCACTGCTGATCCCCTGAGCAAGGCCAAGATAAATGCAAGTCGCTCTGGATAAGCAAATGATAACCAACAACATGACAGTGTCAGTCTCTCACCCAGCTTTGACTGAAGTCTGAGTCTGTAATTGGATGATGGCGATGATTTCCACTCTAATCCTGCTGACTCCAAACTTCTGTGATCGGCTTAGGTGAAACTCTCACAGGTCACCTCGTTTAATGTAAATGGAGGATTGGATCACTATTGTGTTCCATACATATCCACAGACAAAATAAAATAGGAAAATCTTATTGGTGGAGAGGAGCTTTATTAGACAAAGCCCTGGCTCTAATTTGGGAAAAAGCTGAGATGAAGGGAAAGGGCCTTTGGTGTAGTTTAGTCTTATTTGTGAATGAAAGTCCCATCACAGTCAGACCAGCTAACCGTCAAAACAAAATGAACATTATAGTCGTATTCAAATCGATGAGACCTTAAATGTCCTACCACGTGTGAAAGCACATTAACGCCAGGGGCACCAAGTGCTTTAGGCATTATCTGCTTGACTCCGGTAACAGAAGAAGGATGGACGGTCACAAGAGACACCATAGCACCTGAGAGAGAGAGAGAAGAGCAACAAACATGAATAAAAATAATTATAACAGTCCAAAATTACCACAAAGGTCTGAGTGTTGAATTAATGCGTGGATGCAGGGCAATCATCTGTAATGTTTACTTTTTATTTAACAAGACACGCTGCACGCTTCTAAAGTCAATTATACAAGCTAGGATTATTCAATCAGATGGCGTTGCACAATTAAACAATAATATATAGACGAATGTGTGACATGTTGTATCATAAGACACAACAGACACTAACCATCAAAACCATATCGAAAAAAAAGGTGCCAATCTGCAGGTTTAGGTCAAAGACATGAAGATAAAGATGTTATACACAACAACTGAAACTGTGATTTTTTTGTGTGTCTGAAATAAAAAGGAAAAGCTGCAAATGTTTATTTTAATAGTAAAAAGTTATTTCATAAAGATGACACATTAACGCAGGACTGTTCTGATCTGATATCACTTTGTCTGAAATACTTCTAACCTTAAGTTCTTAAAAGCCAAGCAGGTCAGCACTGTGGACATGCAGACAGGGAACTCACCTGTTCCAGGATTCACATTCTGAGTGCTAAAAATTTTCAGCTCTCCACTGGTTTCTTTCAGGCAAACCTTTAAAAGGGAGAAAAAGAAAAAAATAAATAAATAAAGAGTTACTAGATATCAGACAGGGGTAAAGACGTAATTACAGCATATTTTATAGTTATTTTCTAACCTGCTGCCTACTTTAGAATTTAAACCAGGTTAAAAAGTGGTAGCCAACAGTCTTTTCTGGAGCTCTTTGAGTGAATGGTCAGACAGGGAAAAAAAGGGGGTTTAACAGATGCTACTACACAAACATCTTGTATCTTCTAGCATAAAAACAGGGCTCCTGCATTGTGTCAGCAAGTAACTGGGAGAAATTGCCTGAGGTTGATGTATACAGGCAATGCAGTGTGTATACCATCTCAAAGGATGAGATGGAATTGACCAGAAAAGATGGGATGCAAACTATACACATTTCTTGCTGTTTGAGCGCCAACTTGCTTTAAATGGAGCGGCAGTACTGATTTTGATTCGTCAGTGACGCTCCAGATCTGTTGCTCACCAATACCTCAGACATCATCCGGTCAGTTATTACTAACATGTGATAGAGATTGCGCTGTGGTGAGAATTGCGAAAAAAAAAAAAAAATCACCGAATATAATGTTAAGTTAGATCCAGATATTTGTAATTTGATTATTTTATCTGAATGTTATCTGTGTTCTGAAACTGACCACTTCTTTTGTCTCTTTACAATATTCTACCTAAAAAATGTCTTGTTTTTGCGAACCCTGCCATTCTCAGCAGCAGTGAGCACCTTTAAGGTCTTGGGGGGGAGGTTTAAATCGCTCCCCACCTATAGAAACCTTCGGTACATCCAGAGAAACATCTAGAACAAGCAATGAACATCTTCGGAGAAACATCTAGAACTAGCAATGAAATTCCACTTTTCATGACTTCTAAAACGATTGCTTGCAGCAGATGCTGCATGAAGTGGTCAAGCTAGTAGTGCAGTCAAGTGCAGAAATTTAAACAAGATGAAAATGAGCAAATTCGGACTCATGCAGGTTAAATAACCAGATCCTTTATATAACTCACGATTCCAGACTTTGATTATCTGGTTGTTGACTTTATAGATCAATACAAAACGAAGAGTTCCAAGTAGTTGTTAGCTAGTAACTGTAGAAACACGTTTTTTAGGAAATTTTCTGCATTGACTCAAAATAGCCAGAAAGGATTCATCTGAACCGTGGGGCTCTGCGGAGACGTTGGACTGTCGGCGTGTAGCAAAACAGTCGGATCCGAGTGAGTCAGTGTGTGAGATTCATGAGTCAAAAAGTTCGGCTGAGTCTAAGGACTCTATGAGTGCCCTCTGGTGGAATATCATGACAAACGCAGTTAGAATCCCCACTGAATTAAGTGACTCAAAGGACTTGATTCTGAGCATTTAAACTTTTTGGACATTTTAAAAAAAAGTCAGCAGTTAAATAAAGAACATTTAGCTCATCATTATTTAAATTGCTTTAGCGGTAGCTGCTCATACTTCCCATGCAAATATAAAGTGTAGAAAGGACAGAGAGGAAAAGCAGTCATTACATAACAGACATGTTTTTTTTTCTAATCACAAATAATTTCCATACAGACTCGAACGATGACAGGAAGCAGATACAACTGTGTGGATTTTACAGTTTGGCGAGCAGCAGCTCATCGGCACACGCTACATGCTTCACCCCCTGTGATGTTCGCATACATCAGTTTTGTCTTTTATCCTTCACACTGCACATCTGCAGACATGGTGTTTGTCATGGAAAGATCAGTTTGGGGACACTTACATCTCTCGCCATCATGTTGGTCTCTTGCAGAGGCAGCGAGTGTGCGGCTTGGCTGCACAGGTCTGCTGCTGGTCTGTTTTTCCTGGAGACAGACGAACAGTTCAGATCCTCTAGTACTAATACATAAGACTTCCCTGGTTCCCATTAAACATCATCCCTGTCAGAATATTTATCACTCTTTCAAGGAGAGAACTGCCAATTACGGGGTCTATTAACGATCTGCTGACAAAGTGCTTAAAATGACAAAGTGCTTAAGAGCCTGCAACTGTGCATTTTAACCAGGGTGGCGCTGTAGTGCAAAAATGTAATTGTGCGCTTATGCAGAAGAAAATATGGCAGCGATGTAATCCAATATAATTAATCATTCCCAAAGCTGAACAAGTACGTTGTAGGCAGGTTTTTGCTGATTAATTGTTTTTTTATTTCTATTTTGGCGAAAGTAGCAGAAGTTAAGAAAGCATCCGATCAAAGCGATGTGGATGTGGACAGTACACCATCACCTCCTGGTAGATGGCTGTAAAGCAGCGGTCTGCAACCTTTTCTCTACCAGGGACAAGTTTTATGAAGGAAATTTTTCTACAGAACGGGTAAAGGTGCGGGGGCTCCAATAACAAAAATCTTTCTCAGTTTATAGAATGCAGGTAGGAATCATGGCGAGGGCAAAAACAGTGGTTTTCAAAATAAGATCCGAAAGACTAATGAATGAAAAATAACTAATTTTAACCACATTCTTTTGTACCAAATGATTAATTGACTGGTACCGGTCTGTGGACCAGGGCGGGGGGGGGGGGGGGGGGGGGACCCCTGCTTTAAAGCATCTTAACAGAATAAAATCAAAGTCACTTTATGTAAGAAAAATAACTAATTAATGTAAAAAATCAGATAAATCTGGCTGCTGGTAAACCCAATTGATTTGGTAATTGCAAAAAATAAACACAAAATTACATAAGATTAAAAAAAAAATACATTAAAAAAAATCAATAATTAATAGAAATGTTAAGAAAACAAAAATATTTTTATTTCATTAACAAGTAATAATAGTTTGACATTTGTTCTTGTTCGAACAAGAAAACATTCATTTTATTAGTAAAGAAATAATTCAGCCCTATTAAAAAGACATGATTAAAAGCTGAGATAATTCTTTTTATTTATCAATTACAGTAGACATAGATCAATAGTATATAATTTTATATAATAAAATAATTGCTGATGAATTTTTCCAACCATTATTGATTAATTGACTATTAAATTAATCGTTAGTTGTTAATAGGTGGAAAAACAAAACGTTTAAGCCATCAACACAATGTAGCAACAAAACAATGCACTGTTTGGGGTATTTTCCATTCTAAAAACATGATTAGGCCACCCTATCAGTAAACTATTTCATTTTTTTTAATTAAATTGAACTATAAGCATTTGTATAAATTGAAAAAACAACTTCTTGAGTTTTGAGGCTGGGAAACGGGTGCTATTTTGCTAGGATAAGCAACTCACAACAGCACGGGGAAAAAGTTTTTTTTTGTTGTTTTTTTTAAAGAAAATATAATAATAATAATAATAATAATAACAATAATAAATCTGACCTAATATATTACAGTTACTCTGAGGAAACGTGTCGCTAAAACAGCAGCACATTAACCCAACTTTTGCGTTCATAAAACTCGAACAAGTTTATAAAAAACTGAAGTTTAACATTTCTACCTATTCAAACTTAACATTATCAAGCTTTCAAGCTAGCTTAAAGGCCTGAGTTATGCTAACTGATGCTAGCAAGCTATCTTACTAGCTGGCTAAATCTAATTAACGTTAGCTAGGTTAGTCCTGATAGCTACTGTTTTAATCGGTACCGGTCGCAGTGTTGGTGTCGGTGTTGCGTCTCTTACCTCGGCTATGTTTCAACACTTCGTGTCGTCATTCTAGTTTTGGACTTAAAGGCTACTTTAAAAGTGTTTTTAACGGCGGGTTTAGGTGGAGTTTAGTGCTGGTGGTGGTGGTGGTGGTGGTGGTGTAAGACAGGCTAAGCTCACTGTGACGGTTAGCTAGCGGAGCTACTACAAGCCCAGCTATATTGTTGAGTTAGCCATCAAACTAATCTTGGCGGTGTCCTACGGTGCTGCTTTCGGATTGGATACGCATGCTGTGACGCGTCGTGGCGTACAGCTCGTAGCCCCACCCACAGGTTGTTTTCAGTTTTTGGCGCGCCGTTGACACAACAGCTGCTTGAGCACCACGCACGCACGCACCGCACGACACACGCACACGCACACACGCACACACGCACACACACACACACACACACACACACACACACACACACCACACACACACTATACACACTATATATATATATATATATATATATATATATACTTAGTAGTATATATACTAAAAAAAATTTAATACAAATTTAAAGTTTAAAATTAAAAGGTTTTTAATGTCCTTTTAAAAAAAAAAAAATAATTAGTTGGAACACAAAAGCTACAGAATGTAAGAATAATTTTTGTATTTTACTGAACCCCAACACAAACAACTTATTTGGTTAATATCGTTTTTTAACTCTATTTTTTAGTGTTTTACTTTGTCATGATGTTGAAACACTCCTCTAATTCGATCGCTTAATCGTAACCCGTTAAATGTACAGTGATGGAAAAAAAATTATTCAATCCCTACTGATTTTGGACGTTTGCACGCCGACAACGAAATGACCAGTCTATAATTTCAATGGCAGGTTTATTCTACTAGTGACGGAATAGCAACAAAAACATCCAGAAAAACACATTTCAAAAAAGTTATACATTTATTTGAATTTTAATGAGTGAAATAATTATTTGACCCCTTCGTTCAAAACACAAGACTTAGTACTTGGTGGTTAAACCCTTGTTGGGGTTTAACCACCTCACAGAGGTCAGACGGTTCTTGTTGTAAGCCACCAGGTTTGCACGCATCTCAGGAGGGATTTTGTTCCACTCCTCTTTGCAGATCCTTTCCAAGTCATCAAGATTTCGAGTCTGATGTTTGGCAACTCAAACTTTTAGCTTCCTCCAAAGATTTTCCATGGCATTAAGGTCTGGAGACTGACTGGGCCACTACAGGTACTCAATGTGCTTCTTCTTAAACTACTGCTTTACTGCTTTAGCTCTGGCTAGATTAGCTTGCAGGCTTATCTGGTGCGGGTTTTCACTGCAACCAAGCAAAAGCCACGCCCGAGTTTACTAAATGCCAAGTTCATTCCTAAAAAGCTTCTCTACACAATATCCCACACATGTGAATAATAAAAGACTTTTCCATACAGAGATAATCAGTATTTGCTTATAGGTCTCTCAGCAACCTTCTGGATACATTATTGGCTTGTGGAGAGACCCCCTGATTTTGGTAGTGGCAACGTTCTGCTCCATTTTGTTTTTGTGTCACTGGTAGTATCTATGATAGTATATCTAACGTTTTGGAAAGTCCTTTATCCTGATCGATATCTCACACTAAGTCAGATACCATTTATGCGTTGTAATAAATGGATGTTAATCAGTATCAAACAGGAATTGTGTGCTTTTTAAAATTAAGAAAAAGGCGTAGAACAAAAAAAGGAGGTGTAGTTAAACAGGTTAGCCGATTCTGTCTGCACTAGAAAAAATACAATCGGACCAAAAAATGTCTATAAAAGATTCAAAAGTGCAAAATGTTGTCAAACCAGACCAAGGAACTGTCTGAAAAACATCACACTTTTCTAGGCAAAAATGTAAAATATTAACTGCTGATTTTAATCAACAAATTCCAGCAGTTAACATTTACGAAAAACATGCAAGATTTAGCTTTTCATTTGATCCAGTAGGGCAGAGGTCACCAAATTTGGTCATGGTGGGCCGGTATTCTGCAGAGTTTAGCTTCAACCCTAATTAAACACACCTGAACTACCTAATCAAGCAGGCAGGTGTGTCAAGATAAACTCTGCAGGAACCGACCCTTATTTTAGTGACCCCTGAAACCCCTGAAATAGGGGTTATTAATCTCAACCTAAAAATCCAAAAAGTCTCCCATGCAACAGATCCATCCTAATACCCAGGAGTTCGTTAAACTGTTTTCTGATTTTTCCTTATATTTAATCTACACTGAGGATAATTTTTTTTAAACAGTGGCACCCTGACCTACGAATGTCCCAGCTAACGAGTTTTTCGAGATACAAGCTGTCTCTCAGCCTATTTTTTTTTGTTTGAGTTGCAAGCTTAAATTCAGGTTAAGAGCCAGTTACAGACACCCCACCAAAGCAAACGGCGCAGTGAACGCCAGCATCCTGTGTCGTAGACATGCGCGTTAGCAAGTGAAGTCGTCTGATCTCCAAGGTAAACGCTGTACATTATACTTAATAAAACCAGTTTATTGCAGTACATCCTATTGTACTGTTTTTATACAATATTCGTTATTTCTAAGTTTATTTTTCTTATTTAAAAACATGTAGCAAAAAAATTGTGGTGGTTTTTTTGGGGGACCCGGAACGAATTAATGGCATTTTAATTCATTTCAATGGGAAAATTTTAGTTACGCGCTCCATCACGGAACGAAATTAGACTGGTAAATCACCGCACCGCTGTATAAACTTTGACAAACTTTTTGAATGTAGAACAGATTTAGCTATTTAATAGCTAAGGAAACAAGAGTGTCACAATCCTCAATCATAATGTCTTTTATTGTGAAATGATCTCACATATAATTTCCATTTTTCTGTTATTTCTACTAGTTACAGCGCATAGATTAACAACACAACATGGCCAGCTCCTTCATCTGGAAAATATTAATCCTGGCATGTACATAACCTTCAGACTTTCAAAAAAATAATTTATTGGACATCTATGACAAATACACATTGCCACATCTAACAGGAATTAGAGTCATGACAGCGCTGGAATGTGTTTGCTGTTTTTCGTGACACATTTGCTGTAATTTGACTTCAGCCCAGAAAGCTGCTGACCTTTCTAACAGTCAATAAGAATGTGCAAACGTGTACATGTGCAAAAAAAAAAAAAAAAAATCTATTGAGATTTCAAAGGCTGGTGCAACTCGACAAACTGGAAGGTACGTCGCAGACTGAAGTTTATTTGGTACTTATGTTGACATCAGCTGACGACAAGGCACAGTTAGACTCATACTTCCTTATATGAGCAGAACAGCAGAAATAAATAAGCAACAGAGAACTTAAAGTCGAAGCTATAAAAAAATTCAAGTCTCTTCTCAACATGTTGTGCGATGTTTGTGCATTATTGTTGAAGTATACTTAAGGAATTGGTTTTTTTTTTAATGCGGTTATACTCTGGTCCTCGTTAGAAAGGGAGACGTGGCATTCTTTTCGTGTCAGAGGGGCTTGGAACACAAATATAATACAGTTTTGTGTCAAAGCAAAACAACGTCTTGGCTCTACAATAGAACAATATCCCGAGTGTGCGTCAGGTGGAAGGTTTCTTCTCAGCCCGGGGGATGCATTTGAGAGTTGCAGCCCTCCAGAGCGCAGGCGCTAACAGCAGACTCAACGTAGTCACACTCAATACGAGAAGATACACCTGAAGGAGAAGAAGAAAAAAAAAAGACCATAAAGAACTCACCTGTGACAAAAACTACTAATTATTTTAAGATAAAATTATAATTTTAATTCTTTAGAATAATAATATTTGGTAGTTTACCTCTCTTGAGATGATGCCAGCCCGGCGTGCTCGACTGCCCAGGACAAAAGAGAACTCGCTGACTTGCGCCAGGCCAGCTGATACAATCCAGCGGATGTGTCGGAAGCTCAGGGGAAGGATTGCGGTCAGCACCAGCACCGCCATGACAAACTTAGCAGTAGAATGTGGAATGAAATAAAAAAAAAAAAAAAGGATTTTAGACACATCCGGAAAGGTAAGCAGAAGCATATAGTCCTTACACTATCCCTGTTTACATGCACACTTTTTTGTCATTCTGACTACATGTTTACATTAGAGGTTATCTAATCCGAACTGGTTATTCCAGATTATCCTATCTGTGCGAACAGGGGGAGCAAAGGTATGCAAATAAATATGCTGTCAGGCAGGTGGAAAAGCCTATCATAACGTTCAGATCAAATTTTGATTGGACGAACATTTCTTGAGCCTATGCCTTCCACAGAATACATAAAAACATATGAGTGGTGTGCAGTCAGGGCCAGCAAGTCCTGAAATACATTTACAAATATAAAATTCTAATATCTGCTGACTTAAATTGTATTTATTTATTCCCCAAAAATATAGCGTTTCCAGTACGTGTATATGGACGTTAGATTTTTTATCCAATCAGATTTCAGGTTTTATGTGCTGCCATGTTAATATAATCTGTTAAAGCCTTCAGAATCAGTAGTGCTGCCCATTAAGCATTGGCAGATTGCTTATAGGTTAAAGACTGTTTCTTTAACCAATCAGGTTTCAAATTCAAATCTCTAGAGCCAGCTAGGTGGCCCACAATGACGCATCATTTTTCTGTCCGCTGATTGGTTAATCAGAGTAAAACTGTTACTGTACAGGTAAATTCAAATTTTTACAGAGAAAAAAAGGAGAAATTAATTTGGTCTTGGACGTACTTAAAAATCCGTTTTTAAGGAGGAGTTTTCTGGAAAAGAGACATTGTGAAGCGAGGTTAGTTGAATTCTGAAGATAACCAGCTTGTCTCAGCCCGGCAAAGAGTTTATTTGCTACTTCCAGACCAGTGCCGCCAAAAGGTAACAGTGACTTTCAGCCTTTAAATGTATTATATTATTTATTTATATCTTTAATGTTTTTGTGATGATATTAGATAAATTTTGATTCTGAACTGCTCCAGATGATGTACATGGCACAGTTGCGGTTGTAGTGTAGAGGTTTGGATTTCTTTCAGTGTGGTTTCTTGCTTTAATAAAATGGTTTTCATCCTCAATATGCGAAATGTCTCTATCTTGTTGTACTGCGTTTTTGTATAGTACTAATGGTTTCTATAATCACAACAGTATTAAGAGGTATATCAGTTGGGTAAGTCCCCACTGAAGGCCCAGGTACCAAATGCACCGCCCGCCACTGATGCATATAAATACAATAAGACCACTTATCTTAATGCTATCGGGATGTAAATAGACTTATAACCAGCAGAGGAAAAAATGTTTCTAAGGACAATCACCTATTGTTCCTTTAATTATTCTGATGTTGGATTAAAGAATTTCTCTTAAATGTCATCTTTAGTAACAGCACCTACAAGCTCTTGTCTGAGCCGAAAATAAAACCAGTGACGCTATAAATCTTGTAAAATTATAATTGAGAAACTCATTTAAATTAAGTTTAGTATCTGCAATCAACTTATGCTTAGAAATAAAAACTGCTCATAGTTCAAAATCAAAATCATAGTTTTTTCCAAAATCCACATGACCACACATTATTTCTTTTCAGTGCTGTTAGTCATTACCTTCATGATCACCACTGACAGCGTCAAAACCAGTAAGATGGTTAACTCGTACAGAACAAACGTTGGGAAGACATGCAGCCCTGTAAAAAACAAAGATTTTTATGTATTTATTAAGTTAAAGTTAAAATTGTACTTAAACAAGGAAGTAAAGGAGGATTGATCGACCTACTCACCAATAGATGCAAAGAAGATGATTGCCAGGAAGTCTCTGATTGGCTCTATACAGCTAATGACCTCACTGGTAATCATGTGACCTTGTGAGGAGATCAGTGCTCCCGCAAGAAAACAACCAAGCTCCATGGAAACCTCTAGAAAATCTGTTACCTAGAAAGTGTTGCTTTGTTAGGTTTCTATAGCTCAAGCCACATAAGGCAATGTATACACTATATCGGCAAAAGTTTGTGGACACCTGACCATCACAAACAGGAGATTTTAAACATTGTATTCTGGTTTTTCTCCCCATTTTAATAATGTAGGGTTAAGGGAATAAAGGGTTTAGGGAATATTAGGGTACTAAAGGGTTGAAAGGAATAAAGGGTTTGGGTAATAAGGGGTTTTAAAGGAATGTATAATTAAGGGAATACATGGTTTAAGGGAATACATGGTTTGAGTAATAAGGGGTTTTAGATGAATGTAGGGTTAAGAGAATAAAGGGTTTAGGGAATATTAAGAGAATAAAGGGTTTAGGGAATATTAAGAGAATAAAGGGTTTAGGGAATATTAAGAGAATAAAGGGTTTAAGGAAATAAGGGGTTTTAAAGGAATGTAGGGTTAAGGGAAGAAGGGGTTTAGGGAATATCAAGAGAAAGGGTTTGAGTAATACAGGGCTTTAAAGTAATGTAGGGTTAAGGGAATAAAGGGTTGAAGGGAATAGAGGGTTTGGGTAATAAGGGGTTTTAAAGGAATGTAGGGTTAAGGGAATAAAGGGTTTAAGGGAATAAAGAGTTTAGGTAATAAGGGGTTTTAAAAAAATGTAGGGTTAAAGGAATAAATGGTTTAGGAAATATTAAGAGAATAAAAGGGTTTAAGGGAATAAGGGGTTTTAAAGAAATGTAGGGTTAAAGGAATAAAGGGTTTGGGTAATACAAGGTTTTAAAGGAATGTAGGGTTAAGGGAATAAAGGGTTTAAGGGAATAAAGAGTTTGGGTAATAAGGGGTTTGAAAGGAATGTAGGGTTGAAGGGAATAGATGGTTTGGGTAATAAGGGGTTTTAAAGGAATGTAGGGTTAAGGGAATAAAGGGTTTGGGTAATCATGTCCCGTACAGAACCCTGACTCTAATTCAACCCCACTAAACACCTTTGGTATGAACTGGAACACAGACTGAACCCCCGACCTCCTCACTCTCTCACTAATACTATTTTAACTGAATAAACACAAATTCCCACAATCACACAACACAATCTATCGGGAAGGCTGGAGGTTATTATAGGAGTAAAAGTGAGATTAATTCTGGATTAAGATTTTTGTAAAACACATATAAACATTAAGATCAGCAGGTCAGTACTAAGGTTTGATTAGCTCATATTAACCAAAGTTTTTTTTTTAAAGCATACAACATTTCCAACTGTGGCCAACACTTACTGTGAGCATTAGAAATACAAAAGCTGCAGTTCCCAACACAAGGATCTCTTTGTTCCCTTTACTCTCAGCATGGAGCTTTCTGTAGTACGGACCAATCAGATGAGACCTGAAGAGCCAGCAGATCAGCAGCACCACAGCAAAGGAGACAAGAACCTGAGCCAACAGCACCAGTACACGCAGTCCTCCAATCAAAGCGCTGCAACAGAGCAGGAGCAACCAATCAAATGTTGCTGTACAATTAAAAAAAAAAAAAAAAAAGCTAAATTATTTTAATGATGATCTTGGTTACTTAATACCTGATAATAAAACTACGCTAAACTTAAATAAATGGAGATAAAAACAATAAGAATAAGATGAAAACAATAATAATAAGATTTAGGAGAGGAAAATAAACCCTGTAGAATTAAATCAAATAAATAGCTTTTATATAAAAAAGTAAAAGTAACATACAGGTAACTACAAATGTGTGTGTGGTACCGAATATTTTTTTATCTGGTGGAAACTGTGTATGTATTGTGAAGCTAGTGTGCAGCTCTCTGTGCTTCCCAGTAGGTGGGGCAGTTTGTTGGAAGCTGAGAGGGAATTTAAATTACATTTACAGCATTTGGTGGACGCCCTTATCTAGAGTGACTTACATTTATCTCATCTATAATACTGAGGTTAAGGGCCTTGCTCAGGAACGCAGCAGTGGTGGCTTGGTGGAGCTGGGAATCGAACCCACAATCCTCGGGTTGGTAATCCGACACCTTAACCATGAGCCACCACTTTCCCCAGGGGATTATTTCATCCAGGGGTGTCAAACTGGACTGAAATCCTGCAGAGTTTAGTTTTAACATTATTCCAAACCACAAAACACGAGCCTAAAAGACATGATTAGCTGGATCAGGTGCAATTAATTAGGGTCTGCAGAACACCTGATTTGGTCTATTTTGGTGCAGAAATCAGTTTGAATATGTTTATATTTAGTGCATTAATTTAGGGCTTGCTCAGGGGCCTAGCAGCGGTGGCTTGGTGGAGCTGGGAATTGAACCCACAATCTTCAGGTTGGTAGTCCAACACATTAACCATAAGCCACCAGTTCCTACTATGTAACAGTGTTTTTTAATAGCACTGGGCAACAAGTAATTAAAAAATTTAATGTCGTATGAGCGGTACACAAGTAAAGCGTTCGTATGGGCCAGACCTCAACAACTCAACAAAATGCACATTCATAGAGAATGTTAAAGGAAAAGTCCACGCAGTGACTACAGCTAGTGAGAGTGAGAGTGAAACCTGCGTGCTGAACACTGCCGGCCGGTGCGGCACCACATGGCGTATTATTTTAGTTTATTTTATTTATTTTATTTGTCTTTTTTTATTTTTAGAATTTTGCTTTACCTCTAAAAAATCCCCTGACTTCACACTACCTTTTTGCCTCCCCCTTATTATAACTCCGCACCCCTCAGTTTGGGAAACACTGCTGGTACAGTCTCTGCTCTCAGGGGGCAGTCAGGACCATCAGGGTCACATGGTAATCAGGGCCTGACTGTAGTCACCGAGTCTCAGGTTAATATGTGTGACTACAGGTTAACTTGTGTCACAGTAGCAAATATTTAACCAATGTAACACCTTTGTAGACAAATGCATGCAGAATTCCATGTTGGTTCTAGAGTCCTAAACCTCAATTTCCACTGATATCCATATGGAATTAGGTAAATTTTCCAAACCAGACGTGTTACTTTAGAGAAGTGTATACGGTAAACGATGGATGTTGATTTACCTGTCCATCCCACCGCTTCCTGCTTGGATAAGAGTTGGCATGATGGCGATGAAGAGGCTCAGCTGAACATCCTGCATCACTAGCATACCTAATAAAACACTGCTGTAATCCAGTTCACCTACACACACAGATCAAAGCACATACACTTTACCTTTACATTTCATGACTTACATTCATCTTATTTAAACAGCTGTGCACTTAAGGGTTAAAGGCCTTGCTCCGCGGCCCAGCAGTGGCAATTTGATGGTACAGAGAATCGATCTTATGCTCGTAATCGATCTTAAGCAATCTTTTGACACACGTACCTTCCTTCTCCCCTCTGGACCCGCCAGACAGGAAGCGCGACACAAGAGGAGTGCTGGACAGTGACAGACAGCTGGAAATAAACACAGTCTGAATAGGGTGGAGCCTAAACACTCTTCCCCAAAGGAGTCCTGCCCCCACCATCAAAAGGCTGAGGTAGCTGGAGCCCTGCACAGAGATCTTCCACACCTGGACAGGAGAAAAAAAAAAGAAATGACTATGTGAGAAAAAACAATACTAAAATCATAGTTATATTTGTTTAATAATTTTGCCATGCTTTTTTATCAACTTCATTAAATCTTTCAACATTTCAACTTGATACAGAACATTTTAATTAAATACATAATATTTTAACCAAAGAAACGTTTCAATTAAATACACATTTAATTGAAATGTTTCTTTGGTTAAACGTTTTAATTAAATACACATTTTTTAACTAAATACATTACATTTCAATAAAATAACTAAAGATTTATTTATAGATCCAACATTACAAATAAATATCCAACTCATGACATACCATCTGTATTAAATGAGCTGAAATCGAAATGAGAGAAATCGAACCCCAAACTGGTTATAAAATAATTAATTATCTTATAAAAAATTCACACTTTTTAGTACAGAAGGAAATAGCGGTACTGGGTAAAATAGAAACATGTCAAGGCTCTGAATAGTTCACATTTCATTTCTTAAAATTTTCATGTTTGTGCAAATTCTGGGCTTCGTTCTACAGTAACACACATATTCAGAAAGGATCCTGTCTGGAGCATCCAAGCTACCCAAGCAAAAGCCAACCAGGGGTGTAATGTAAGGTGATATGGGCCAATCACGCAGCTTAGAATTACATCTTTTTTAGTATAAATTTTGTGACTTTCAAATTTCTATTTATAGAATTATACATTTGTTCCAAATCTATGCATCCATATATATATATATATATATATATATATATATATATATATATATATATATATATATATATATATATATATAATGGTTACAAAACCATCAGCTGATATGACCAATCACCTGTGATTGGAGCCAATCAGCCAATCAAATGTAAGGTGATTTGAACCAATCGGGCAGCTTGGAATTACATCTTTTAGTATAAATTTTGTGACTCTTAAATTTTATTTATAGAAATATACATTTGTTCCAAATACATGCAAAAATCAGTAGCTAATAATGACACATGCACATTATGTTTATCCTGTTTAGTGGCTCTTTGTTGTTTTGTGGATTTCTTTGTTTTGTGTAGCACCAGGGGGCCCTGGAGAAACATTATTTCATTTCACTGTGTACTGCATCTGCTATATATGGTTGAAATGACAATAAAGCTCCTTGAACTTGAACTTGAAGTGCTGCTCTTGGGGAAAGTAAACTAGTGTGTGTTAAATATCGAGAGTTTTTTTTTGTTTTTTATTTTTACCTTGTGCAGTCGCTCTGGAGAGAACTCGAGTCCAACCACAAAGAGTGTAAAGAACACACCCAACTCTCCCAGTGTCTCTACCTGAACCATGGACTAAAACAGAGAGAGAGAGAGAGATAATAAGGGTTTATACTGTATATACACAATGCATACACTAAGGGGATGTGTGTAAAAGAACACCCTTTAAAAACATATTTAAAATGTATAACATTGACTATAAAATTGAGATTATCGGAAAAAAAAACCCCGATTATTTGCATGTGATCGAAAAGTGATATGCAGGAAACACAACAACTCTTTTTCCACATCAATATCAAAAGTCTGAAACAAAAAAGAGATAAAAATTAAAGTATAGGTGTTTAAGTGTCTTTCATCAGGTAAGTAAATAGGTAATAAAAAAAACAAACAAAAATAACACAAAAAAATATGGGGTTATTAGCCAATAGCCGATATTGAAAATAATAAATAAAAACTAAGAGTAAAATCAATTATGAGTCAATCGAATATGACAATTGCAGTGGCATTACCTTAATACTGTTGAGTCCTGATGGGCCCAAAAGAATCCCACAAACTATATAGCCAAACATGGGAGGCAGTCCGAGCAGTGTGCACAGCCAGCCGCAGGGCAGAGACAGCATCACTACTGACACCAGGTCCTGTGAAAATAAACAAATTGTGTATTTTTGTCTAAACATCCAAGTGCTTCAACAATTCAAGCCACAGAGTCTTTTAAAATATGGACGTGTGAAATATTATGTTTATATATATAAACTAGCACTGCTTCATACATCATCGTGTATGTATGTATGTACAATGTCATATGATATATTCATACGTATATGAAAAATAAAACAGTTTTTCATGCTGTTATAAGAGAGGAGTGAATCCAGATACACCCGGGTTAAATAACCATTTATATGATCCAGGATTCACTAATCCTTTACTTCATTTACTCGAATTAGTTGAGTTCTAAATTATCTTGTTGCTAACCAGAACATAGATAAATACAAACAGAAATTTACACTATTATGTTGTTCTTGTTGTTAGCTAGTAACTATAGGAACAAGTAGCTGACTAAGTTGTTAAGGAAACTCCTTGCATGATCAGAAACAGAAGAGACTCCGAATCGTAGGTTTCAGGGTCGGCCTCGTAGTGCATAGTGAAACAGCCGGATTCGAGGGACTTGGTTTGTCCTCATCATGAGTTCAAGGATTTGGTGGATTCTAATAGTGCCCTCTAGTGGAAGGACCATGGCAAAAATAGTCACCTAACCCTTGATGAAGCAAAATAAAGTAAAGATTAAGGAGAGGTGTTTCAGAGAAAACCCATTCAAGCCCTCATCTTCTACTAGTGACAGGCCAGGTAGTCCGACTGAGGAGCTAAGTTAACCTGAGTGATGGGTTCAGACACTAACCTTAATGAAGTGGTGGTCAGCACGTGGAATGGTAGAGTCCCGGGGTTTGGTCAGTACATACTGGTTGTTCTGTGAATCAATGAGCATGCTCAGTCCCAGGTCACCTTCTGCTACTTGCCATGACACATTCTTTCTCTTGTTGTCCTCTTCATCTTCCTCAACTCTCAGGACTGCCTCCACATTGACACCCTTCATCTGAAAGATGGACCATAAAGGCGAGAGATAATTCCTTGTAACCAACAAAGAAAAATACGTTTTATAACAGAAATATTCTGCAGAACAGAGTTTGATAGCGTACCTGCTTGTTGTTGTCAAAGACGTGATCCTCGATCTCCTCTTCCAGGCGGTCAGCAGCTTTACGAACGTCCTCGAGAATCTCTTCCAGTATGGAAAGGGTCTTGTTCCTTTCTTGTGCTACTTTTAGGGCCTCCTGCTGGTGTTTCTCAGCTGCCACCAGCTCCACATACTCCTGTTCCTCCTTAAGGAAAAAACAATAAAAGATTGACCGTTGGCTTGAGTTAATGAGGCTGTCCCTGTAAAGAAATGTCTTTGTAAGGAAATGTCTCTGTAAAAAATGAATCTGTAAAGAAATGTCTTTGTAAGGAAATGTCTCTGTAAGGAAATGTCTTTGTAAGAAAATGTCTTTGTAATGAAATGTCTCTGTAAAGAAATGTCTGTGTAAGGAAATGTCTGTGTAAGGAAATGTCTCTGTAAAGAAATGTATCTGAAAGGAAATGTCTTTGTCAAAAATGTCTTTGTAAGGAAATGTCTCTGTAAAGAAATGTATCTGAAAGGAAATGTCTCTGTAAAGCAGGTTAGTGATGATGCTCGTAGTTAACAATGTTGTAATTAAATGGAATAAAAGTGAACTGAATTAAAGACCCTGGAATTGTATACTTGGAGATGAATATCAAGATACTTAACAAAGGTGACTAGGGACCATTTTTCCCTTCTAATTATCATACTAAATAACACACTTTCTCTTCTACACACTATTCTTGACACTTTGTGTGCTGTTCTTCACCAATCAGAATAGATCAGAAATCGAACCAGTTCCTCAGAAAGGAGTTGCCATAGAAACACTTTTATATCCGTCCTGCTAATTACAATCCCATTACAGGACATGGACCTACTTTATGTAAGCTAATAACAAAAAGACAAATTGCCTTTTTATCAATCTCTTTTCAACCTTTTTTCTTCCTCCATTAAAGGTGCAATAGATGATTCGGTTCAAAAACATTTTATTTGTTCTGTTGGTTATAAATCTTTTCACATTCTGATACCATTTATATTTACAGCATTTGACAGAGCGACTTACATTTACCTCTTTTATACAACTGAGCAATTGGGGTTAAGGGCCTTGCTCAGGGGCCCAACAGTGGCAGGTTGGTGGTGCTGGAAATCAAACCCTGATCTTTCAATTCGCCGTCCAATACCTGAGCCACCACCTCCCCACGATGACATTGGAAGGATAGCAGTCATTAAGTTAAGTCAGTATTTGTACAAACATTTATTATTTATAGTATATGCATTTGGCTATTCTGTGGAAATGCTCGTCCAATAAAATGTTCGGTTTAAACATTATGATAATCTTTTTTATCTGCCTGCCCACATATGTATGTGCACCCTGTTTGCTCAGACAGGATACGACATCAGTGTGTTTGACACAGGAGCCACTAGCAATTTTGGGCTCTACGAAAGAATATGAAGAAGTTTAAAAAAACTGTAAATTAAGAGTCTCTAACTAAGCAATCCAGAGGCGACAGCAAGGAACCAAAACTCCATCGGCGGCAAAATGAAATTAAAAAACTTAGGCTTAATTCGGGGGTTTAGTTCTTCTCCGACCAGACAAACCAGCAGGTCTATGCTGCAGTAAAGTTTTCTTTGGTCTTGTCTGAATGGCTGTCTAGAAAAACAAGGTCGTTACTGAAAAACTGCCCCTGAGGCTTATTGACTCTTTGCCGATCTGCCAACTGGGCTGGATACATACCAACTGGTCTACCTACCACACCCATTTTACAGCAAACACTATTACAATACTGCCAGTACTGTTACTACAAAAAAACAGATCTCTGGGGCCCCTAATGTGTGTGAGCCCTTTTGAGATTGCCTTACCTTGATGGCGGCCTCCCTAAGTGCCTCCAGTCTCTGGCGGCTGCTTTCCTTCATGTTCGCCACGTCTCCGAAGTCCCCTTTCAGTACACGTTGGAGACCTGCCACAGCCTCGAACAGGGAACGCTCGCTCTCATTCAGCTCCTTCTGAAACACCTCGAGTGTGTGCACCTGGAAGAGACGCTCGGCATCCGAGAGCGTCCGGTCCCGCTCTGCCGCTGCGGACGCTGACTCCAGCTTTCTTACGGCTGTGTTTTTCTGTCGCAAAAGGCCTGAAAGGCGGCGGCAGTTCTCAGCTACCCAGCGGTTCCCGCTGGTAGACGTGGCCCCCCTTTTACGATGGAGCTGAACGGCTTTCTGAGCCAGGTGCTCAGCCGGTTGCAGTGCCCCCACCAGGCCCAGACAGAGCAGCACATACATGGTTCGCATTCAGCTGGCTGTTCAGATCAGCTAAAAATGAAAAACACAAACAACATTTTTTATACATACTGTACACAAAAAAAAACAACAACAAGTGGCGGTACAAGTTTTAAATGAACACTGAATAGTACGGCCAAACGTTTATTGATACAAAGCTGGAAGCACACCGTTGTAGCATTACATCATTCTCAAACCCTGTTCTAGCATGACAATGTCCCTGTGCACAAAACCCCTGATCTCTATAAAGACATGCTGTGTTCTGGTTGGAATGGAGGAAATCTAATGTCCTGTACAGAACCCTGACTCTGAATCAACCCCACTGAACACCTTTTGGGATGAACTGGAACACCGACCGCACCCCAGACCTCCTTACCTTAACATTAGTATCTAATCTCATTAATACTATTGTGACTAAATAAAAAATCGGGAATTACATATCTATAAACTATAATTTCATCCTCCTGATCTTTGCTATCAAACATGGGCAGATATAATATCAGAATACCAAGTGACCTTTATTTTGCAAAATAAATCTATTTTTATAGTCAAGTCAGGTCAAGTCACCTTTATTTCTATAGCACTTTTAACAATCGGAATTGTTTCAAAACAGCTTTACAGAATTACATCAGACAAGACATCATTAAACACTCATTAATCCACTTAATATAATTAATATCTATAAATTAAGAGTCCCGCACTAAGCAAGCCAGAGGCGACAGCGGCAAGGAACCAAAACTCCATCGGTGACAGAATGGAGAAAAAAACCTTGGGAGAAACCAGGCTCAGTCGGGGGGTCAGTTCTCCTCTGACCAGACAAACCAGTAGGTTATTCATACTGCAGTTAAGTTTCCGTGGTCTTGTCCGGATGGCCGTCTAGCCATAGATTAAAGAAAATTAGCCTGCAATTTTAGCTACATCAGCAGGTCGGCAAAACAATACCAGCAAACTAGCTAAAAGGTTACCACCAGGGTTGGGGGTTTAAGCCCCACCTCCACCCTGCCTGTATGGTGTTTCCATGTCTCTGAATAGACTCCGGGTTTCTCTGAGCAATAAAAATGAATAAAGCATCACCTTTTCCTTACACAGAATTATTTATGCTCCATTAAAAAGAAAAAAAGAAAATATATTTTAAGCAAAGGAAAATACAGTGGCTTAGGTGACCATGACCCCGGAGGTGAAATCAAGTTTACACAGGTGGGGCTGAACAGGTAAATAATACCAAAAAACAGCTCTGTATTTAAACAACACAACTGTCACACAATAATGTCAATGGCACTCTAGTAAGGCGTTAACGTGATTGTTTAATAAAATATACATCCAGCGGCTAGTTCTTACTGTACAGGTGAGTCTGCAGGTGCTGTTTGTTTGCTCTCTATCGCAGCCCTGAGGAAAAAGGGAACAACAGCAAACTATTTATCCGAAGCTGTTACTACTTCCTTAGTGTTACTTCTGGTTGGAAAAACAATTAAAAGTCCTAAAGTTTCCATCCATCAACACAAATCTGTTGCTGAAACCTGTCTACGATATAGTACTAATGGATTTGTTTTCTATTTTCCATCGAGAAAACAAAAAAGGTGACCCGACACGGCTCTCGGTGATCGACAGGGTGGAGCGAGAATGCAGGCAGCCATGACAACTTTTCTTAGTAGATTTACATTCACAGCATTAAGCAGATGCCCGTATTCAGAGCAACCTACGTGTTTTTCATTTACACAACCTAAGAAATTAAGGTTAAGGGCCTCAGCAGTGGCCGTCTGGTGGTTCTGGGTATTTAAACTTACAACCTTCCAATCAGTAGTCTTATGCCTCAACCACTGTGCTACTCATTTGACACGTAAACTGTAGACTTGTTAAAGAACTGCTACTGTAATTAGAAAACCGTTCTGCTTGTATTAAACACACCTTAAACACACACAGCATTTTTTAAGCAAACAGCAGGGAAAGGGTAATGATTTATAATCCCGCTATACAGAATAGAATGGGTTTTCATTCAAGTTTGGTTCCTTCGTAGGGTTCTTTTATATATTTATAATTATTTATTAAAGATAATCTATATTTCTATTGTAAAAAGTAATAGAACAGAGGCGACTGGTGCTAAAAACATTTGTGGAAGTGCAAACTGTTAGTAGTAGTGCAGGTCTAAAATATTAAACATGTTAATGTTAAAATGTAGCATGAATCAGTAAATTTAAGTTCAACGTGGGTTTATTTTCAATTAAGATAATTAATTATTTATATAACTCATTTATTTACATCAATCAGGTTTAGAGATGAAGGTTGTAATACTAATGTTGTCCACTAGTAGGAGCCAAAGAGAGAGAGAGAAAAAAAAAAGCCATGACTTATATCAATCGAATTTATTGATGAAGGTTGTAATACTAATGTTGTCCACTAGTAAGAGCCAAAGGGAAAACATTAAAAGCTATGAATTGTATCAATCGGATTCAGTGATGAAGGTTGTAATACTAATGTTGTCCACTAGTGGAAGCCAGAGGAAAAACATTAAAAGTCATGACATATATTAATCGGATTTATTGATGAAGGTTGTAATGCTAATGTTGTCCACTAGTGGGAACCAAAGGAAAAACATTAAAAGTCATGACATATCAATCGGATTTATTGATGAAGGTTGTAATGCTAATGTTGTCCACTAGTGGGAACCAAAGGAAAAACATTAAAAGTCATGACATATTCGGATTTATTGATGAAGGTTGAGATGCTAATGTTGTCCACTAGTGGGAACCAAAGGAAAAACATTAAAAGTCATGACATATCAATCGGATTTATTGATGAAGGTTGTAATACTAATGTTGTCCACCAGAGGGATCCAAAGGAAAACATTAAAAGGCATGACTTACATAGCATCACATAAGGCCAAAATATAAAAATAATATTGTTATTATTCGCTAACAACAAAATTGGTAGGGTTCGGAACTAGGAACAAGACAATTAGAGCAAATAACATGCTTGTCAAATGTTTACGGTTATGGAACGCCCTGCAAACACATATAAATGAAATAGTTTTGTATTACAGTACATTTAAAAAAATTTTTAAATAAATAATATTAGTGGAATATTACGACTTAATGGTTGTATTTTGCTAATAATTTGCGATATATATTTAAATTAATGTTAACATGGGGGGGGACAATACTATAATTAAGGATTAAACGTGACGTAAGTAAGTTTATACATAAGATCATAATGATGATTGGACAAAGTCAAAACCAAAAATGCAAATCTTTTACTAAATATTAATAAAGATGAATTTAGAACTGGACACTTCTTCTCTGTAAACTCTTTTAACATACTTTAGTGTGATCATAGTGTGATCGTAGTGTGATCATAGCAGGCATGCTTGTTAGTCAAAGAGAAGCTCCGAGATGTCCTTCTGCCTATCCGGAAGAATATCTGCTACACACGTACATAATGATTATGTGTCCTTCCTAAAGTGTGTAAATATCTAACATCTGATGTCAAGTTTCCTGATCGCAGACCAGAAGAACACGGGCATCAGATGGTATATAAATGACGTCACCTCTCAAACTCGAGATAAAAATATCGGCGACATAAATAAATAAGGTAAAAATAAAACATACCTTGGAGAATTTTAGGTCGTCTCGGTAGCCCTGTGCTCCTCAGAAAATGAAGAAAACAATCGGGCTCTTGTGAAACCGCCCCCCTCCAGTCGCCACATACTAAAACTACTCTGAACCTGAGCGGCGACTCCGCGTTTACACACTGACCGGTTTGCGGCAGTCGTGATACATTCACCTGCTCCTTGAATTATACTGTTTTCGAGTTGGTAAATCGTAAATAGACGTTAAAATAGACGTTATTTTTGGGTTCAAAAACACCAAAATAACGTCACCTAATCTATTTTTAACATTTTTTGGCACCGTTAAACTATTTTTAACGCACGTTTGATTTATTAACACTCAAGTTTGATTCATATTGTGAATACTCTCACACATAAAACCAATTGTTACAACGCATTAATAACGTAACTTTAAAAAAATATTGTATTTTTTAGGCTGATGGTGAAATTAATATTTAATTAAATTTACTAACAACTCAGATACCGGTATAAAAATACTGGGTTTATAAAAAGTACTGGGTTTATAATAAAATCGTGGGGGCTCTTGAAGGAAGCACAGGCGTAGTTTCACTTGCTGTCGCTACACTCAATGTTTTTCCCCCTCAATCCTACAGGTAAGTAAAATATCTGCTTCCCAATGACATTTGTATCGTGTAAGCGTATTTTATAACATAAATTTTAAACCCCGTTAGCTTTAATATTTAAAGAACACCCGCTAATCTAAGAGTTTTTGGTTTTTGTATCAAGTACGAGTTTGGCTGAAGGACTTGACTCATGCTAACGCTAGCCTGCTAGCTTTCTTTAGGGATTCTTATTTACCAGAACAGATTATTCTTTTATTATAACTTTTTAGGCATTCTGGACTAAATCTGTCCTGATGTTAACTATAAAAAATGCGAGACATCGTTTATTTAGCTAATTACTTGGTTCACTTCCGAAACAAACGAACGAGAGACAGAAGTAGTGCATTGTGGGTCATGAAGTTTTCTTCCCCATAACGAGTACTTGTTACTCACATAGCAACAGTTGTAATTAATTTATTATTGATATTAATGTTTTGTTTTTAATGAAAAAAAATTATAATTTGTTTATATAAAGAGATGATATAAAGATTAGTCTAAATAAGCTATTTTTATTGTAGCATTGATTCTGAAGCCTTTTCTTGAACGAAAAATGTTTTTCATCTAAAAAATGTTATGTTTTTTATTTTTCTTTTAAAGTTAAACATTTACAAATAGTTTAAACAACAACCGATTAAAAGCAAACTAAAAATACAACTAATCATGACGTCAGTAGCTACGTTCCCTAGCGCAGGGCCGACAGGGTCCCGCGCATGCGCAGTGCAGGCTGTTGCCTATCAAGTTGGTGAAACAGCGGGGAGATAAAAATGGTAGGTAAGATAGACACCGAATACCGATAAACACTAACTTTATAACCACATACGGACAAGAAATATCGAGGGAGACAGAAATAGAGGTGTAACGATATTATCACACAAAACACGAGTGACAGGAGCGTATTGTATTTTAAGGGAGTTGTCCTCCGAGTGTGTCGTATTGGCCAAGAGAGTGTGTGTGTGTGTGTGTGTGTGTGTGTGTGTGTGTGTGTGGATAGATAAGAAGTGGAGGGTCAGTTTGTTGGCATTGTGAGCGCTGACATCTATTGATTGACATCTATTAGTTTTCCTGAATATTCAGACATCCTGATCATCATCACAATTGTATGTGTGTGTGTGTGTATATGTATATATATATATATATATATATATATATATATATATATATATATATATATATATATATAGGTTGATCTTATGTGTGTTTGATGACTTATATTTACATTTGGCAGACACTTTTCCAGAGCTACTTACATAAGTACATAGGGTTAATTTAGTAAGTTAAGTTAACAACACCTTAACAACTGTGCTACCACTTCCCTAAGCATTTGGCAGACGCCCTTATCCAGAGCGACTTACATTTATCGGTTATAGGGTCTTGCTCAGGAACCCACAGTGGTCCCACAGCCACCACTTCCCTGTTAGTTGTTAGCTTCTTGGTGCTGGGATTCGAACACACAATCTTCCGGTTAGCAGTCCAATACCTTAACCACCGTGTTACCACGTCCCATGATGACGATCATTATTAATGACACCTTTTCAAGTCTAATAGTCCAAACGAGGACACCTGACGAATGAATCTTATGTTGTGCATCCTGCCTATACTGTTTTTTTTCCTACACACTGCTTCTTATCCCGTCCCAATGTTCTTTCATTCAAAGGCAAAACATTTCAGCAAGTGTATAAACAAAGTGTACAGTCTTTACAGCTGAAGCTTTTGCACTGCATTTGCATTTGAGATAGAAAAGGAGCATCATCGTCAATTTTTTTTTTTTTGCACAGATTCAATCATTGAGACTAAAAAGAAAATCTTTTCCTAATAATCAGTGTAATAGAAAAAGTTTATAAAGAAACAAATTCAAATTTTATTATTTTACACAGTAACATTATTTTACACAGTACATCATATAGTGAAAATGTTCTTTACGACTCTCCGACTGAAAAAAAAGAATGTGTGTGTGTGTGTAATATATATATACACACACACACATTCTAATCAGAGAGTCGTAAAGAACATTTGTTATGTGATGTACTGTGTAAAATAATGTATGTAACACAAAATTTGAATTTGTTTCTTTTTATATATAAAATGTGTGTATAATTAATTAAATTAAAATATATATATAAAATTGTTGCCAGTGAATAAAGTGACTGCAGTGAAATTTAAAGTGAGGTTGTGCGTGTAGTGGGATGTACAGGAGATCTGGTGGAGTGTTTAATATTGTTTTTTTGTTTTTTTTGTTGGGAAGTGCTAGCACAGCGGTTAATGTAACTGCTAACTGGAAGATTGTGGGTTTGATTCCCAGCACCACCAAGTTAGCACTATTGGGCCCCTGAGCAAGGCCCTTAACCCCTTGTGGGATAAAAATATGAGTCGCTCTGGATATGAACGTCTAGCAATGAAAATAGAAATGTCTCCTAAAAAAACATACAATGAATAAAATCTGCAGCATAAAATCCCGAGCATTTCCTCATTGAGCTGAAGGAATTTCTGCCTTGTTACATTTTAAAATGTTTATTAAACCTTAGAAATGTATCTGTCACATGTGTGTTATGTGTGTATGTGTGTTTACCCCGTAGCATAAGCTGAAGTCGTCACAGAAAGAGAAAGTTCGTCAGTTCATGTCCTTCAGTCAGGCCGGTGAGAGAACAGCCGTCTACTGCCTCACACAGAATGACTGGAAACTAGAAGTGGCAACAGACAACTACTTTCAGAACCCAGACCTCTACTACAAAGAATCCATGAAAACCACAGTGGACCGCAAGAAGCTGGAGCAGCTCTATAACCGATACAAAGGTACGGGGTCGTGTTTAAGGGCCCAGGAATTAGTAGTACTGAGGTTTAAACCCCTAATATTTTAATTAGTAAACCATATTTTTAACCGCTGAGCCTTTACTTTATCTCCTGTAAGCTCCAGTAATGCCTTTACTGTAATGTAATTACTGTGTATAAATGTCATGCCAGTCACTTGTCATTTGAGCGGTACACGAGTAAATCGTTCAACTTGACGGAATGCACATTCATGCAGTGACGACGGCTAGAGGGAGAACGAACCTGCGGGGCTGAACACTGCCGGTCGGTGCGGCGCAACATGACTTTATTAGGTACACCTTGCTAGTACATGACCTTATTAGGTACACCTTGCTAGTACACCCGGTGGTTGGACCCCCTTTTGTCTTCAGAACTGTCTTAATTCTTCAGGGCATAGATTTAACAAGATGTTGTAAACATTCCCCAGAGATTTTGGTCCGTATTGACATGATAGCATCGCGCAGTTGCTGCAGATTTGTCGGCTGCACATCCACGATTTGAATCTCCCATTCCACCACATCCCAAAGATGCTCTATTGGAATAAAGTGAACTCATTGTCATGTTCAAGAGATGATTTCAGCTTTGTGACATGGTGCATTATTCTGCTGGAAGTAGCGATCAGAAGATGGGTACCCTGTAGTCATGAAGGGATAGACATGGTCAGCAACAATACTCAGGTAGGCTGTGGCGTTTAAACGATGCTCAATTGGTATTAAGGGGCCCAAAGTGTGCCAAGCAAATTGTCTTCACCACATCTAGATGCCTAAATGCATTGAGTTGTGATTGGCTGATGAGCAATTTTTGTTACCCAGCAATTGAACAAGTGTACCTAACAAAGTGGTTTTATACTAGCCTTTCCGCTGCCCTTTATTATAACTTCACGAAACCGCTCAGGTTCACTCCCCCCAGTCTGGAAACCGCTGTCTTAAGGTGTGCCTGTAGCCCTATTGTACCCTTTACAGCCAGCCCGTCGCGAAGGCGACATAGACAGTTGCCTAGGGTGCAAAATGACTTGGGGAGGTGCTGCACAATTATTTATTTATTTACCGTCATAAGTGCGCCCTCTTGTGACCATCGTGTGCTCGTACACTCCTTTATTTAACAAAAATATTTTTGCCAGTTAACAAAATTTAGCTGAAAGTCCCCTTTTTTTTGATTTGCACTTGAGGGTTTAAAAGGGGGCACAAATCTACAACCTCGCCTAGGGCACCGGCACTGACCCTGTATGCCGCTGTGTCTGAATAAATATCTTTATGATGTTACTTGGTCTCTCCAAAATTTATTTGGCTGCAATTTTTTTTCATTTCTTTGCATGTTTATTTCTTGGAAGCGATTAAAATCTGGTTGTTTTTCTCTCTCACAGACCCCCTCGATGACAATAAAATTGGCATCGATGGAATCCAGCAGTTCTGTGATGACCTCACCTTAGATCCAGCCAGCATGAGCATCCTCGTGGTGGCCTGGAAGTTTCGGGCAGCGACGCAGTGTGAATTTAGCCGGAAAGAGTTCTTGGATGGCATGTCGGAGCTGGGGTAAGGTTTACAAACCAGGTGATCATCATTAAAACCTGGTGTAACTTCCTACAGTTGACAGTCTGATCCTAACCTGTCCCTGTGTCTCCAGCTGTGATAGTCCTGACAAACTGAAGGCCATCTTACCCAGGTTAGAACAGGAACTCAAAGACTCAGGGAAGTTTAAGGATTTCTACCAGTTTACTTTTAATTTTGCCAAGAATCCCGGCCAGAAAGGTTTAGGTAAGTGTCACGCAGGGTGTTACTTTGCTCACGCTATTATTTCTTTATTGTTTTTTTTACTCTTGTCTACCTTTTCTGTCTGTCTCAAAGACTTGGAGATGGCTGTGGCTTATTGGAACCTGGTGCTGACGGGCCGTTTTAAATTCCTGGACCTCTGGAACACGTTCCTGCTGGTAAGTAGATGAAAAACAGGTCAAAAAAGTATAGAAGAAATTAGTGTTTTTATAGCAATATATTAATAAGTAAAAATGGAGGGTGTGTAAAAGAGGTAAAGAAGCGAGTACAGGCAGGTTGGAATGAGTGGAGAAACGTGTCAGGAGTGATGTGTGACAGGAGAATATTAGCTAGAATTAAGGGGAAGGTGTACAAAACAGTGGTGAGACCAGCTATGACAGTGGTGAGTATGATGTTTTAGAGACAGTGGTGAGACCAGCTATGATGTATGGTTTAGAGACAGTGGTGAGACCAGCTATGATGTATGGTTTAGAGACAGTGGTGAGACCAGCTATGATGTATGGTTTAGAGTTAGAGGAAGAGACAGGTGGCAAGAGCTGGAAGTAAGTAGCAGAGTTGAAGATGTTGAGGTTTTCTTTGGGAGAGACGAGGTTGGACAGTGTTAGGAATGAGTTCATTAGGGGGACGACTCATGTTAGATGTTTTTGGGAGAAAGTCAGGGAAGCCAGATTGAGGTGGTTTGGACATGTACAGAGGAGGGATAGTGAATATATTGGTAGGAGGATGTTAGAAATGAAGCTACCAGGCAGAAGGCAAAGAGGAAGAGCAAAGAGGAGGTATATGGATGCGATAAACGAGGACATGAAGTTAGCGTGTGTGAGTGAAGAGGATGTAGAGAATAAGGTTGGGTGGAGACAAATGATTTGCTGTGGCGACCTCTAAAAGGGAACAGCTGAAAGAAGAAGAAAAAGATAATGATAAGTAAAAAGTATCAACACTTGGGATGGACGTGATTAATCAATTATAAGTCAATAATTTCGTCAGTTATATGTAATTCGGTAGCACGAACGCTCTTATCGACCACGAATCAGGGACCACAGACCAGGTCTCCCAAAACTATGACATATTCTGGAAATATAATTTTGATAATAATGGTTAGCTTTCAAACTAAAATCCCCCTCAGTCATTAAGGTCAGATTAATTATTTGATAGTTTCACCCACCAACAGAACTATTCAACATAACGTTCCATGGTGATGAGCAGGTGCTACTGCACACCAACCAGAAAGAAAATTACACACACACTACGGTTAAGAACAAGAAAAGTCGATTCTGATTGCAACACTGAACTAAACTACATGTTGTCTTTCTCATCTGTAATCTTTTAATATTCTGTGTATCTCTTGAAAAGTAATGGTTATTTGTCTGTACACTAAGAACAAAATAATCTATCATAAAAACTCCAAATCTCACAACAGCTTGTTTCTCCAGCCAGTGTCCCCCTCCCACACACACACACACACACACACATTAAAGAAAGGAACAATTGTGTGACCCTGACAAAAAAAAAAAAAAAGTTTGGGAATTTCTGGTTAGACTAATGTTGAAAGATGAATTGATCTTGGAATAAACGTTTAATTGTGGGGGGAAAAAACACTTCCGTTAGTGTTTTTCTAAAGTCAGAAAAAAAAAAAAAAAAAGTTTAAAAACGCTTGCTTGATAACAAAATTTCCTAAAATACCCGACCCTTATTATTCATAACAAATAGACGGGTATCCAAGAACACACACACTGATTAGGACAGATATTTAACTTTGCTGATGTCATTAATAATGTCCTAAATTTCGTTCTTTCTTTTTTTAAAGGAGCATCACAAGCGCTCCATCCCTAAAGACACATGGAATCTGCTTCTCGACTTTGGAAACATGATCGCAGACGATATGTCCAACTATGATGAAGAAGGTGAGCTACATTAACAGCATTTGGCAGATGCCCTGATCCCGAGCCACTTATATACAACTGAGAAATGAGGGGGGTTTAGGGCCTCGCTCAGTAAAAGTGTTAGTGTTCTGCTGAAATTATTCCTGATTATTGTTGGATTATCAGGTTAATTATTATTTATTAAAGTCAGCAAGAACGAGTGTAAAAAACTGTAGCACAAACACAGAATTAAAATCTGTTCATTAATAAATCTCTCTCTCTCTTACTCTGCTCTCTATCTCTCTCTCTCTCTCTTACTCTGCTCTCTATCTCTCTCTCTCTTACTCTGCTCTCTATCTCTCTCTCTCTTTCTCTCTCTCTCTCTCTCTCTCTTACTCTGCTCTCTATCTCTCTCTCTCTCTCTCTGCTCTCTCTCTCTCTCTCTCTTACTCTGCTCTCTATCTCTCTATCTTACATTATCTATCCACATTAAAATCTCTCTCTCTCTCTCTCTCTCTCTCTCTCTCTCTCTCTTACTCTGCTCTCTATCTCTCTATCTTACATTATCTATCTACATTAAAATCTCTCTCTCTCTCTCTCTCTTACTCTGCTCTCTCTCTCTCTCTGTCTTACATTATCTATCTACATTAAAATCTTTCTCTCTCTTTCTCTTTTTCTCTCTTTCCATGCTTTGTGTCTCTGCTCTTTCTCTGTATCTCTCTCTCTCTCTGCACCTCTCTGTCTCTGTCTCTCTGCCTCTGTTCTCTTTCTCTCTCTGTCTCTCTGCTGTTTCTCTCTCTGTGCTTTGTCTTTCTCTTTCTCTCTCTTTCTTTGGCTCTGTCTTTCTCTCTCTTTCTTTGCGCTCTGTCCGTCTGTCTATCTGTCTCTCTCTCTCTCTCCCTCTCTTTCTCTCTCTCCATCTCTCTCTTTCTTACTTTTGTTTCAGGGGCATGGCCCGTCCTCATCGACGACTTTGTGGAGTTTGCTCGGCCAATCATTACAGCAGGCAAGCGTAAAAGTGTATAAATACCACTTTCCTCTCGGGAACAGAAGTGGCATCTCTCCTCCTTTAAGACTTTTTTATATCAAAAACTATTTGAATAGATAACAAAGAAAATGCAAAAGATTTTAAAGATGTGCGTCTGTGCTATCAAACGTTAGCTGACTGCAGTACCATGCAGAGCTGAACATGCCGCATCAGGATGAGCCCGATCGAGTCACCACCAGGGGGCGACAGTGACATGGAGGACTGAGAAAGACATTGGCCAGACTTTGAGTCAAAACATAGGAACTGAAATATTTCAACCAGGATGGAAATGATGGGGGAAAATGTGGTGGAGGCAGTGAAGGTGTATGTTTGGCTGTTTTTTTTTGGTTTTTTTTATGTTTTTTTTTATTACGTTATCAAATCGCTGCCATCTTCAAACTCTTCCCATAACAGCAGCTGACGGAGACACGTGCAGAAATCTAGCCCACAATCACAAATTAAGCATGGAAACATATTCCACAGTCTTATAAACATCCACCCTCTTTCAGTCTGAACGTCGAAGGTGTCGCTTTGCAGTTGCGTCTCAAGTGCCAAGGCTGAAACCCGAGAGCACTGAACTGCCCTGAATGACGGCTGTCTGGTTTGCATTCGATTGACAAGAATAACGCAGGATGCAGTTTTATGATCAACGTCATATCCGGGTTCTGCTGTTTGATTGCACATTTTTTTTAAAGGTTATCTGGAAAAATTGTGTAGCGGTGCTCAGAACACCAGCAGACACTTCATATTGCTACTTGGTCCCTACAGGATTTCAAGAATTTGGGGGAAAAATTTTATTTTGCAGTTAATTTCACAGGATCTTTCACCAGTAACTTACTTAATGCGACGGCTGTACTCACGTTCTGCCGAAATTGCGTCGTAATGACGTCAACCGGCGCGTCCCGAACCCCCAAATCTGCAGAAAATCTTTTTGCTTCATATTTCTGATAACAAAAGCCGAAAAATTCTGAATGGACTGATTACCATGGTTTGTACAGACACACAAATATTATTACTTGCAGTTCAATCACACGATCAGAAAGACATGCACGTCTGTCTTTCTTTGCTTTTTTTTGTTAGATCTGAGATGCAATATTTGTTTTTGGGTTTGTTTTAAATTTTTATATTTAATATATGCACATGTTCAGCTGTGTGTGTGTGACATCCCAATGCGGGAAAAAGTGATCCAGTAGATCATGTAACAAAGGTCAACGATTCCTTTACACACCAAGATTTTAAAACACTAACCTAAGGTGCGAATGGATTGTTATGTCATATGGATACGTTTTATTGTGTGCATGTGTGTGTGTGCGCTAAAGTTTAAGTGGTTTTGATTCTTTCTTTTGTTTATTCTTCTGTATTTTCTGGACAAGGTGCTACGTTGTTCTGGTTTGCCTCAATTGTTTGTTACAGATTTTGTTCAACTTTTTTTTTTTTTTCCCTGCCATGAGGAAGGCAGCGTTTATCCTCATGTGGTACTCGAGTGTTTTGAATCGTGAGTCCCGGGTAGCCGAGTTCAGCTCATGAAATCAGTATTATTACATTTGTAAATAAAGTTTATTTAAGAAAAACTAGCCGAATCTCCAGCGTCAAATAGAAACCTGTTTGTTTGACTTGTGGAGTTAAAAAGGTGTTTAAATAAAGCATGTTTTTAACAAAAATCACCAAGACGATGAGCAAGTTATTTTAAATATTGTTATTTATACAAAAAAACGTGACAAGTTTTTTGACTTTCTCACCAACATGAAGGCAACAGTAGCATTGTTTCAGGCTTGTTTCTGATTCTGTTACCCTGTATAAGTTTTCTCCTTATAGAAACTTGGTCACTTTTATTCATTCATTTTGAATCAATAATTATCTCATCTAGAACGACTTGCACATATCTTATCTTCTTAACATCTGAACATTTACATTTACCTTTAAGGCATTTGGAAGACACCCTTATTCAGAGCGACTCGTTTATACAGCTGAGCAATTGTTGGTTAAGGGTCGTCCCCGGGGGCCCCAGCGGTGAAAATCGAACCCCGATCTTCCAATCAGTCACCATTAACACCGTAACCGCTAAGATACCACTTCCCCCTTTTTTCCATCCGAACCCACTGACTTGGAACCCACAACCTTCTGAGCAGCAGTCCAACGCCTGAACCACTGAGCTACAACTTTGTTTTTCAATTTTGTTTAGGGTTTTCACTGTTTGATTAACCAACAAGGGCTCCCAAATGGTATGAAAAAACCCCTCTGTACTGATAGAATTGGTCGGCTGAAGGGCAGAAATTAGTATGTACTTACAGGGTGAAAGCAATCATCCAATAGTACAAATACCAAGTTTTGTTTCTGGCGTTTGGTGGACACCCTTATCCAAAGCGACTGTACATATTCGCTGTTTACACAGCGACTGTTTATTTTTTTCCAACTGAGCAGTTCAGGGTTAAAGGTATTGCTCAGGGGTCCAGTTTGGTGGTGCTGGAAAATTAACCTACGATCATCAGCAGTCCAGCACCTTAAGCAGTAAGCTACCACTTTCCTAACCTTATGAACAATCTGTGCATGTACTCAAAACATTAACACTGCAAAATGTTAAAGAGTTAAAAACAGCGTATGGATTGTGGTGACTTTCATCTCTTCATTTAGCTTCCATTCCCGTCTGTGGCTTTGAGAAGGGATTTAGGGCTGATCCCGGGCCAGCTGCTGGATTGTGGACCTTCGCTTTGGTGCTTTAGGGATTGCCTTTTTAGGAGACACCTGATCACAGCAACACAAGGTTCGGTGATAAGAGCCTGCTGCTTGTGTGTGTGTGTGTGTGTGTGAGAGAGAGAGACAGATGAATAGGGCTCTTGTGATTAGTAATAATGTCTGGGAGGGGACAGAGGACGGGGTATTTGCTTGTTTTTTGGTCCAGCTGTACTTGTTCCTTTTGGTGAGGTCGTAAAGCCCAATTTGAACCAGTAATTCTGTTAAATGCAAACCGTGCAGTCTTCTGTAGGGTCCAGTCCAACAGCTAGTCAAGAGACACTTCTGCCTGACGATTTTTGTAGATGGTTCGGATTTAAAAAGATACCCAATGGAGAAATTCCAGGCTGCAATGCTCCTGGGTGCGGTAGGAGATGCCCTGGGATACCGGAAAGGTCGCTGGGAAAACTGCACTTCAGGGTCCCAGATACAGAAAGAGCTTTCAGCTCTTGGGGGACTGGCAGCTCTGAAACTGGATCCAGAAAACTGGCCGTTGAGTGATGGAGCGCTGATGCACATGACCACAACAGAGGCCCTTGTTTCAGGTATGGATGCGTCCCCAGACTGATTGCATGCAACATTTAGGACTTGTAGAATAAAAAATGTTTGGTTTTATGTAAATAACTTTTCTATTAAAGGGTCAAGCAACTTTTACCACAAAGCTAATAGATTTACTGAACTTCTATGGATATTCATTAATAACACTTATCGATGAATAAGTCAATAAGCAAAGAGTTTAAGGGTTAAAAAAGTAAGGCGAGGAATCGAAAGCTTTATATTAAACAATGACAGAATTAATGGTTTGTATTTTTTTATTTTTAACACTATAAAATATTTTTACAGCTGGATATAATAAGATTTTAATACTTGAAGATAAGTAAAACTTCTTGTATTTAGCAGCAGCAAGTCAATACATGAGCCCTAGGGTGCCTCCACCTCAGAGAGAAAACCTATTTACCATATTAACAATAAGTTAAAATCTATATTGCAAATTAATAACAAAATAAAACAATTTAGTCAAACTATTTCACTGTTTTAACTAGCATGTGATTTGATCGTGAGATCTAATCGGCTAGTTTCAAATTCCTCTAGAGTTGAAAGCAAATCAATATTGCTTTTATATTTATTGACCTGATGTGATTGGACTGTTTGCGATGTAAGTCATTGCCTTTTATTGTGGTCCTCTAATGGACAAAATTAGTATTGTGACATTCATCCTTTAATTCGATTTATAAATAGCTAAATTATTTAAATTATTATATTGATTATCTTGATTACTTAATTACTGATGATAAACCCACACTGAACTCAGATAAACTGATTCATGCTACATTTATTGCATTATTTAACAATTGACTGTCATTAACCTTTTCAATACTTTAGCTAGTAGTAATGATACATCACTATCGACTATTTACAGTCCTGTATTTCTACCAGTTTAGATTTTTTTCTAAATTTTTAACACTGCTGCTACTTGTTTTCAGTTTCAAAATAAGTGAGAAGGGGATAGTTAGGCTAAACATAAATGTTTATAGTGTGTGTTAAAGATCTTTTCATACAGTCTGGGTCTGTTATTTTCCATATATATAGCAGGAAAAAATTCTCTCTGTAATCGTTCGAGGTCACATACCCATCATTATCCCTGGTGATCATTACACACGGACATTTGATCACATAAACAGTGTCTTAAACAGTTGCTGACGTTCACATGCATGTATTTACAACAACAACACACACCCTACACCCTGTTATCTTCCCCTTAACACTGTGTGCCACTAACACCAAAATAAAAGTCTTAAAGAGAACCCTGCCATGTTAAATCCCTTTAAACCCTCAGGCTCAAAGTCAGAACTTATCCTGTGTCAATCAACTCCAATTAAACAGAGATGCTACCAAGCTAAAAATAAAATTTAAACATAATTCTCGATTATAGTGGTGGTCTCTGGACCAGTAGCATCAGTGGGTTGTTCTAACTGCCCTTCTTAAATGGTTCTGCAGTGACAGCTCCGTGGTGGTGGGACATGAACCCCAGTTTTCAGAGGAACTAATTATGTTCTACTAGTCTGTAAGTTTTTAGTCTATCAAAGTATACTTAAAGTATTTTCAGGTGTAAAAGTAGTATAATTTAAGAATTCAACTAGTCTTAATATGTACTAATGTTTTAATTTGTACAAATTACCATCAAAAGAGTATCAAGTCGTAGATCAGTGGTCATGGTTTTAGACTATGAATCAAAAGAGCATGAGTTTAAAATTTCAGGGCCAACATGCTGCTACTGCTGGGCTCTTAAGCAAGGGCTTAAACCCCAGAGGGGGGTAGTAACGCGTTAAATTTGCCTGAGCAAAATTTGCCTGAGCAATTCTTGTAGGTGGGATTTGGTGTAGGGAAAAATTTGAGTGGAGACTTCTTTGTAGTGAGTGGAGTTAATGCCAGGAGGTTTAACTGCATAGTAAACCTCTTAATAATAGAACCCTTATTAGACCCTGGCTAATCACATCCCTAACTTCTCACCGTCTCATGTCTCATCAGCAGCCATTAAGGGAATCCCAAAGCCTGCCAGTGTAATATATGAGCTCTGTTTTAAAGATGTGGATAAGCAAGATAAAGGGTGTGTGTTTGGCTACTGATGAGCCCTACTAATGCCGGCAAAGTATCCCTTCCATACACACTGCTGAATTTAACCTAACACTACTGTTCAGTTGCCTGGAATGCCAAGCCTGATAATACGGCATGACAGCATGGAAATCCCAGAGATAAAGTAGAAAACAGTTCACTGTTCTGTAAAGTCTGACATCATTTAGCAGAAAAGGGTAAAATATCATCATAAAATGTAAAAAATGGTCCATGCTGTTGTTTAGATTACTGGTGTCTGGAAGACTTGTACAGAGAGGTTGTGCGGCTCTTCGTGGCAGCAACAGTGTGTCTTCAAGGTCGAACTCCGGACCCGAGTACAGTTGAAGCTTGTTCTTCTCTCAAACCTGATAACTACCTACTGGCCTGGCACACGCCGTTTAATGAAAAAGGTACTCCGTCTTTCATAGCAGTAATCCCGGCGGGTGAAGTATCTGCAGATTATTTGCCTTGTATTTATTGTAATCTTCAGTGTTTTTACCAATATGAACAGGTTCTGGCTTTGGAGCCGCCGCAAAGGCTGTGTGTGTGGGTATGCGCTACTGGCAGCCTGAAAGACTGGAAACCCTGCTGGAAGTGAGCATCGAAATAGGTCGGATGACCCACAACCACCCCATAGGTACCGCATGATTCTCATATCGTCATATCTCGTGGCTGATGTCACTGTGATTGGTTCCACTTTTAGTCCAAGGTGTTCCTCAAGTACTGATTCTACATCTGAATCTTTTCTGTATTACATGCTACACTTTAGTAAGCAGGTACACGATGTAACGCCCCCACAGTAAAACAATAAAAAGATGGAAGCAGGAGAGACAAGAGAGAAAGAGAGAGATGAGAGAGAGAGAGACAGACAGGAGAGAGAAAGAAGTAGACGTATACAAAAAGAAACACACACCCTTTCTTACTCCTCACCCTTGTCATTTCTTGTCTATGGATTGTTGATTTCTGTGCTTCAAATAATGGTATAAATACTAGCAATGGTGGGCCATAAAATGTCATTTTCCCTCAACTAAGAGGGAGACACTACCAGATGGGGAATTTTGTCCCGAAGATGATAAAATTCCTGAGGGCAAATTCCTAATTGCCCTTAACAAGTTTTAGTAAACCCTCTTTAATATGCAAAACAAAGATAAAGTAAAACTAAACAAATTTAACTTCAAAAAATATGCATGTACTTTTAGGTTTAACCTACTTGTGTTTGGTTTACCCTCCCTTCTGGTTTAGACGTTGTTATAAACATGGTTTATTTTCATGGTTGAAATGGTTCAATGGTAGAAAATTAACAATCTGTAATCACTTAGTGGGCAATGATTTAATATTTCCTCCTTTACAAATAGTTAAATCAGAAACACAAATATTTCATGGTCAAAGGAAATTTCAAGTTTAATCACAATACAACTTATTATGTAAAAATATTATTTCACTGTTGAAGTATCTTACATTGTACTGGCCGTAATGTAATTAATATCAAAATAATCCTTGTGTGATGGTATATAAAGTTATATTTTAAGGTACATTATTTTCTGTTTATAGAAGTGGTGGCAGTGGTGGCTCAAATGGTTAAGGTGCTGAGTTGCTGATCTGAAGACCAGAAACACCTGGGTTCAAACCCCACCACCGGCAAGCCAACCACTGTTGGGTTCTTGAGCAAGACCCTTAACCCTTCCTGCTCCAGGGGCGCTGTATCATAGCTGACCCTGCGCTCTGACCCCCAACTTACTAAGATGGGATATGCGAAAAACACTGCATTTCATTGGCTCTGTACACGTACCCTGCACAATGACAATGAAGTTAAATATTTCCATATGTAAATCTTTGGGAAGTGTTAGCTCAGTGGAGGTTTTGGGCTGGTGATCATAAGTTTATAGGTTTAATTCCTAGTACATTCAAGCTGCCACTGCTAAACACGACCTTAACTCTAATTGATCAAATAGGGCGTCTCTCAAATTCCAGAAATGTAAATCTATATGTAAATATATAAACAAAGTGTATTTAAATTTTTATGGATTTGCAATGCAGGCATCAGTTTTAAACAAAAAAAATTCAAAGCCAGCAGTTTAAATTTTCCTGGGGCAAACTATGATATTATGATATGATATCTGCTCAGTAGACAAACAGACCAGATAATCATGACTTAATGCTGCTATAGGCAATACCTCCTTCTTTTTGGAGAGGAATTCGCCTCCCTGGATCAGAGCACAGGATCGGACATGATATGGCAACCCAGAAGCATAGCGGTTTAAGGGTTTTTCTTAAGGGTCCAACAATGGAACCCTGATCCTCTGATTAACCAGTGGCGGGCTGTGCATTTGGTACCTGGGCCTTCAGTGGTGACTCCTAAGAGGCTGTAATCCAGTGGTCCCGCTCATGAGCATTGGTCTAAAAGTGGCGAATAAACCCTTTTCCCAGGCTGAGACAAGCTAGTTAGCTAGTCGAACTTGGCTGTAATGATTTTGCTCTAATCAAGCAATCAAAGAAGGGAGAAATGCTGACGTTAGGTGTTTTAATAAGGTAAATTTGAAATCTGATTGGTTAAACTATATTAGCAATAGGACTGTTACATGGGCAGCACTACTGATTCTGAAGGCCCTGGGCAGAGAACTGTTGGAATAAAATAATAAAAGAACTGTTGGAAATAAATTAATACAATTCCATGAAACAAATATTAGCATTTAGGTTGTAAATGTAGGTCAGTGCTTCTGATGGTGTTTAGGCAGCAGAGAAGAACTTGCTGGTCCTGGCTCCACACCACCGCAATCAACAAATCACCCTAACCAGTTGCATACTTTAGGTGTAAAAGTAGTAACATTAAGTACTGGACTAGTTTTATCTTATAATTTTTTTTTTGTAATCTTATTTAAAAGAATGCATTTATTCCAAATCGACGTTTTTAATCAGTCTAAGCCGAGTTTACTTAAGTACCAAGTTTAGACCAGAAAGACTTCAACTTATCTGTATATTTGTCAGTATATGGCAAGTGTACTTAACGTAAATATTTTCAGCAAGCAGTATTATTACATCATCGCCATCGGCTGTTTACAGTCCTGCATTACTTACAGATTCATTTTTTAGTTCGTTTGCATCCCTACCATATTTTTAACACCAACCGCCCCTAATCAATAAAGAGCAGACGATTTTACTAGTATAATGCGATTTTATTAAAATATTTGCTTTTTTTTTGTACAATAAACAAGTAAATAAATCACAAAGAAAAAACAAGCTGTATTATACACAAAGTTATAAGTTATAATATATAAATATACATTTTTATTTATAATCTAACTAAGCAGAAAGGTAAGATTCTGATTTTCCGTGCAGGCTTTTTGGGGTCGGTTTGTGCTGCCCTGTTTGCCTCTTACGCAGTCCAAGGGCAAGCCGTTGGTGAACTGGGGCCGTGATCTCATGAAGGTGATCCCCAAGGCTGAAGATTACTGCAGGAAGACGATACGTCACATGGCAGGTTAGGAACAACGTGTGACACAACGGATAAACAAATGATACATATTATGTACATTTATTCTATTGTGCAAGAATTAAAATAGAGCAAAAATTCCTTGTCTTGTAAATAATCTTTAATCAGTAAAATTGACCGTAACAGAGCTACATAAAACAATACAGGACACAGGACAAAGAACACAAACAGTTCTACATAAAGTGTGTATGCAAAACTAGTCACATGATTGGGAATAGTTGTACACTGTGTTGACTTTGACTCCTGTCTCGGGGTTTGGTGTTACGAGATGCATTTCTGTTTATCATTTAAGAGTTCATTGTGTACAGGACACGACGGTTGCATCGTACAGTGAAATTCTTATTATTCCCTGATGGTTCCTTAAATGCTTTCAATCTAACCTTAGTACAGCAAAGAGGCAACTTCCCCAAACCCTATTGACTGTGTGAACAATGTTTCTTTCCTTTTTTTTCTTTTTTTTGTAGAGTATCAAGAGAAATGGTTTTACTTTGAAGCCAAGTGGCAGTTTTATTTACAGGAGAGAGGGATCGAAGAGGAAGGACAGAACAAGCCTCTTTTCCCTAATTCCTATGACGCAGATGAGACAGATAAGGTTTGGCATTATTCATTTGCATGAATTTCACAAGTTTTTGTCCATTGTGAATTGTGAAATCTTTAACCAAAAGCTTTGGGTTTGGAGTAAATGGAGCGGAGTGTGTTAGGGTGGCTCTACATGTATGTATAACAATTGTCTTACTTCACAAACACACACACAAAAAAAAACTGTACATACCAGTAGCGCCAGTAGCACTCAGTATTTGTACATACAGTACTATAATTAGAGTTCTGGAGTGACCGATGCTGTGAAAACCTCAACTCTGGGTGTGCTGTACTGTAGTGGTGCATCTGGTAGTATTGCCTTTTAGCTCCAAGGTCAGATTTGTGTTACATTTTATATGATTTTTCCAAATCTGTGCAGAAGAGTATCTGTGCCAGAACCAGAACTAAACACTAGCCATGTTTCCATCCTAACACGAAGCAAAACTTTTATAGTTCATTTCTATCAAGTTGTTTAAGCGGCTGAGAATGGTATTGGTGACCTAGTAACCAACAGTAAATGAAACAAGGTAAGGCATAATAGCGTGAAAAAACACCTGATTAAGTCATGTGGGTTTCATTTTTGCTGCTCTGTCAGAATTTATTTGAAGTTATCAATGAAGCAAGTATAATGAGACAGGACTTCAGTAACCATCAGACATGGAATTAATGTCCTAGCTGTGCATCTTGTAATCGAAAAAGCATAAAGGAACCAGAAAGACAACGCAAATTAGTCACGAGTTTAATATTTGCTACGTTCACCTTTATTCACATTAACACTTTTTCCACACGTTGAAAATCACCTCAAGCTAATGTTAAAAAAAATGTTTTTGCAAATTAAGGGATTTAAATTTGCTAAGGGAAAAAAAATTTGCCATTACTAATACTTATTCCTGATGCAATACTTCAAAATGCGCATTAACACCTGGTGATGGAAACATTTACTTACTAGTAATTTACTGAAAAACTAATAAAAACTAATTAGCATTACGTTTTAAATGTCTTATTTAGCTGTGATGCCTATAGACACATCCAACTGAAATATATAATCAATTAGATAAAATTAGCTGTAAACTCTTTTTAAAAAACGTTTTAGTAAAAGTAAAATCCCTAGCATTAAATGTAGATGACCGTTACCGTAATGACACCACATCTGTTTCAGGTGTACAAGAGCTGGAGCTCAGAAGGCCGAGGAGGAAACAGAGGTCACGATGCACCCATGATCGCTTATGATGCTCTGTTGGCTGCAGGCTCGGACTGGGGCGAGGTCTGCAAGCGGGCAATGTTTCATGGAGGTTAAGAATCAATATTAACAAAAAAACTTTCTATTTTGTGATTGTTTTTATATAAATATAAAGGATACGATAAATAGCTAAGGAAATTTTGAAACCATTTACATAGAAGTATCAATAATGAACTCTTGTCACTAAAATGTATGATTGTGCCTTTTCAGGAGAAAGCAGTGCTACAGGTTTGATTGCCGGCTGTCTCTATGGCCTGCTTTACGGACTGAACCAAGTGCCTCCGGGACTGTATCAAAACCTGGAAAAAAAAGAGAAACTAGAAGAACTTGGAATGAACCTATATCGCATGGCAGCTGCAGAAAAGTCTACAGAAAAGAAGTAACACTCTGTTCCTCACCTCTGTGTTCACATACATGAACTTTACCGTGTTCCCAGTCTGCACAGCTACACACCCTGCGGCACCTCCTTTCAGCACGCTAGTTCTAAAAACATATACAAAAGAACTAAACCTATTGATGCTTCTTCAATGAGAACATAACTTGCCTTAAGAGAATTTTATGTAAAATGGGCTAGAAACTTTGCTATTTCATGATGTCTATTTATGTCAATTTATAGTAAAGAAGTGCTTCTTGCATGTTCTGGTGTGTGTATATTATGCAAATTAAAGGACCTTAAACAGACCCTCATTTGTAAGTTAAATTCTTTGTAAATTTCTCTTCCTAATCTGCAATATTTCACCACTGCAAATTATATCCTTGTGTATTCCAGGTGGGCCTCAGCACCTGTTAGGGAACTCGAGAATTTGTTAATTTAGAGGTCTACACTTCAATAATAATAAATAGGAGCTTGCAATTTTTGAGGCATCCACTAGGGGCAATCTAATTAATCCCTTTGCTAAGTATCAGGCAGCCATTACAGCAGAGTCGGTATGTTGACCTGCACAGGTTGGATTTTTCCGTTTTACTTTTGCCCGCTTCAGCAATATTTTGTCCCACTTCCTCCTGCAAAAGTCTGCAAGTAGATGTACTACTGTTGTATTGAAATAAGACATAAAGTCCTTTCCCTGACTATATACTGTAGGAGAATAAAACCGCATATGAATCCTAACCTGGAAACCTCTGAGTCTGGCATTGTGCAGAGAGACAGTCAGAATGTTGGGATAGGCTATAGCTTGGGAACCCCTGATCTAAACCTTTTGCCATTATTTTTTATATTAAGTTGTAATTCTGTGCGTGGCACTAGAGGGCGTATTGATTATTTTGAGTGTATTAAAGTGAAGAAATGATTAGTTATGGGTGGGCTTGTTTGAAGGTCAACAAACTTTTTGAGCATACCGTGGAGGAATAACCCATAACAGTTTGTCTTAAATTTAAATAATTTGTTTGTATGAAAATCCTTTTTATATTTTTGTTTTTTGCAATGCCAAATGGACAGCAAATCGATTGGCATATCCAAATTTTTCAAAAAGATATGAACCTAGTTTTTCTTCTATTCAAGGCAGAAGCACACATCAAAACCAGACGTCTAAAACCAGTCGTCTTTAGCCCTTTAATGTCCCTGCTATAAACCCTAACCCCTTCTTCATCTTAAATGCACAAAGCAGCTTATACAGAAGAGCCTCTGATTCTTGGAGAGAAACCAGATCCCCACATTCCTGCCTCGCTTTTTCTATGCGGAAACCTCTGTACAAAGAAGACTATTACAGAAACTTTACTGATGATTGCTGAGTCCAGTAGCATGAAGGACTCTTTTATTTCATACAGAGCAAAACATGAAACGCCAAAAAAGGAGTTATTGCCCCAAAGACCTCACAGTCAATGGCAAGAGCTGAGATACCCAGAAGAGGCTGTTATAGAATATGAATCCCAAGAATACAGCAGTTTGTCAACTTTTGTTTTCCAGCTTCTACAATTGAAGTTTTTGTTATCCAGCCCCAAACCAGCCTTAACAAACAGAAAAGAGGTGGGCACTTTAAATCAAGCAAGAGGACAAATCTATTATTGCTACATGGTGGAGGAGAGGAGGGAGATTCAGGGTGCAAGACATGGTAGATTTGAAGCTGTTGAGCAAAATTGAGAAGAAGCTTAAGATGGACTTGGTCAGACAGGTTAAAATGGTTTGAGGAGCTGTCACAAACCAGTAACAGGCCAAGCATTTGGTACCTGGGCCTTAGCCAAATGATACACCTCTTAAAACCCCCACTATCATATCACAATTCTAGAAACTGTCAATACTATACAAAAAGCAATTTATCTATTAATATAACAAAAACCAAAAAACAATTAAATAAAATACAAGATGCATTAAATTCACGATATGAAGAAACAAAAATTCTTCAAACTTTGAAAGATTTTAAATGTTTAATAATAGGGATGCACAATATTTATCGGACAGAAATTATCGGACGATAAGGGTCTGATAAACAGATCTGATTTTAGTTTGCCTGTCTAATAATTTAATCAGTCTGATTTATCCAAGATTCATTCCCCCCTCCTCTAATGCAAGTGTTTTGAGTTTAAACCTGAGTTCTGGTTACTGTCTGTGGGCTGATATGTATCTCTGTGTCTCCCTGGAGGATTTCGACTCACCGCTTGAGCAGGGACACGGGATGCTGAGCTAAACTGTAAATTCATAACCTAAAAGAGGAAATGTTTTGTGTTTCTGTCTTTTTATAAGTATTGTTTAAGTTCTGTTTCCTGATTTAAATCAATAATTAATAGACTAAATAAATAATCCTGGGGTAATGTGCATGTGGATGTAGTTAGGTAAGTTCATCATTAATGTTATAGTATAAATAAAACCTTCTTAAATGTCAGCTTTAATTTTTGTAGCAATGATTTTGACCACAAAACATATTTTCATCCAAAGATTCTGTCTATATTTAGATTTATACTGTAAGCATATAAGTGTGTACTCCTGGATGATATTATACACTTATCTCATCGTTATATTTGTAGAGGGCGCTGTAACCACCCCGCCCCACCTGCCCATGTGGTTTCTAACAAATACTCCACAATGAAAAGAGTTTGAGAGCTTTTGACCTCAGCTAATGTACTTAATGATGCACAGTAAATAAAGTGAGGTAATGGAACTTCCACTGGGAGGTTCTGTAACATGAGCAACACACCCGGTTCACAAGGGAGTGGTTTTACGCACAGACGGAAAAAAAGAAGCTATTATTTACATGTATCATTGACTAGTATTAGACGTCTATTACTGTAAAAGCATCTGATGAATAATATATGCTGTTATGGCTTATTTGTTATATAATATGGATATGAAGGTTAAACCCTCTAGACCTCTCACAGCTGTGATTAAGGAGAGAACTATTTGTTGAAACACACCTGGCCATGTTTTTCCACAGCAAGATAATAAAAGATAACTCTGTTATGTTAAATAGGGTGACGGTGTCGCATGAGAATGCGGTACTGTAACTCTGCTGTTAAGGTGTCGCACTGCTCATCTGAGGATCATGGATTTAATTTCCAGCCACTGTTTGGCCTCCAAATAAAGAATTTAAATTGCAACTGGATTAAAATAGAAGAATGTAAGTGTTAACCTGGATTATTATTTAGGGCTGAAATGGAGGAGCTAGAGAGGTGGGACCAGAAAGCACCCGAGCCAGAATCGAATCCAGGTCGCCGGAACGCAGATGTATACGTAGGTGCCTTTACCCATTAAACAACAGTGCCGGCCCTAAATTGGATTATTTTCTAATAGTTTTTTTGAAATTGAGGCTTGTCAGACTGTACGAACAGGAAGTCCAATGTCACACTGTCATGATGTCAGACTGTATGACAGTCAAGACGCGTCAAAAAATCACACATAAGAAGACTCGCCTGGAGTTGTACGACAATCCAGGACACGTTCATACAAACAATCCAGTTGTGTGTATCTGTCTCAGAGTTTATCTCAGGAAATACACACAGTGGTGTTGGTGGTAGGGGAGTAGAAACTCAATGACTAAGGTGTTGGATTGCCAATTAGAAAATCCGGGTTTGAGTCCAAGCACCACCAAGTTGCCACTGCTGGGCCCATGAGCAAGACCCTTAACCCTCTAATTGCTCAGTTGTATAAAAGAGATAAATGTAAGTGCCTTAATTGTAAATGTGTGTGTGTGTATGTGTATAGCCCTAACCTTAACCCCTCCCTGCAATAGACTTTTTACTTCATTGACAGTTTTACTAGGACTCCGGATCCTCTACAACCCTAATCAGGATAAAACACTTTTTAGAAATGAGTGAAAGATTTGGGTGAATCTGTAGGAGTCTTGTAGAAATGTTAGCAGTATCTTACATTGTAAAGCTTTACACACACCTACATGCATAGCTGCCATTAATAATAATCCTATTTATTCTGTTTACCGGAAGAATTTTGATGTAGAAACCAATGTGGGATGAGAGGGTGTGTCAGGGGATGATACTGACGTGCAGAATAAATATTTAACAATTTGCTCACAAGCATACAGGCAGGCCTTGTAGTAGCTGATTGGGAGAAAAGCAACCCAACCCCTATTAGCCGATTGGCCCTAAGCGCTCAATCGGCAAATATTGAACTGAGCGGCTTAATTAAACACAGCTAGTCTGTTTGCTCTGCTGCTTCCTCAGCACACTGCTTTACAACCCACCTCCTTTAATAAAACAATATTGTTCTGTTGTCATTATTTTATGCTCTGGGTGGATTTTGTGCTGCTCTCCTATTCTTATAATGGGAGGGCCGCCCACCTGAGGATGCTGCTGTTTCCCAGTCTGGGCTTTTTATGGAGCTCATGGAAAGACAGGGAATTTAGAACATACCGCCAAATGTTAACTATGAAAATGGCAGTGAAAGTCGACCTAAAGTTTGACCGTATTATAGAAAAAGTATCTCCGGGTTATAGAATTAAAAAGGATTACTTTTTAAAACATACAAATTCAAAGCATTTCAGCCTAAAATTGATTTTAGAATAGATACAGCGAAATAAAAAAAAAAAAAGCTTAATTAAAATACACAAAAAACTAAAATATTAAATTAAAATAATTAATACAATATTAAAATTATTGCATCAATTTAATAACAAACTGCTCTAAAAACTTTTTTAATAGATCAAATGTATATTTTGTGTTAGAGTTTCTTTTCACACACACACACACACACACACGTGTGTCAGCTGCTCAGTGTAACCTGTATTCTGTATCACTGCACAGTTTGTTAAAGTATTTATTAGATTATATTAATGCTAATAATTTATGTTATGTTGAAATATTAAAATAATAATGATAATAAAATCAACTATGTTCTTAAAACCCGAATCCGTTTCCTGTTTACTGACCCAGTTAATCTGACACACCTCATCTCCAGGAACACCGTTTCTCAGACTTGTGGGAACCATGAAATTGTAGAAATAGCTTTTCCACTAAGGTGTAGAATTCCGCATGGCTATGAAAAGTGTGTACGCCTATCATGCAGTTGTTAAGGTTGACCTAAATTCTGACATATTGTAATGAAATTCAGGATCAATTACAGAAAACTCAGCATGTCCGAAAATCCTGTTCCTCTGATAAACCATATCATTTGGCCAGATCATAAACTATTGTACATTCAAAGTGTTAAAGAGGCTCTTTCCTATTGTTGTATTTATAAGATAACAAACCTAAGACGTTTATTTGCTATTATTATTCACATTTTATTAAAAAGGTGTGTGAAATATTCGCAGCATAAATAAAAAACTATGTTAAATTTTAGCCCCTACAAATAAAGCCTTAAACTTTTATTGCAATTAAAAGTAAACATTGTTAATATAATGCGTTATTTTTCTTCATTTAGTTTAGTTTAAAATGCTTTTTTGGAAAATAATGTGCTATTATTTTTCTATATATTATTATTCTATATATTTTATCAAGCATCACAGGTAAAACATATATTAAACATATATTATGGCCAATTTTTTTTTATTTTTACTGTATGGGTTTAGGATAACTTTAAACATGAATTGTTCTCTCTGAGGAATATTCAGAAGAGCATCATGAAGCGGTCTGGATTAATAGATGTGACACTAATCTACTTTCAGCCTGTTTCCCCAACAGCAGAGGGATCAGAGGAAGAGGAGGTCAGAGAAGTGACTGGAACATCAATCTCACTAAGCTCAACATTAGTACGATCCACACCGAAAGATAAGATTATATAAATAATAAAAATAATGTAATGTAATGAATGAATATAATTTAATGTAATGAATATAATGTAAATATATTTATTTTGCTGTCTATGGGGGGGGTAGGTTGGGGACAAAGAGCCCCTGGATTTCATCAAAAATATCTTAAATTGTGTTCCTAAGATGAAAGAATATCTTACGGGTTTAAAACAACACACGAGTGAATAATTAAAAACTGTTAATGTGTTTATTTTGCCACATATACTTTTTACAGCACAGTGAAATTCTTTCTTCACATTTCCCATCTTAGAAGGTTGAGGTCAAAGTGAAGGGTCAGTTATGATACAGCGCCCCTGGAGCAGAAAAGTTTAGGGATCTTGCTCAGGGACCCAACGGTGGTTGGATTGCACTCAGGTCTTTCTGGTCTTTAGAAGAACAACTTAGGCTGGTGGGGCTTGAACCCTGGTCTTCCTGGTCTTTACATCAACAACTTAGGCTGTTGGTGGTGGGGCTTGAACTCAAGTCTTCCTGGTCTTCAGATCGACAACTTAGGCTGTTGGTGGTGGGTCTTGAACCCAGGTCTTCCTGGTCTTCAGATCGACATTTTAGGCTGTTGGTGGTGGGGCTTGAACCCAGGTCTTACTGGTCTTCAGATCGACAACTTAGCACTTTAAATTTGTACTCGCTTGGTTTCCTGGCTAAGTAAGAGCCCTGCTGTACCGCGCGCTATTAAAGACAGCCCATAGAGGGCGCTGTGTGACTGAAGAACTTTTTCCGGAATGGGCGTGGCTTTAAGACCATCCTTAGCTCCGCCCCAGCGGATTGATTGACGTCTGCCCTTGGGCTCAGCTGGTGAAGCAGCGCTCGGAGTGCGGGATGAAGCGGGTGTGTTCGGGGTTTTAGGAGGAAATACGGTGGGGTATTAATGCTGAAGAGGAAACACAGCTCGCGCACAGAGACACGCTGCGAAGTGGCACATTTTCTCGGAGTCTCTCTACAGGACAGGTTCATCGACGCCGGCTGTGTGTGTGTGTGCGTGCGCGCGCGCAATGGGACTGATTAACTAAACGTTTCGCGAGCCGATAATAAATAATTTTTTAATAGTTTTATAGTTTATTACACGGTTTAACTTTAAACATTACTAAACTGAACTTCTCCCCGAGCTCGCGACTTTATTTAATTCGTCATGGCCGCCAGACTAAGAAGCACCTGCTTCTACGACAAATAAACCAAATGAACTGAAGTGGTGTGCGCGTGTCTGTGTGTGTGCATGTGTGTGTGCGCGCGCGCGGTCGCTCTGAGATGAGCTTTAACTTTAAGACGGGAGAGTTGTGCGTGGAAAGCCGCGCTTAAACCACGCACGATGGACAAGGCGAATGGCGCGCGCGCCCCGCGCCAGCAGCAGCAGCAGCAGCCTCAACTCCGCATCAACGTCCCGAGTACAGCCAGAGAGAGAGTGTCCAGGTACACACACACACTAACCCGAGTACAGCCAGAGAGAGTGTCCAGGTACACACACACACTAACCTGAGCACAGCCAGAAAGAGAGTGTCCAGGTACACACACACACACACACACACACTAACCTGAGTACAGCCAGAGAGAGAGTGTCCAGGTACACACACACACACACACACTAATGCGAGTACAGCTAGAGAGAGAGTGTCCAGGTACACACACACTAATGCGAGTACAGCTAGAGAGAGAGTGTCCAGGTACACACACACCCACACACTAACCCGAGTACAGCCAGAGAGAGAGTGTCCAGGTACACACACACACACACACACACACACACTAATGCGAGTACAGCTAGAGAGAGCGTGTCCAGGTACACACACACCCACACACTAACCCGAGTACAGCTAGAGAGAGAGTGTCCAGGTACACACACACACACACACACACCCACACACTAACCGAGGACAGCCAGAGAGAGAGTGTGTCCAGGTACACACACAATCTCATCTTACACATTAACACTCACACAATCGTGTTACACTCACACGCTTGTCTTACACTCACACGCTTGTCTTACACTCACACTCACACACTCGTCTTAAACTCGCACACTCACACTTACACACTCGTCTTACACTAACACATTAACACTTACACACTCGCCTTACATTCGTACACTAACACTCGCACACTAACAGTCACACACTCATCTTACACTCCTCTTACACTTACACTCACACTCGTCTTACACTCACACTTGCACTCGTCTTACACTAACACTCACACACTCGTCTTCCACTTACACACTAACTTTAAAACCCTAACCTTACTCACACCACACACTTACTTTATACCCCCTACACACTCAGCTATAGCCCCTCACTGTCTTTATAGTATCTATAAAATTCTTTAACAACATCCACAAAACCGTGTTTCAGGGTCGTTTGTGGTGTTGACCTTTGACACAGGAAATAAACAGTAATTAAACACAGGAGTGATCATGTGTCTGTCATAAACAGTATAACACTGCATAAAAACTTTGTTTTTATCTCATAAACTGAGAGAAAGTATTCTTCACAGTCAGAGATTTTTGTATAAAGTTTATCAAGTGTTTAAAAAATGCCAAATATTTGAATTAAAATAATTGAATTAATTAAAAATATTCCCGGATGAGGTACTACTCGCGCCTGGACTCTGAAATACACATACGATGGACACTTTACTATCATTTGACGGAAGGGTGCCGCTAAAGAAGGGAGGGGGTGGGATTAGGACATTTCTAAGGGCCCATGCATTTTGGGGGCCCCCAGAGATCTGTTTAATTATTAGTAGTAACAGTGCGGAAAGGAACCCAACCTTATATTGTTTAATAAAAGTTTCTGGCAGCGCCCCTGCCCATGAACCCACAGGAGAGACGACTCGTCATATTCTGTTCAAGTGCTTAAAGTTTAAGAAAAAAAAATTGTTCCTTGTATTTAAATTAGACTCGTTATACATATATAAGTATGTACATATAGTAATACTACATATAATAGTACTGCATATAGTAGTAATACATATTATCATACTACACGAATGTTATTCATTATACAGTCATTCATCTTCTGTACCCGCTTATTCCCTAATTCGGGGTCACGGGGATCTGCTGGAGTCTATCCCAGCCGTATTATTAAGGGTGAAAGGCAAGAGAGGGACACCCTGGACAGGTCGCCAGTCCATCACAGGGTCACACTCACTACTATGGGAAATTTGGAATCACTAATCAATCTAACATGCATGTTTTTGGACTGTTGGAGGAATCCGGAGAACCCGGAGTAAACCCATGCACGCACAGGGAGAACATGCAAACTCCACACAGAAACACTCGAATCGAACCCGGGACCCTCTTGCTGTGAAGCAACAGTGCTAACGGTGTTCTGTGAGTGGTGTTTGACTGGTTAGCAAGGTATAAATTTGTTCATGCTCTATAAGGATTAATGGGCCGTTAACATCAGCTTGTGATGGAGTGTTAGTGGAAAGCTGTAGAACTTAGAGCAACATGAAACCACGAAGCTCAGACTTTTAAAAAACCTGCTCCAAATTTCACACAATCATGATGCTTCATTCTCACTCTGCTCACATACTCTGGATGGAAGTACAGATGCCACAGATACCACATTTTCCTCTTGTGGCTAATAAAAGTGTGCAATAATTGCGGTTGGATATAATAATTGCCTTTAAAAGAGTATGTTCTATATAGTATAGTTACAGGTCGTATGAATGGAATTTGGACGTACTCCATCCACCATGCTGATATTGTCACGTGATGTCACAGCAGCGGGAATTTAAAGTTGGATGATATTTAACTTGGATTATGTTAAACTAATGCAATTTAACTACATTATTGCTTTCCACCACTTTCGAATATTCCTCTGCGGAATCATGGGATAGTAAAGTGTCCATTGTATGTGTACGTCAAAATCCAAGTGGGAACAGTAGTCTTTAAAATTTATTAATAACTAGGTTTTTTTAATCATTAGTTTGTAAAAATCTTGTTGTCTTCTGAAAAAGACACTGAGCCAGTGTGCACTCCCTTATTAAAGTCTCTCTCTCTCTCTCTCTCTCTCTCTCTCCACAGCGTGGATCCGTACGGCTTCGAAAGGTCTAATGACTTTGATTACGAATCCTATGAAGAGCTCATGTCTGAATATTTGGCTGTTCTCACCAAAAGGTCAATTAAGTGGTCGAAGCTGCTGCAGGGGAAGAGTCGCATCGAGAGGAACCTTAAAGGTGAGTGTGGGAAATACTGTATCTACACAGGGTGATTGGTCCATTATTTGTGTTATAAGCAGGTTGTGTGTGTGTGTGTGTGTGTGTGCGTGTGTGCTGGAGAAAAGGTTTATAATGGCAGGTAATTAGGCTGATTAGTGTGTTGGAGTAGAATCATATTAGCAGTCGACTCGGGTTAACAATATTTCCTGATGTAGATTTTTTTTTTTTTGATGCAGATGTTTTGTAAATCCTCAACAGACACAGCAGTGCATCAGAAAAGCTTAGCTTAAAGACACTAATATTGAGCACCGGCTGGTTCTAAAACAATGTAGAGGTACACAAACAAACGGAAAAATGTACTGTTATTAATGCAGCACTGTAAATATCAGATGGTGATAAAATATCAATACTGCTAGCTAAAATATTGAAAATGTTCGAGTCCACAGTGAATTTGAGTTGAATGGGATTTGATTAGTAATTAATTAAGATAATTATAGAAAAATATATAATTCAGCTATTTATATTATTACGATTTAGAGATAAAAACTGTAATACTACTGTTGACCACTAGAGCAAACAAACGGAAAACAATAAAAAGAAATGACTTGCATCAGAATAGTCCAATCACATGAAGCCAAAAATATAATGCTATATAATAATAATAATAATAATAATAATAATAATAATAATATAATAACAACAAAAAGTGGATGGAGAAACAAGCAAATAGAAGCTCAAACTCAAGTCACATGCTTATCAAAAATATATGGTCCTACATACACACTTTTTTGTCTGACATCTCACACACACAAATGAAATACAATTTGGATTCTTTTATATATATAGATATATATTATATATATATATATATATATATATATATATATATATATATATATATATATATATATACACATACATATATTATATTCTAAAATCCGGCTCTTTATGGCTGATGCAACTATACACACATTTAAATGTTTTTCCTTTCAGCAGGAGGCAACATTGCGATTCTAACGTGACTGACTGAAGGGAATGTAAACAGTAACAAGATCTCAGCAGAGAGCCACTGACATGCCTGGAGACCATCCAGGATTATCATTAGTACAGTATCACAAGAATGAGTGGTTAAATTGTGCGTCAGATTTTATAAGATATGATTAGTGTAACCTTTAGATGATCGGATTTAGATTTTAAAAATTTTCCTAACCAGTTCATGATCATAGTCTTTCTATTTAAGGTAGATTCAGGAATATTTTCATTTCAATTATTACTGAATTTGGCAGACGCTTTTCTCAAGAGAATCTTCTATTTATTATAGTTTGAATCCAACTAAGTAGTTGAAAGTTCGGGGCCTTTGTCAGGGGCCCAGCAGAAGCCAATATCTTCCACTTAGTTCAACACCTAATTCACCGAGCTACCACTTTTAAGTAGAGATAAAAAAACCGAATCCAAGTTCAGATTCAAATTCTTCTGAATCACTTCTTAAACAGATCCGCTGACGAATCATTTGCCTCTGTAATGATTCTGACTGTCCTTTAACTAGAATCCCTAGAATACACCAGATCTTTGGACCCATAAATGTCACACACACACATTGACTCCCCTACATCACTAATCATGACCCTGTGTGTGTGTTTTATCCTTCACAGTAAAGCGTTACGTACGAAAAGGAATCCCGAACGAACACCGTGCGATGATCTGGATGGCAGCAAGCGGCTCCCAGGAGCAGATGGAGAGGAATCCAGGTTACTATCATTCACTCCTCCAGGCACAACATGACTCAAAGCTGGTGGAAACTATCCGCACAGGTAAGAATGAGTTTATTTATTTATTATTATTTTTAAAACAGTGTTACCAGTGGGTTATATCAGTTATTATTTTTATCATTATTTATTTTATCACTAACATAAGTGTTGTTCTTCTGCAATGATGCTGATGGCCACAGAAGAGCGTGTGGGGGTTGGGGGGTTAACTGATCCTGGTGGCACTCTCTTATCAGAATTTTTGCACCGAAGCAAAATATTATAGTCTCTCAGCATTGAACACACGCCTACAGCAGCATTTTTCTCCGCAGATTTGCACAGGACGTTCCCCGACAATGTGCAGTTCCGGAAAACAGCAGAGCCGTGCCTGCAGAAGCCTCTCTATAACGTCCTGCTGGCGTATGGACACCACAACAAGGCGGTGGGATATTGTCAGGTAAACTTTGATCTCGTTACTTTGCTGATGAACAGTAAAATCTTCTGCTGTTAGCTGCATGATAGGCACATGACCCGTGGGAGTTTTAGGTCCAAGTTAATGTTTAAAGTACTGACATGGGCTGTGTCCGACATTGTGTATTGTAACAGTACTGCCTTCACTTCAGTACCTACTGCGTTTAATTCAGTACTTACTGTATTCAGTTCAGTACCTACTGTTGGACTGGTACCTACTGCGCTCGATTTTGTACCTACTGCACTTGGTTCGGTACCAACTTCACTCAATTCAGTACCTACTGGGCTCGATTCAGTACATCCTGTGTTTGATTCAGTGCCTAAAATGTTCAGTTCATTTGAGTCAGTACCTACTGCGTTCAATGTAGTACCTACTGTTTGATTCAATATTCGTTTCGTGCAAGTTATTACTTAAGTTCGATTCAGTACCTACTGCATTTGATTCTGTACTTGTTTGGTTTGAGGTCGGTACCTACTGCTTTAAGTTCGGAACGTCTGCAATTGATTCGGTACTTATTTTGTTCGCTTCAGTACCTACTGTGTTTGATTCAGTACCTACTGTGTTTGATTCAGTACCTACTGCATTCGAGTCAGTACAGTGCATTTGACAGTACAGTATTTGATTCAGTATCCACTGCATTTGTCAGTATGCACTGCATCCAAGTCAATAACTATTGCATTTAAGTCCGAGCAGTCGGTACCCAGTGCTCAGCTCCTAAAACAGTACATAGTAAATCTGAAATATAAGTACAATTCTGACATACTGTACTACAAACACCATTCTGACCAAAACCTTTCCCTCCCCAATAAAACACCAATGTCTTGTTTAGTCTTTCAGCAGTTTACTCAGCAGCTGTGCACCAGCCCCGGTGCATTATGGGATAGCACTGGCACCATACTGTAGAATCACAGCAAAAGCAGTTTTTTCATCTACTGTTTTATTAAACTGGACATATGACTTTCTTTTAATGTGGTGACCCAGCTGTATATTGTTGTGGTCGGGCTTCAGACGCAGCTCTAGAAACATTGACTCAGTTTACAGGATGATGCCGTCGACTCGGTATATGGTTCTTGTATTGCAACATCCTTTTTTTGGTTTCTGGGTGTGTTCTGACGCACAAGCCTTTTTTTGCCTTGACGCTCAACATTGCTTGAACAATCGATATGATTTGCAATGCAAAGTTATTTCCAAATGTTTTGCCTGCCGTGCTGCTGTTTCACATAACTACGATTTCCCACTAACATTTTTTTTTAACATTAAGATATATAAACCTTTCTGGTTCTTTGATATCTGCTATTGTTATGTTCTGCTTAGTAATCTAGTTCCTGCTCTTACAGGGGATGAACTTTATTGCTGGGTATCTCCTCATTATCACCAAAGATGAAGAGAAGTCCTTCTGGCTGATGGAGGCTCTGCTGGGAAGGATTCTTCCAGGTTTGTGTAGTTTGCGTTTATCGGAAATCACTAGTTTACTATGAGCATACGTTTCCTGATTAATGAAATAAAATTAAGATAATGCAAATAGTTTTTATTTAAAAATAAAATGTCCCATATAAACTTATTATAACTAATTATTTACACACGCATTATTTGGCCTCTGTATGTTTGGACTGAGCAGTTATAATGGAACATCTGTCTGGATTTGTACAATTTGACTAAAACAACCTTAAACTAATCTAACTAACATTTCCGGGTTCAGTAGTTATTTGTATTTGTAATAGAAATTGTTGCAAAGCAGCTTTACAGGAATGTAAATATTTTAAATAAATGTAATAAAGTGTTAAGGAAACCACAGAAACTCCTTGGAAGAAACCTAAAAGGAGATACCAGACTCACATTGGAAGCCATCATCATCTGGGTGACGGTGGAGTGTGATTTATATATTATTTCTATAGTAGACATTATTTTTCTAGGGTAGCTCTTTATTCTGGTGGAATTTTAGCTCCACACGTAAACCACATCCAAACAACCGAAATACCTTTTTAAAAGTTTTGGAAAAAGAAATAAACCCAGAACATTTTGGAAAAGTCATGGAAAATTTATTTCACAAGTCCCTATGACTATTAAAATATGTATTTGAACATTTTTGGTTAAATTACAATAGTTAACATTTGCACGATTCGTCACAAAAACAAATGTTTGTTTTGTGTTATAAACTACGAATCTCATTTTTTTGTTACAATATGATGTAGTAAATTTGAACATAGATTTTCTTCTTATTTAACGTGTGTGTGTGTGTGTGTGTGTGTGTGTGTGTGTGTAAAGACATTTCATTATACCTTCAGTCATGAATATTTACCGAAAAAGTCATGAAAATATATTGTTAAGTGTGTACGAACCCTGTATTAAATGTTTAGTCATTAGCACAATGCACAGAAACTTAAAAGGAAAGAACAGATAATATGGATGGTACGGTAACAAACCTCCAAAAGTACCACACCAGCATTATTTCAGGTAGTTAATCTGGTGGTATAGTCAGTTTACTGTACACTTACTGTAACTTTAACCGGAGCTTCAGCTCAGAAATGTGTTTGTGTGGAATAGCGAGTGTTTCGGTGGCCTGTCCAGAGCTATTCTCAGAACCTCATCTCATGTCCTGAGCTATTAATAAACCTTGCGCCAGGTCACATGATTCTGATCTGTTTAAATCCTGTTAGACACCAGTCACAGCCCGGGAGAGCGCCGTATCTCACACTATACACACAACGTCTGGACCTGTACTTATGTCCACCACTGAATCCTTTATAACGATGTACAGCTGATACATTGGATGTAAAAATATAGTTGAAATGACATATATTCTTATACAGCATGCGTCTCAAACCAGCGTTTTTTTTTTTTTGTTTGTTTTTTTTTTTTGATCACTGTTTACCACACCGTTACCATTACCATTATAATTGGCGTTACTATAATTGAGCTCACTGAAGCGGTTTTCATCTGAATGGACCCTCTCAGACAGAGGACCTTCAAAGTTCTTTCCTCTGGTGTGTGTGTGGGGTGGGAACTGATGATAGTAGTTGTGTGTGTTGGGGGTAAAGGACAACTACATAACTGATCATAATTGGCTTAGGTAGAGTTCATTTTCTATGGGTGCCAATCAGAGGCAGAGAGTAGGCAGAGAGTCTAGGGTGTTTCAGAGGCAGAGAGTAGTGCGGGTGTTCTCACACACACACACACACACGCACAGCCACACCACACAGCATCAAACATCGGCTTCATCTGAAATCGCAAAATACTGTACGTACTGCATTTAAATAAGTACCTACTTTCTGACTGTTGAAAAGGTGTGTCTTATGAAGTATGGTTACAGGTGTTATGAATCAATTTAAGACGTACTACAGGAGTCGGACTGACGGCAAGTCTAAAGGTTGTTTCGATAAACTGGAAATATAAAAAAAGACTTTTCTTTGTTGAGGTAAAACAAGACTGTTTATGTAATGTGTAAGTTGTGACCAGGAAGAAAGAGTCTCTCCATGTCAGTGGCAAATAATTCTAATTTAATAAAAAGGTATACAGGTAGGTGTGTTGAGGCAAGTTAGAGATAAACTCTGCAGGACACTGGCCCTCCAGGACTGAGATCCACCCCTGGTGTAGATTAATGCACAGTGTTTAATAATAATAATTTATTCTATTTAGTACCAATTTTATTCATTTAACCTGTTTAATATTGGGGCATCCAGAATATTGGACATATTTGAAATGTTTTTAAAAAGTAATAAAAGTAATGCAATAGTTACTTTACCTGGTAATTAGATACTTGTATAATGATGTAATTTTTTAAAAAGTAACTAGTAACTATAACTTAGTACTTTTTTAAAGTAACATATTTAACACTGGTCTCCAATAAAGTGTGTGTGTGTATGTGTGTGTAGACTAGCTTTTTCCCTAATGGCCAAGTACCATTAAATGCAGAAAAAGCCGACATCATGCCTACATCAACTGATGTATTCAGTTCGATTTTATTTGTATAGATGAAATTGGTTTCTTTGCATATACCAGGTCAGATAGTGGTGGTCAGCCTTGATATGGCATCCCTGGAGCATAAGGGTGTTAAGGTCCTTGCTCATGGGCCAAAAAAGTATCAAACCCCAATCCTCTGGCAAACAATTTAGCACCTTAACCGCTTTAATCACTTGAGCCACCACTGCCCCCAGTGGTTAGTGTTTGTAAATGTCTTTATTTGTGACATATACTCCACAGCAGAGTCTAGCATATCCCATCTTAGATGGTTGAGGTCAGAGTGCAGGGTAAGCTTTGATACAGCGTCTTAGGAGCAGGAATGGTTAAAGGACTCAACAGTGGCTAACTGGTGGTGGTGGGGCTTGAACTCCGTTCTTCCTGGTCTTCCAATTAAGAACTCAACACCTTAACCATTTGAGCCACCAAGGCCCCTAGTTAGTGATCGAACACATTAAGCACGCATGCTTCCTGTATTCTGTGGTGCATTGTGGGATTTTTTTTTTAGGTGGTGAAAAGACCAGTGCACTGGACAGGATTTTGTCAAGAACTCTTAAAATGGCCAATTTTCAATACCATCTTTCTCTATTGGACCACTTGGAGCCCTGTGCTAATCAGATTTTTTTTTAAAAATGCAACTCTCTGTACTGAAGGTTAAAACTCTGATTTTATTAGTCAGGTTTAGGTAGTCCAAGCAAAGCTGTTTCCACTTAAACCTGAATTTTATTTGGTATTTTACAATCCGTTTTTTTAATCCGTTTAACGAATACAACCGCCAAGAGAGCTGTCTGATAGCTGACCTCCGCTAACTCTCCACCTCCTAGATTACTACACACCAGCCATGTTGGGCCTGAAGACGGACCAGGAGGTGCTGGGGGAGCTGGTGAGTGTGAAAGTACCAGCTGTTTGGCAGGCCATGATGGACCACAACGTCATGTGGACGCTGGTGGTGTCACGGTGGTTCATCTGCCTCTTTATCGACATCCTTCCTGTAGAGGTAAGAGTGCAGACCATCCATATCAGCTACCAGCAGGGGGTGCTAATAATGTGTTTTGATGCCTAAACCGACAGCCATAGAAGATTAATAACCAAGTTAATTGCAAAAGTATATTCTACGACACAACAACCACCCCGATAAGGGTCTACCACAGGGTACACTGACCCTGATAAAACTGCTATGGCAGTATCAAGGAGTTTTATTGGGAATGTTTTTGTGGTTTCATTTTTTCAAGACTGTTCTGCGCATCTGGGACTGCCTTTTCTACGAGGGTTCCAAGATCCTGTTCCGTGTGGCCCTGACTCTGATCCGTCACAACCAGGTCCTGATCTCACAGGCTCGGAACCTCCCGGACATCTGCGATTCTTTCAAACAGATCACCAGAGGAGCCTTCGTGGACGAATGTCACCCGTTCATGCAGGTACATATATATACACACAATATTATAACTGTGTATGGATCTCAACCTGAAAAACTAAGTGTGTTGTAATCATCTAAAGCTTTTCACATGCATTAAAAAATGAATATTTCAGTGTTCTTTAAAATAAAAAACAAACTTAGACTAGTAGAATTAAGTTATAATAATCCTCTTGTGTTTGAGTGTCCTAGGCCCTGTCCCAATACCCACACTACGCCCTTATGTCTCCCACAAAATTTGCAATTTTGGAAGTGCACACTTTAGTTAATACGTCCGCAGGAACAAGCGCGCTGGCGTGCAGAATTGGGACGGTTTAAGGCACGTCTTCGCGACACCCCTCAGAATGGTGGTGTCAGTAGTTGCACTGTACGCAGTATTTCTGCTAAAAATAATCATTACATGAACACACTTTTACTTACATTTAACTTTCCTGTCCTTATTCATTCATGGTGCTCTCACCAGCAAAACTTGCCCCACTTCTCCGTTTTTTCTTCTTCATTGGTTTGAAACGTCACATCATCAAATTAATTCTGTGTAATATTCTTAAGCAAACTCTGCTTGGACCCACGCTTACAGGAAGTGTGCACCCTACTTGGAACACCCTACACACTTGCACCCCTCAGTGAGAATGCTCAAATGAGGGGCATAAGGGTGTGTGGTTCTTGGGACAGGGCCTTAGTTATTTTCTGATGCAGCTCCTTTACCATCTGTCCTGCAGAGCATTTTTAAAGAACCCGGAAGCCTCTCCATGGCGACCATCACCAAGCTGCGGGCGGTGTGCCGAGCTCGGATCATGGCTGAGGAATCCTGACTCGCCCTCTAATGCTTCCAACATTCCAGATTTTGTATTTGCACTCTCCTGATATATATATATATATATATATATATATATATATATATATATATATATAATTTTTTTTTTTTTTTTTTTTTTACTCTGATGGCTGAAACTGTTCTTAACCCGATACCAATGATTCATTATGATATGAAGTGAGGTACAGGAAGTGAGAACCTTAAACACTACACTACACACTCCTCCTCTTGCCTCTCTTCTCCAGTACTCTATACTCCAAACTACACTACACAATTCACACTCCTCCAGTATCATTATACTACACTCTCCCCTCCACTACTCTATACTCCATGTTACACTATCCTACACACTACTCTACTCCACAGTAAGGGATTTGGGTCATGTGCTCATATAGTCGATATCACACCAGGTACGTGTCATGTTAGATCACATGACCTCAGCGTGTATAAAACTACAAGCATGATGTAGCTTTTTTAAAGCTTGTACAGATAAATTTTGCACATTTCTCCAGATGGACCATTTTGGGATCTATCAGCTTTTCATGACTGTTAAACTTACTGTGAAATTAATAGCTCGGTACTATTGTAAAATGATTTCTCAAGACTTTTCACTTTATAAATCTCAGAAAATGAAGCCTTTCAATGAAGTTATTCAGTGCTGCGATTTCTACTGAACTCTTATTATGTAGTCACTTTTCTAAGTGGAAATTATTAAACTATTACACTGGATTACAATCAGCATCTTAAGGTGTGTTATTTATTTTGTATCTTGGGCTGAACTGAATCTTATTTTCTCTCGTATTCTGTGGATGGAATTGTTAACACTGAGAACAGGAACAGGAGGCAGACATTTAAGCAGAATATTACCAGAAAATAAAAAAATCTTCCTGGTTTGAATTAATATTTAACTGAGGTTTTAAGATATGTTGTGAATTACACCAGTCAGCCATAACATTGGAACCACTAAGTGGTAACATGTCAAGTCACCTTTATTTAAAGAATATAAAGAATCAAATCAAATATATTGATTCAGTGAACACTCACTAAAAACTCTCAGTTCAGTTTTATTAATATCTGTAAATTAAGAGTCTCCAACTAAACAAGTCAAAGGCGACAGCGGCAAAGAACCAAAACTCCTTTGGTGACAAAAAAAACATTGGGAGAAACCAGGATCAGTCTAGGGGGTAAAGTCTCCTCTGACCAGACAAACCAGCAGATTATTCCATACTGCAGTAAAGTTCCTGTGGTCTTGTCTGAATGTCCACCTAGAAGACAAGGTCATCACTGGGAAACTGCCTTATTGTCTCCAAGTGCTGATCCACCAACTGAACCAGATACAGACTTGATCTGGTGGTGACGTTGAGCTCGAAATAGGAAAGAAACAGACGTATGTTAGTGTAGACGTTATTCTACTTATGATACACAAATATATTGTGTTATTGGTGGTGTTTCCCGGTTCCGGTTGACCTGATTATTGCAGCCTTTAACGGATTTAGATAGGCCAGGTTAAGGAGATGGGTCTTTAATCTATTTTTAAACTGACAGTATCTGTCTGCCTCCCAAACAGTGTCGGGTAAATTATTCCAGAGTTCAAGCGCTAGATAGGAGAAGGATCTGCTGTCTGCAGCTGATATTGTTATTCTAGGTATTATCGGATTGCCAGAGTTTTGAGGGAACAGCGGACGTGGAGGACTATTACAGGATACGAGCTCACTCAAGTACCGAGGTGGTAAACCATTCAGGTCTTTATAAGTAATTAACAAGATTTTTACATTTAGTCTGGTGGTTTGGTCCGATGAAACACGGTCTGTGAGTGAGTGAAAGGGAAGTGGTGGCTCATGGTTAAGGTGTTGGACTACAGACCCGAAGATTGTAGGTTTGATTCCAAGCTCCACCAAGGCACCACTGCTGGGCCCCTGAGCAAGGCCCTTAACCCCCAATTGCTCAGTTGTATAAATGTAAGTTGCTCTGGATAAAGGGCGTCTGCCAAATGCTTTAAATGTAATGTAAGTCAGTTACCTGGTGAAGAGATGGCACCAGGGTGCACTCTGGTAGAGTGATGCTTTGGTTAAGTTAATTTAACTTAACCATTAACCAGAGCATCACTCTGCCTTAACTTAAGAGTTTAGAGTTTAGTTTAATGCTGTTAAATGTGACCTGGCATTTATGTGACTGTCACTAGAAGCAGGCCTGGCACCACCAGGGGGGGGGGACATTGCACCCTCATATCTAATTTGTGCCCCCTCACTTTATTTTTTGTCATGTCAAGTTTTGAAAACAAGGCTTTACAAAAAAAAGAACTAATTAAAATGGCAGTGTGTGTTTACAAGACTAACTAAACTAAACTAAACTAAACTAAACTCGAATTAGAAAGAAAATATCTTTTTCTGTTGCTTTATACGTGACAGGGCTATAAGTCTCTGTTTCCCAATGAAGTGTAGATGAATAATCGCACTCAAAGTTGATTGGACGGGATTACTTTTGAATGTATAACCAATTTCTATTGGCTGCCTGTCTGGGCTGCGTGCATCTTATTTAGCGCTGCTCAGTGTGTAAGGTTAGTGGTGAGTTGTGCGATTCTCAAAAAAATAATAATAATGTTGTTTAATAGGTGGTAATACAAAAAATTTTAATGACGTATGTGTAATGACTTTTTCCAATAGGCACATAAAGCAATATAGTAGGGCCAGTATCAACACACACACACACACACACACACACAAACAGGTAATCAGTAATATAGTAAAACCTTGTTAAATTATTTAAATATTTTATGTAAGGAGTCTTCATTGATGAGGTTTATAGCTGCTATAACGAGAAGTTACTAATTACACGGCTGTTCCATATTAATAAATGTAGCTTAGTTGAATATGTTGTACTGCAATTAGTCTGTCGCAAAAAAATGATATTACTTACACGTCACAACCAAAAGTATTGGGACACCTGACTATTACATCTGTATCTTCTCCTTGAACTTCCTATTCCAGATGTAGTCTCACTCTTCCCCCTATAATAACCTAGATTGGGTCATGTGACTGTAGGAATTTGTGTTCATTTAGCTACAATAGTATTGTTGAGATCAGACCCTAATGTTAAGGTGAGGAGGTCTGAGGTTCAGTCGGTGTTCCAGTTTATCCCAAAGGTGGTTCAGTGGGGTTGAGTCAGGGTTCTGTACAGGACATGAGAGTTCTATCACTCCAACCAGAACACAGCATGGGGTTTTGTGCACAGAGACACTGTCATGCTGGAACAGTGTTTCAGTCTCTTAGTTCCAGTAAATGGAAATCTTAATTCTATAGCCTAGATATAAGTTTATTTTAAGCCTAGAAGAAATAGAAATCATTCTGATGATGATATATTTAAGTTTGTTATTATTTGATTAAATTGTGTGTTGTAGTGAAGGTTGTAGCACATCCACTTGCGTGGCAATAAGATGCGCTGTGAGGGTTCCTGCAGAAAAATGTACTTCATTATAAAAATGTTAATAAAAACAGTTCTTGGTTTGTGGAATTACAGAAGAAAAGGACGAGTGAAAGTTTTCCCCTCATTTATTGACCTTTCCACACATTAAAAATGGTCTCTACAAAAATAAAATATCAGATCACTGCAAATACATAAAAGCAAACCTTCAATTCGTAAAGAGTTTAGACAAAGCGCTGTTTCTGGAAGAGTGTAAAGTCAGCAGGACAGCTTTACAACCGAGGAAATAAAAAGAAATCTGAACTGCAAACACATGCAGCGAAATTCCAGCCTTTTAAATTCCGGTCGGTATTTCACTCGGAAAGGTTTTATTCCATCCTCTGTGCTGTGTAACACAGACAGCTGCTACACCCCACGGTATCACACTTCACCCCACGGTCTCAGCCGGGGTTCTGAGTCTGGCTCAGGTGTAGATAGGATTCAGTTTGCTTTGAAGTCAAAGGTCATGATGTTAATGAGTATCAGCGAATGAATAAAGTCAGATCATGGATATGTACAGACGATCACGTGTTTCCCTTTTTTAAAAAAAAAAAAAAAAAAAATGAAATTAAAATAAATGAAAAATGAAGAGAAAAAAGTGGAAAGAACCTATAGACTGAAAAATAAACGCTTGTCCGTTCACACTTAGCGATGAGACTTTTACAAACGGAACGAGCAAGTTTACTTCGGTTGTTGGTGCTTCGAACCTCCACCTGTGTAACAGCTTATGGAGGCTGAATCGTAGGCGACGCGTGTGTTAATAATCACCGAAACTGATTCTTAATTGCCGTCAGTATGTCCTTCACTTTAATGACACTTTTTTTTTTTAACATGCAGAGAGTTTTTACGATTATTCCAAAATCCTACACCAACCCGAGAATGTTAACTTGCTGGATTAATTTGTCTGTAAGAAAGAACGACAATAAGGGACATCAAAGAGAATCAGATCCAGACCTCCGTCAAATGAGAAACACTTCCCAAATCCCAGAAAAATCTGTCTTCTCTTACTGTTTTATCAACACGGCTAAGGAAAATGTCCACATCCCCCGAAATCTGTATCTTTTTTCTAAACCTATTCTGCCTTCATGTCATGCTAGCGGCTACACGCTAGCCGAATCGTCCTTCAGGCGTCGTGCTCGGCATCTGTTTTTCCCAGCCGTCTAGAATGCCTAGTCTTTTAACTTCAACATTAAACTCTTCTGTTTGTGTTTCTGTGTAAATGCATTCTGTTCGAACGGGTGCGGCGGCAACGCCGAGAACATGCTAGCTGGCTAGCCGAAGGTCAAAGTAACAGTTACTATAAGTAGTTAATGGTTTAAATACTGCCAATCGCTGCCTCTTACTTCCAACTGGTTAACAGCTTTTAACTTGGGACAGAGCGAAGTTGTGCTGAGTCATTGTTTTTTACTCTCAGCTAATTTTGCGATAAAGCTTAGCTACATTTTTATCAAATGTGGCAACCACAGTCAACCAGTGAAACATGTACACCAGTGTATCTCAACATATATTAGACCAAGGCCCCCCTATGTCAAGGTGAAACCTCCTATTCGTTAAAGTGACAGTTATTACTAGAATAAAAAAACAAAAAAATGTAACTTAGCGGCAGATTAGCATGAAATTATTAAACAAATTGAGTTATCGTTTTTTTTATAGATGGTAATAAAGGTAAGGGCAATAAAGTCATATCAGAGATAATCCATGTTATATTAGCGACATATTTTATTCAGCTAAGCTGTTAATGTCTTGGGGGAATTTGGAAAACTTTTCCATAGAACAGCTTAACATATCTGTTTCTTTAGCACCAACTATAATGTATTACCTCCACCCCCACCCCCACCCCCATATCTTTCAGAAACAGCTTTGTTAACTCTGGCCCGTGTCCGTGTTGTTCAGCATTTAATTCACTCGTCTCAAAAAGTAGTAGCTTTTTTCGAAGCTCGACACATTTAAGCTATACATTTTGGGGTGAAGGTGGGGGTGGGGGTCGGGCACGGATGCAGTCACGAAACCTAGCCAGCTAACATGATCATGATGTGTATCCATTCTCGTTAGAGATTTAGACCATAAAGTGGACTAAGCATTGTATTACCTGTTGACGGTCTGGGAAGCTATGTTAGCAAAGACACCATGTGCTGAGCTGTGGGGAATGTTAGCGTTCCGAATTGGAATTCCATGGGGTGGAAGTAGAGAGGGTGTGTTCTTTGGTTTTTACTAGACAAAAATTTCAAGTTATATAAAAGTGTTAGGTTATTAACTCATCACAAGAGAGGGCAAGAGAGGTATTAGATTTTGGGTGTTGGGGTGCAGAGCGACTCAGTTTATAATTACAAATTACTGACCCATATTTAAGGTTAAGATTTGCAGGTGTCATAAGTGACTCCTGCAAATCTATGACACTTGGAATCGGTAAGTCGACTAGTTATTTATTATGGTCAGTAAGTCATTTAATCAGTCAGTCATTTAATTAGCCAGTCAGTCGGTCAATTAATCAGCCAGTCAGAAAGATAACAAAGCCACAGTAATATTTAAGTGGCCTTAATTCAGAAGTTCAGGTTAAATAAACGAAGCTAAAAGTTAAACAACCTGAAAACAAACAGTAATCCATCCATCTCTCTCTCTCTCTCTCTCTCTCTTTCTCTCGCTCTCCCTCAACCATACACAGTATAATCCTGGTCAGACAGTAGTGCTTTAGATGGTCTGGTAGCCTGCGTGACTCCTCCTCCTGCCGATCAAGTAGGCGACGAGGACAATGAGGACGAGGCCGGCCAGGGAGGCACCAACGATGATGGGCACCAGCATGTTGTCCTTCTGCATTCGACACATGTCGGCTGAAGGAAACAAGACCATCGTGAGAATTATATAAATAAATACCCGAATTTTGGACATCATTTAGGTTGTGGACTAGACGGCCTCCGATGCCCATATGAAAAAGTACTATATACCACTACTACTATAAAGTAAGTGGGGCGAGAGTAGAAAACAGGGTGAGGTGGAGGCAGATGATTCGCTGTGGTGAAAAGAGGAGAAGAAAAGTATTGTAATGAGATAAGAGAAATAGAACATGTTGTGATGTGCGGTTAGGGTAATATATACAACCTCAGTGTGGTAACAGTAACAACTTTCTGCCCATTCTTTTCTAGATACTTGACGGCCACTGACATGTGACTGCACTTGGAGTCAGCTGAAAGTAACACAGGCGACATAGGCAGTTACCTAAGGAGCAAAATGACTCCAGGGTGCTGCACAAAAGGTTTTTTTTTTGTTGGCTGGCGCCCTCATGTGACTATCGTGCACTCCTACACCCATATATTAAGCAAAATATTTTTGGCAGTTAACAAAAATGGAGCATTGAAAGTGCACTTTTTGTTGATTTGCACTTTGTTTAACTGTTGTGTGTGTCTTCTAGTGACTGTTAGTCCAGTTCGTTTGTTATTTATCATCGTAAATTATAAAACTACTGATGCTTAATGCTTATTCATTTCTGTATTTGTTCAGTATTTATTTTATGTTTTAATAAAGGTTTTAAAAATCTGCATTTTTGTGTGTGTGTGTGTGTGTGTGTGTGTGTATGTATGTGTGTATGTGAATACACATCGTATTCGTGGTTATGAGCTCTACACTACCTGGTCCGAACTGGTTGTTTTGGACACCGAATGGCTGAACCTGCAGGTTGAAGGTGTTGAGGGAGAAAGTGCTGGTCACCGGAAGAACCTCCTCAACGCTGCACATGTAGGAACGTCCCAGAGTTCCCTGCAGGTACTGAAGACTGCTGTTGCTGACACTGAAAGGGGCTAAAGAGGCACAAGCACACACACACACACATCAGCGTGTTTATATATAAACACTGGCTATAATAAACACTGGTCCTTTTAAAATGACATTATAAATGGTTTTGACGGGGGTTTTTTTGGAACTACACATTGACGAGTTTTAAATATCTGTCAATTACTTTTTCCATAAACAAAAAAATAAATGCATTTATTTCAGTTCAAAAAGGATTAAAATCAGGGAGAAAAATAAATCTGTCTGTTTCATATGAAGCGGATGCTCCTCATTAGTGAGGGTAAAATATAAATGTAAATGCAGGGAAAAGGTGCAGTATAAACCGTAACAACTATTTCTTACCCGTCATGTCCTCCCAGCTGGCGGACATGTTCAAGGTGCTCAGCTGATAGATTTTGGTGGTGGAGTTCTGTGAATATGAAGATAAGTGTTAGGACTGATTGTTGTGAAAAGAGAAAGGAAAATAGAGAAAGAGAGAGAGAGAGAGAGAGAGAGAGAGAGAGAGAGAGAGAGAGCGAGAGAGAAAGAGACAGAGAAAAAGAGAGACAGGGAGAGAGAAAGAGAGACAGGGAGAGAGAAAGAGAGGGAGAGAGAGAGAGAGAGCTAGAGAAAGAGACAGAGAGAAAGAGAGGGGGAGAGAGAAAGAGAGAAAGAGAAAGAGAGAGACAGACAGGGAGAGATGGGAGGGGGGGTGTGAGTGTGTTTAAGACCCTCACCAGTGTGAACGTGAAGTTGAGGTTGGTGAGATCTCCAGTCAGCAGCAGAGTAGCGGTTGTGGAATCACACATCCCGGAGAAAGATGTCCGATTAGGCTGCACGTTGGTTATCGACACGATCGTCTGGAATTGTGTTAAGAGTCAAACTTTAGCCATTATAATCAGTCGCACTCATAATTACATATGCTCGCTACATTGGGTGGAAAACCTCCACATCTACTACCCTATATGCTGTCCATCATACTGGACTAAACAGTGTTTTAGTGTTTTAGTATGAACTAAAACCCCCAACTGAACCCCAGACCTTCTCCCCTCAACATTAGTGTCTGATCTCATTAAAACTCCACAAATCTAACAGCATTATCGAAAGAGTGGCGCTTACTTTAACAGGTGTTGCTAAGTTTTGGAATGATACAGGAGACTAATGTGGACACGGACACAATCATGAATCTGGCTTTGGACTGAACTTGGTACAGTGTCAGTTTTGCATTTAAGTCTAGTAGTAAACAGTTTATACTTTACCTTCAACAAGACAGCTTTTTATACGTTATAACTAGAATAAATTTTCTGTAAATAATATAATATAATATAATCCTGTCAATAATCACTGGAATGTGTGTTCACTACTACTAGTAATAACAGGGATAAACAGAGAGAGGAAAAAATATTCTTACAAAATATAAAATAACAAAATAATAGACATATAAAAGCAACTTACTAATTCTAATTAAAAAATGCTTGTAAAAATCTATCTATATAGATAGACAGACAGATAGACAGACAGATATATATAGATAGATAGATATAGATGATAGGAGGAAACCTTAAGAGGAACTTGTCCTCATCTGGATGACAGCGGTATGTGTGATTATTATTAATAATCTCTGATCTACATACAAACAGAATTGTGACCAGACGTTTTTGGAGAACTGATAAATCAGCAAAAATTCCACAGTAAATTCATTACAAATAGTACACAGTAATACACGGGAAATAATTTATCATCACACTCTTCAGCGTCACTCAAAGGAGAACGGTTCCTTCCTCAAATAACCTCAGGGAGAGTTTGGTTCAATTATAAATTCCATCCTGATATATTTCTATGAATTTCTTTGTAAAAATTTCTATAATCTTAATTTAATCTAGTAATAAGATGTTTATAAGGCTCATGTGAGTGTAATGTTCAGCTGTACACACTGTTTGACAGTCAAAAACATTTTGTATTAATGACACAAGTGAACAAACTATGCCTTTTTCCGAACATACAGGGTTTCCATACATGTATTTACATCCACATAGTAGATATTGCTAATGAGGTTGCGGTGCATGTTATGCTAACGACAACAATGCAACCTGTGCCTGTGCCTGTGTTCTTACTTTGTTCTGAGATTTGGAGAAATAGGTTACATTCAGTTGCAGCCCCATCTTGGCCAGAAGACAGACCGTGCCGTTGTCGTTACGAATGGTGTAGTTGCCGGGCTCGGGGTTGGTCGGGGGGACAGGAGTGGTTGGGGTGATGGAGGTGGTGGTGGTAGGGGCAACAGTGGTGACAGGCAAATCAGCTGAACAAACCGTCTCTGTATGTTGCAAAAGACACATAATTTAGTGCGTTTTCGATTACATCATGCCAAAACAACACTAGGAACACTAAGGTACCGTTGGTGCTCATGTTGGCGCTGGGCATGTAGGCCTGCATGCGGATGTTGTATAGCGTGACCCTCACTTCAGAACCTTTTAGACTGATTGTGCTGGAGCTCCTGCACCTGTAGGTGGTGTTGAGCTGTGCTAAGATCCCAGAAGCATTTGTACTCAACACCACAATTTCTACAACAGACACACACAATAACTTTACAATACACTCTCCAACCCCGTTTCCAGTTCCAGTAATCATGTAACACTTTATCAGAGTTGGACTTCAGATTGGAGATAATGGGTTCAATCACCAGGACCACCAAGCCGGCAGTTCTGGGCCCCTGAGCAAGGTCCTTAATTGTTAACTACTCAGTTGGATTATAAACTTGTCATAAATGTAAAGGCACGATGGGATTGGTTTGCATTTAGGTTTTTGCTACATTAGTAGTATATATGCTTACAGTATTTGGTAGACGTCCTTTTCGAGAGCGACGTACAAAAAGTAATTTACAACTAAATTTTATATTCATAATTTTTTTTTTTTTTTAATAACATGAAAACTAAAAGCCTTTTAAATCACATGAAACAATAAACTGATAAATTTTTTTACCACTTTTATCCACTAAATAAGCTCATTCAAACTACTACAGGTCTCAAGAAGTTTGGGACAGGGACAACAAGGGGGCTGACCAAAGGTGTGGCTCATGTTTAAGGTGTTGGACTACCAACCCGAAGATTGTGGGTTCGATTCCCAGCCATCATCATCTGAGCAAGGCCCTTAACCCCTTACCCCAATTGCTCAGTTGTTGTGTAAATGAGATGAATGTAAGTCGCTCTGGATAAGGGCATCTGCCAAATGCCCATAAATGTAAAAAAGCAAAACCATTTTAAAAAGATTCAGCTGGGAGAACATTTCGCAACTGAAAAAAGTTAACTCACATCAGGACTGTAACATGATTAGCTAAGAAAGGAATGTGTTAGAAAGGCAGATTTCTCTCAGAGGTAAAGATGGACAGAGGCTTTCCAATCTGTGAAAGAGTGTGTTTGCAGATCTCAATCATCTACAGTGCATGCTATCATCAAAATGTGGTTTGCTAGATCACTGCGTAAACTAAACCCAAACTATCAAGTGCAACATATTTAAGAGGAAGTTTCTCCGCCGTGTCGATTTAGTCTCTTTTTCAAGGCAGATCCAAATAAGAGAGTTAAACTGTATGATAGTAAAACCGATGATGAGGAATTCTTAAAAAAACGTAAATAACGGTTTACAGGAAGTTCTTCCAATTGACGTACTAAAGGTGTTGGGCTGCTGAACAGAAGATTGTGGGTTTAATTTCCAGCACCACCCCCAAGCTACCATTGCTGGGCCCCTCAACAAGGCCCTTACCTCTCAAATGCTTAGTTGGATAAAAAAAAAAAAAAAGATAAATGTAAAAAGTAGTTTACATAAGGGCATCGGCCAAATACCAAAAATAGAGGAACATTCTCAAAGATTTAAGCATTCTGGACAGAATAGCCATAAGAACCTGGAATGTAATTCATAGATTTCAATGGAATACCACTTTTTTTTAGAACAGTAATAGTACACAATGTTAATGCGTAACAGAAGGGAGTGGCTGGTGTTTCCTACCTTTGCTGATGGACTGAGGGAAGGTGGTATTGTCACCCAGGTTGTAGGTCAGCGTAAGGTTAACCACACTGTATATGCGCTCATCGCTGGCGAACACCAGGCCCAGAGAGTGACCATCACCAAAGGTGGCCACCAGGTCGGAAAAGACTCCCGCTCCTCCACAGGAACTGCTGTTTGCCACTACTGCTGAATCCGGGAGCGCCACGACCACCACTCTCTGCTCACAGTAACACAGACACAGATTTTACCAGTCTGTACCGTATGCTGCACTCAGAAGAGGGCCTGAAACGCAGACACTTAGAAGGAACATATTCTCTCAGGCCTCCAGATCTATTTAGACTTCATAAAGTCACTCGATCACATGACACATACACATACTGATCATTTTTTCACTATATTTGATTCTTGTACACATTTTTATTGAATTTCTCAGATTTTTCAGAAGGAACAGGATGAGTTTTTACTTCACTGCAGATTTTGGCCACGATTTGTTTTTCCTCCCTTGATAAAATTCTGACAGAATGTCAGAAGAACTAAGGCTTTTTCTTACAGTGTGACTTCTCCTACGACGACCATCAAACCAAAAACCAATAGGACTGCCAAACCTGATGACACAACTAGCACGCCAACCTCAAACCATCTCTGGAAAACCTGGAAACGAGTCCCGGCGGACAGAACAGCAAGAAGAGAGACTTAAGACATGTCATAAGCAAAATTAAAACTCGCTGCTAGCTAACATATAACGAGAGAATTCAGGTTACTGAACGCATCATGGACTGATGATGTAAAACTCTGGACAAGACTTCTTGTGCGATTCCGTTTTTTGACGGTGTTACAGTCTGATATTATGACCACTGAAATCCTACAGTGTGACCTGGGGATCATGTTCGCACAGTCTGACAGTCAGGATTAAAAGAAATGAAATAAATACTCGGAAAAAAAAAAACGTGTTAAATGGAACAGGGTATAAAATAAAAAAACACTCAATCTTCTCTTCTTTTGTGTTCACACCAAACTTGAAGCGAATACACTCATTGTGTTACTCACTCTAAATTATTTACTGGTGTTTTTCGCACTCGTCCAATGTTTTTATTTGTTAAACATATACAGGTGCCTGTAAATGACTACAATAATGATCTTTTCTATTGTTTGATAAAACCGACCTGTCAATAAGCTGTTCGCTGATTGGCTTCCGTGACAAGTCATGCAAATTTTTCTGCTTGAGATTTGTAGTTTTTGAATTAGCGCAGAAGACACGATTGAGGTGAAAGTGTCGCGCATTTTGCGTCATTTGTGTCTTTCACTTGACGCAAAGTTGCCTTAATCACGTCTTTGTATTGACTAAGAATGTAATTTACTTGTGCGAATAATGAAATTTATGTCTGTTGTTAACACAGCATTAGAGCCTTTAAAAAAACTATCACTGGTTACCCCTTGGGGGCGCCCCTGGGTGTTAGTCAGTATGAGATAATAGAGGCTAGAATGGAGACATGTTTATAAAGTATGATTTCTATTAAGAACACTGCCATTTGCTGCTCAGTGATAAACTGGTAACTGTATATTCATTCATTCATTCATTCATTCATCTTCTATACCTGCTTATTCCCTAATTCGGGGTCACAGGGATCTGCTGGAGTCTATCCCAATCAACCTAACATGCGTTAGGAGAGAACATGTTAACTCCACACAGAAAGGAACCTTCCTGCTGTGAGGCAACAGTGCTACCCACTAAGCCACTGTGCTGCCCTGTAACTGTACATTTGCTATGTAATTTAGTGTGTGTGTGTGTGTGTGTGTGTGTGTGTGCGTGTGTGTACATACCGTCCCGTTACTGATAGGGTATGTGATGCTGAAGTTAGCTGAGATGTCTGCTTTGATACAGGTGGAATTCCCATCCTTTACTTCCAGTATTACGGCGTGCGCGGCGGTCAGCCAGCCTGAAACACACAAGAACATTTCCTCATTCCTTTACTTCTTTAACAGAATACAGGCCCAGTGGCTTAATAAATAACGCATCAGCCTTTAAAAGATTGTGGGTTCAAATCCCAATACCACCAATACGCCACTGCTGGGCTGTTCCACTGCTTTGGATAAGGGTGTCTGCCAAATGCCAGAAATTTAAATGAAATGTAAATGTACGCTGGCACACACAGTGTAATTGAGGTTAATGTCCACAGGAGGGCACTACAGGTTTGGAATTAGTTGAACCGGACTGCCTCAGGCAAAATAGAAGGCCGAAGAGGTGGTACTGTATATAGATTTGATAAACGAAGAGATAAAGTTAGTGGGTGTGAGTGAAGAGGATGTAAAGGATAGGGTTAAGTGGAGGCAGATGATTCACTGTGGTGACCCCTGAAGGTAGCAGACCAAAGAAGGAGAAGAAGAAGGATTCCTGTTGTTGGCTTACAGGAGTGGAACTTGTTATGTGGTCTTCTGCTGTTGTAGCTTCTTCACCTTACGCTCTAATGTTCTGTGTCTTTTGAGATGTAGACTCACAATCAGAACGGTCTCACACTCATGGATTCTGTTTAAACTCTTGACTGCCGTACAGTCTGTGACATTACGCCCACCGAGATCCTATCAAAAATCACACAGTGTAATTTTGGATTAAGACCTTTTTGCTAATTTCACTCATAAATGCACCAAATAGTCTATCTCTGAACTCGCTGTATACACTAACATCTGCACCTGCTCATTCCTGCACTTATCCAATCAGCCAATCAGCTTCCAGCAAGTTACCCATGCATGTGATGTTCAGAAGCTTCTGTTCTGTCCATCGGACATGTTTGAATATTTTTGAAGTTGTCACACTAATTGCATCATCAAGTTTGGGGCTTCTATCAATTCCTGGTTTGACGGTCGTCGTAGAAGAAGTCGCACCGCAGGAACTTCCGACACTGACAGAATTCCATACGAGGAAAAAAAACCCGATTCTAGCGGCCATTAATCAAACTCAAATCATATATTTGTCCGATACACGATTATACACAGTACAACATATAGTGAAATGCTTTTTATCCAGGAACGCCACGAATTTAAAGAAGTTATCAAATTAAGTAAAAAGAAATATAATAAGAATAAAATATATTAAAAATAACAAACGTAGAACATATAAGAATATACTGTGTGTTGTATATGCTGAGTGTATAGATAAAATGACTAGCAGTGGAGTGTAAAGTGCGGTTGTGCTAGAGTTCTGGTGTATGTTTGTGTGTGCGTGACAGTGTGAGCCCAGAAGAGTCCTGGATTCTCCTGGTTGACGGCCCAAATGGCCTGCAGGAAAAACCTTTAATCGTCTGTGGGTGAACATGTCAAACTATGTTTAAGGTCAAGAACAAAGACAACAGATTGCTGCGTGGGGTTGTTATAGGAAGATTTTAGGATTTCAGAATTTGTCTCCGTGTACATTTGCAGCATTTGGTAGACGCCCTTATCCAGAGCGACTTACATTTATCCTATATACAACTGAGCAATTGGTGGCTTGGTGGGGCTGGGAATCAAACCGGTTGGCAGTCCAACACCTTAACCACGAGCCACCACTTCCCCTACAGTGAAAGCCCGTGTACAGTGAAAGCCCGGCTTCAGGAATAATTTAATTCAAGTTCCTTTTAGAAGAATTTTTATTCAAGAAACAGAAAAACGAAGAAGCCGCACAGTTTATGACAACACCACTTTGTGCAACTAGCATTGCTTATTATTAGTCAAACATGCACACACATTAGCACACAGCTTACACACTAGTCAAAGTCTGTGAAATATATATATATATATAAAAAAATACACACGCATCAAGCATAAAGTAAAAACTGAGCTTCTACTTTCGTTAGAGATAACAAACAAAACCAAACACCCACATGTTGGCACTGGTCTGTGTGATTCACTCGACTAACTCGACTCCAATGACTCGTCTCCCAGCAGATCATTTCATCCTGGGTGTGTGCAGTTTGTTACAGACACAAAATCACTCGACTAGTTCAAAAAGTAACGTTCAGAATCTATTTTTTCACTAATATTTGAAGAAATACGAAATCACTTCCTTTAAGATTTGTTCCGTCAGTGTTGACACAAACTCGACTCCTGCGCATCTACCCGTGCGTGGTACCCGTATCAGTATACAAACTAAACGAAATTAAATGAAATTAATAAAAGAGAGAAAAGAAACTGGCAGCAGATAAGAGTTGTGAAAATGAGGTGACATCACCGGTAATATTGGGATCACCGTGCGGGGTGTGTGACTGGGGCTTGGTGGTTCAGGGAATCGAGCCTGGTTAGCAGTCTAACACCTTAAGCACTGTGCTACCACTTCCCCCATAACCGGTGTTCACACCGACTATCACAACAAGCCTTGCAGCAGATTACGAAAAGGTTTTCTTCACATTATGTAAAAACCCAGGGATATAAGGAAGTATAAAAAAAATAAAAAAAAAGAAAGAAAGAAGCTGTAAATTGCAGACATTTTCATTATCGTGTGAAAAACACAAGAAAAGCCAGTGGGGACTGTTCACAAACCAAAGAAAGCTCTAAACTCTTTAGCACAATACGGTGCCGTTTTATATTATTGTAATAAAGAACCGGTAGCTCAGTGGTGACGGTGTTGAGCCGCTGATTGGAAGATTGTGGTTGTAATTCTCAGGACCAAGTTGCTACTGCTGGGCCCCTGAGCATGGCCCTTAACACCCAAATGCTAAGTTAGCACTAAGATAAATTGTAAGTTGCTCCAGTTAGGGGGTGTCTGCTAAGCGCCATAAATATAAATTTATATGAACCCCACACACACACACACAAAAACCCAGCAAATATCAGAACTTATTTATATGGGGTAAAGTTAGCGTAGTGGTCAAAGTGTTGGACTGCTAATTGGAAGATCAGGGTTCGATTCCCAGTACACCTTAGTTACCACTGCTGGGCCTGAATTCCTAATTTCCCAGTTGTATAAATGAGATGAATGTAAGTCGCTCTGAATAAGGACGTCTGCCAAAATGCTGTAAAGTCACTCGACTAATGGCATAAAACTAAATTTGAATCGTTCATCGAGTAAAAGATCCGACTCTTTTATTTTACTGTACTCAGGTGAATCGCATCAGAAGTCCCATCTATCTGTATAAACTACAGACTCGGTTTATATGCACAGTCATCATTGCGCTTCGAAGGCTTATATTACTACAAACAGATTGGTGTTTATTACAGGCTTGTGTGACTTTCCTGACAGATAAATAATCGGATACACATGTACATCTGGTTTGTCGTGACTATATAATTATATACTGTATATACAGTTAAACCTGATCAGTACCCGTCTTTAGTTAGGCTTTAGCAGGAGACCTGAGTAAACACTGCTTCCTGCTTTGTTCAAGAAAATGTTCTACCAAACTGCCCTCTATAACAGGTAGAAGAAATGCAGTTTTTCCGGACGGAGCAGGTTACGGAATTGACAATCATGATTAATAGACTGATAATCAGTGATGGCTGGTGCTAACAAACTGAAAAATCAAACTGTTATTTATGCAGGACTGTAAATATCCGACGAAGATGATGATGATGATGATGATGATGAAAAATTACCGCTAGCTAAAATATTAAATATTTTAATGGTAAAGTCGACTGTTAAGGAAAACAACTTATACAGCCTGGATCAGTAAAACTGAGTTTACTGTGTGTTTACAAATTAATCAAGATAATCATTTAAATAATTTAGATATATATACAAATCAGATGAAGTTCAAGATAAAGGCCATAATACTAATACTCACTTATACGTAATACTCAAACTGTTAGTAATGCACCAGTAGCTAGATAAAATATTTAAAAAACTTTATGTGAAAGTCAACTGTTTATAAAATGAACCATAAATCAGTAAATTTGAGCTCAAGCTTAGTTTATTATCAGTAATTAATTAATTAAGCTAACCATTTAAAAAATATTTAGTTAATTATATTAAAAGGCAGGTGGTAGTGCAGTGGGTAAAGTGTTGGACTGCTAATTAGAAGATAAGGATTCGAAATCAGGGAATCAGCACAAACAAGTTGCCACTGTCGGGCCCCTGAGCAAGGCCCCTAACCTCCTGATTGCTCAGTTGTATGAAAGAGATAAATGTAAGTCGCTCTGGATAAGTGCGTCTGCCAAATGCTGTAAATGTAATATTGTCCACTAGAGGGAGACAAATAGAAAACTATAAAAGGCATGACCTTCGCAACAGTCCAATCACAAGAGGCCAAAAATATGAAACGAATGTTGATTCGTTAATAACAAAAGTGGGAAACTTATTAACGTAATAGTAAATTTGACCTATAGTAGAAAATTACGACTAAATGCTTTTATTTTGGTAATAATTTGCGATGTAGATTTAAACTTCTTGTAAACATGGTACATTGATTTATTATGTCTGGCTCCCGTTACTGCTGGGAATAATAATAATCATAAAATGTATTCCGAATAAAGATTTTAACATCTTAAAAAATATATAAATAAAAAATAGGAATAAACTGAAGCTTGAAAAACTAATATACAGTTAGAGTATATTTTACTGGGATCAATAGTGTCACTCGGTCTCTCTTTCTCTCTCTCACACACACACACACACACACACACACGGCTTCATAGAGGGGAATATAAAAAACGAAATAGCTTTTATAAAGGCTGCACTGACACACATTTTACACACAGAACGCTTCTGTTAGAACACAATGCGTCCCGGCAGTCACGTGACTCGTGATCGAGAGGCAGAACAAACTGCCACAATTACAGCAGCAGCTTTATTAAATTATAGGACAAAGTGTGTTAGAAAGTAATTGTGTTTATACACAGAATTAAGGCGCATTCGAAAGATTAACAGAATAAATAATAACAACAACAACAACAAAAAAAATCAATAATACATTTCCGAGGCCTGGTGGAAAAGATCTGGCAACCGTACAGACACTTATGGCGTAGTTTTGTAATGCAAAACTGCAAGTCGATCTACAGAAAGCTTTTAAAGAGAAGGAATCAGTGAGGGAAATGTTAAATCAGATTAGATCGCATTTTTAAAATAGGATTTTGCATCGTACAGAACTAATAAATACCAATAAAAACATTTTTAATTAAATAATTAAATGAAATGGAATCGTATCTAAACATGATAGTTTTATAGATAAATATTGCTTACCTAAAACAATAAAGCAGCTGATGGTAAAACCTGCCAGAAGTTTGTGGATCATGTTTTTTTTTAGAGATCAGACAGTTCAAAGCAATGACAGCAGTAAACACTTCCCGGAGTCACGCGCTCCACCAGGTGACCCAAATAAACTGTTTCGTTTATCCGTAGAATTTTTTTTTCAGTTCGCCGTGAAATCTTTCCACCTTCGAGCTTTCGTTTGTTTATGGAAAGAAAACACCACCGATCGCTCTCGGATCTTTATCTGTCTGTCTGCTCGTTCACGCGCCCTGTTATCAACACTGGGAATGTTCTAGTCATGTGAGTCAGGCGAGTCGCCCCAGCAGCACCGGTCACGTGGTTTATCAGTCGCCAGCAACTTTACACTTTTTAAACGTTTAAAAAAAAGCACTAAAATTCGTGTGTATCATTAAACATAACAAGTTGAGCAAATATAACAGTAACTTTAACAGTCACCAGGTTCAGGGTGTTGCTTACAGAGGATACCATTATTAATAATTATTTCCCGGAAACACTGGCGGCGCGCACGTCATTCTGCGTAAATCTTGCGCAACCTTGAGGGTCTTGAACGTACCCTTAATGCGCGTCTTCCGCGCTGCTTTCTGTGTAATGGTGAATCTGCGCTCCCTCGTGTAGGCAGCAGTAAAGGTTTCTGTGTAAAACTGCATATTAATGTGGAGGAAGAAGTTAATTAACTATTCAGTTGAAGCTCAAATCCAGCATGTCTGCGCTTCCACACTGAACCTGTAAAACCACAGCTAGAATTTTTTTATTTTTACATTTACAATTATTGCATTGTCATAAAAGAAATGAAAGGTGGCGGCTGGTGATAAAATAGAAAAATTAAACTGTTAGTAATAAACTACTAGCTGGCTAAAATATTAAACAAAGGTTATGTTTAAGTCAAGGTGAGTTTTTTTTATATAAGCTGATTATTTAAAAAAAAATCATTTATTTGATATTATTTAAATTTAGAGATGAAGGCTGTAATGCTAGGGTTTGTCCACTAGAGGGGGGCACAGGGAAAACAAGAAAAGGCATGACTTACATCACAAACGGTCCAATTACAAAAGGCCAAAAATATAAAAGCAATATTTATTTGTTAAGAACAAAAGTGGGAGGGTTCCTGCCCTGTTGATAATTTAGAACAAACCAATTAGAGCTCACCCTCAAATTATGTGCTTTTCTGACGTTTTTACAGACAATTTACAATTTTTATTTTTTGAAAAATAATAATATGCCTAACATTGGAATAGTACGATTACTAATTTACGTTAAATATTTCTCATATACATAACGATTTGTTTTTTATAACGACACGTCATGTCCCAAAAGCTTCCATACATACAATAAAAAAATCCTTGTCTACTGTCATGGACATTTTCCCTGCCAACACACATTAAGTTTTCTAAAATACTTGTGATCAACTTCTTATCAAAACACCTGCTGGTTTGCAAGTCATTGCGCTTCGTATGTGTTTCTTTATATACTATTTGTGCTCTATTTTGTCTTTGTACACTTATTAATTTGGCAAATGTGTTCGTTAATTTTCTCCTATGTAATCTACAGACACTTTTTGGAGGCCTGATCATCAGACTCATCCAAATGTGGTTCTTCCTTAAACTGTCGCCACAAAATAGGAAGCACGCAGCTGTAGTAGCATAGCATGTCTTTGTTTGCTAAGGTCAAACCCTGGTCCAACCTAACAGTGCTCATGTGCAAAAAGCCCCTGATCTCCATGAGGACATGGTTCAATGACTGTTAATGGTGCACCGACTGCACCCCAAACCTCCTCACCTGACGTCAGTGTCTGATCTCACTAATACTACTGTGGCTTAGCATACAGAAATCCCTAAATACAAGCTCTAAAATCTGATGGAATCTGATCGTCATTTGTCTATCAGGTTAAAAACATTTATACGATGATTAAGTATTCCACAAACCGGATTTTATAGCTCGCTGGAAGGGATTTATCACATCAGCCTCACTGTCACACGTCGCTTTTATCCAGAATATTTTACTGTACATTTACCTTATTTTTATTTATCCATCAGAGCAGTTAAGGGCCTTGCTCAAGGGCCCAGCAGTGGTTGTGGTGCTGGTTGGTGGTGCTAAGGAATCAAACCTATGATCTTCAGACCATCTTAGCCACTGAGCTACCACTTCTCAGCCAACTGTTACTAATCATAAGAGCAAGGAATGAGACGAAATCTGGACCAGAATGTTCAGCAAGCTCATATGGCTGTGATTGAACCAACCTTTAGTCATAAAGTCATAACTTATTAAGATTAAATGTTTTTTAAATATTTTCAGATATCTGACACTTTTACATCGTTTAGCAGACACCCTTATCCAGAGTGACATACAAAAGTGCTCTTCATTGAACTGATCACTACTAGCTTACAAAACAAAGTGTAACATCCCAAAAAACAGTTGAAAACGAGAAAAAGTGCAACTTTATTTTAATTTCAAATTTTATTCGCACAACTGGTATTTAAAAAGAAACAAGTAGATGTTCAATCATTTCCTGAAAACAGTGAGTGATTCTGCTGTTCTGACATGGTTCTGCTGTTCAAAAAAGGAATGGTGGGACCAGCCGTGCGGTAGGATGTATAGGGTAGAATATCTAGATTGAACTTTTTAATAAGATATATTTAGCATCAATATAGCTATAAACTTGCTATAGCTATAGGACAATATAAAAAATATCCCTTGTGTTGAATCAGGGCCTCCCCAAGCCTTTAGGGGGCCCCTCGGTGCCACCAATATGACTAATTACTTTCAATTCTAGTTTATTCACACTATAAATCAAACACACTTATTATAAATTTTATTAGATGGAGCTGTGTTGCTTACATCAGCGGTTTACAACACGGGGGTCCCTACCCACTAGGGGGCCTTCGCGAACTCTGTAAGGGGTCGCGTCATATTTAGGAAAGTGTTAAGCAGTAAGCATTACGGAGAACGATCATATTGCATTAGCTCATTTTTCCATGATCCCCAGGTTGACCAAAAAATGGACAAATTTGTAATTCGTCCTACCAAGAGCGGTAGAATCATTGAAGGGGCCCCTAAGATATTTTCTTGGAAAAAAGAGGGGACAAAATAAAAAAGGTTGGGGACTACTGGCTTGCATCATACTAATGATTTTACCTTTCTACAATTTATAATTGTAATAGTATAAAATTCACTAAGGAGTTCATTTACACTTTAACAGTTAAAGTCTTGCAGTTCTAAGCGCCATACGTAACATAGTGTACCAAAAAAAGTATCTAAACAAACCCACACAGTTCAATTCACTTCCTTTTTTTTAAACTTACCTTTTTTCCTTAGTTTCTTTTTTTCCCCTCCACACCAGGACGTCTCCTTTCTGCTTTTTTTTAATCAACTTCAATAGCGTTAACGTCAATCACTCACAATTCATTTAATATTGCATTTTTGTATAAATACCATTGTCCATTGGCATAACAAATTAACCCTCCCCCAAAAATCAGTCAGTTCATGTACTTTTGGGGGCCCCTGATGGCTACAGGGGCCCTAAACTTAGTGCTGTTATGCCTTGAGTCAAACAATTAAACATGTGCTCATCATTACATTTAAATCTCTGGCACGCCTGAAATCCCAGAGTGACAAATGAGCAGTTGAGAGTTAAGGGCCTTGCTTAGGGGCCCAGAAGTGGCATCTTTGGCAGTGCTGGAAATCAAATATGATTTTTAGACTAGCAGTAGAACACCATAACCACTGGGCTACCACTGCCTCAACCATTTACTTGGTTCTGACCAAACCACTCGTTGACCCTTAATCTTCTTAAAGCTTGCTTTTCCTGCCACTCTGTTGACTTTAACACTGCACTGATCTGTTAAAAGCCAGAAATTGTGTTTACACGAGAGCAACTAGTGTGTAAGTGTTAAGTCAGAGCTGCTCGAGCTGGCCGTTTCACAGCTGCTTGAAATCTCCGGCACTTTTCTTTGTTTGATCGCTAACCGCTACACCGTTTGTCCATTTGTGCCTTTAAAAAGAATTGCTTTAGATGAGAATTTTGGTTCGGATATTTTAAGAGAGAAATACAAGTGCGTCTGGATACACAGATTTTTGATCCTGTATAGACACACATTTGAAGCACTGCTGAAACACATCCAACAGTCAGGATCCAGATTTGAGCCCCAGCTGTGGTATGTGGCATCTGGATCTGGGAATCCCAGCAGTCGCTCACGTTCGAACCGGAGTGCGATGAATCTTGCATGCTTTACATAGTAACATTCTTCTATTAAAGGCAGATGATTTGGTTTAAATCCATTTCTTGTTCTGCTGGTTACGTCTCTTCACATCTATCACTCATTAACTGATGTGGTTTAAATGTATTTATATATTCTGTGGAAGGTGTAGAACCAAAAATCTGTCTAATTAAAACATTTGGTCTGAATATTATGATAGGCTTTCCTATCTGCCTGTCAACAGATTTAGTTGTGTACCTTTTTGCAAACCTGTTTGCACAGACAGGAGACGTTGCCAGATTGGGAATTATCCAGTCCGTTTGGGCGGTTTTAAATTTGATAGGATCAGTTTGGTCATTTTGAAACATGTACATTTTATAAGTAAATTATTAAACAAAACCCAAAGAAAAGATTCGGGTGAAAGATGACACCAAAAATAGCGTTTATGGAAGATTATGGAATGGACATTTTTAAACCTATCTGGCAACCCTGTCATCAGGCTGCTTAAAAAAAAAACAACGAAAACCCGAATATCGGTGTTGTGTTTCCATGCTGGAGTCTATTACAGGAGTCACAGGGTGATTCCTAAAAGATGACTTCATGGTTACGGTATTTCTTTTGGACAGGTTGGAATATGGTGTAATTCCATTTTGGTGCATTTTGATAGTAACACATAGCGTAAATATAGACTGTGTTACTTGATAAATTTGTTCAACTACAGCAGCAGCGTGTAATCGGGTTCTATTTTTATGTATTTTATTACTATTACTAACTGTACCGTCGATTATCTAAAGTAGTGTTTTTTATGGTCATCTATTGTCTGTGTGTTTATACGTTCAGGAAGCGTAGCTTTAAACCGTGAGGGTGGGACTAAAACTTTCAATGCTACCAGGCTACAGTTAGCATTTTTTAAATTGTCCCTCTACACCTTTCGATAAGTTCATCTGCTGTATCATGGATTTACACATTCTTATCTTTGAACCATCTGAATGAAGTAAATGCAAATGAACAAAAGAAAAGGACACCCCTAAAACAAATGTTGCCTTCTGAAACCCCACCTGGAGTGACCATATTCTAATTAAACATGGTTTAATCCAGGTCAGTCTGCATTTACAGAGAATACAGCCTCAAACTACAAACTGAGGAGCCAGAGATGTCAGTCAGAAGATTTTAGTGGTGAATTAGCAGAAAACACACAATCTAGCACACAGATAGTCATATTCACACACATCCACACTCACACAAACATACTAGTGTGCTTTGTCGAGTCATAAAAAAGCATGTTTCGTCACTCGCTTTGCCTTTTTCAGTGCTTAAAACCTTGAAATCATGTTTTAGGATTGAATCTATGGGTTAGTGAAGCTTTTGAACTTCCTGTTTTTTTTGATCAACATTTTTAAAGCCTGAGTGATAATTCTCAAACTCCCTGATGCTAACAGGCTGCTGCTATTCAGATTGAAACATTCCCATTATTCACAAGTCAGCAGTCGGAAAAGCTAAAAAAAAACCCCAACAAACTAAACTAAAGCCTGTGAAAGATAGCAAAAGAAAAGACTGACCACAAAAAGCAAAACTCAAAAAAAAAACAACAACAAAAAAAAAAAACAGAGGAAGAAGAAAAAGTGCTTGTTTTGTGGAACTCATCAGCTGATCCTCCTCATCGTGCAATCCTGCTAAACGTCACACTTGAACACCACCGCTTTAAAGTACAGTAGGGGCCCATGCCAACCCTATAGTCACTCTACTGGCTGGCAGAATCAGGGTCCTTGCAGGGTGGGTTACAGGCTGTACTTTGGCGTGCAGCCGGGGTGAAGGGCAGATCTCAGATCAGTGGATGTGCCTGTGACTCCAGTCTGGATCTCAGGCAACGTAATGATACTGGTTAGGACTCTCCTTATCTCTCTCCATGTAGTCTCGGTCAATCAGGGACTCGATGCGCTTCTTCAGGTCACCTGGCTGTGGGAGGAAGTGGAAGAGGAAATAGTGTGAGTGACACAATGAGGAAGTTTAATTAAGTGTTGCAGTGGTGATTTGATGTGGTAGCTCAGAGGTAGTGGCAGTGGCAATAGTAGCTCAGTAAATAAGGTGTTGGGCTACTGATTAGAAGATTGTGGGTCTAATTCCTAGAACCACAGCTGGGCCCCTAAGCAAGGCCCTTAATCTCCAAGTGCTTGGATGGATAAAATAAATAAATGCATGTCGCTCTGGATAAAAGTATCTGCAAAATAATGACACTCAAATCTGGGGGTGATAATTCTAAGGACCCACACACTATTTTATTAGTAATAAAATTACTAGCAGTTGTGTAATGGGTGTAGTAGGGGACTGAAACTAATATTCTTTTAAAGGGTAAAACTGCCAGTGTTGCCCCTGTTTAAACCCGATTTTTGCAAAAAAAGTTTAGTCAAAAGTCAAAAATCTGAATACATTTACAGCATTTGGCAGACGCCCTTATCCAGACTGACATACATTTATCTCCTTTATACAACTGAGGTTAAGGGCCTCGCTCAGGGGCCCAGCAGCAACATGGCGACACCTGGAATTGAACCCTGATCTTCCAATTAGCAGTCCAACACCTTAAACCACTGCACTATCATTATATTAAACCCATGTGACTAATCTGGGTTTACCCTAAAGATGTCTTTCCAGATCCTTTATAACAACATGGCTGCTTTGTTGATTACAAGCTGCACTACTAGGACATTTATTACATGTCTGATGGTTACTAATTGCAGTCCTGTCTCATTACACTTGCTTTGTCGGTTAAGCTAAATAAATTATGATGTAGCGAATATTAAACCCGCATAACTAATCAGCTGTTTCTGCTATTAACTTTGAAAAAGATTCACTTCACGTTAAGATGGAAACCCGGCTAATGTCAGATTTCTTGCTACTTAAATCCAGTTCGAGCGAGTTGAAGTCTATTTACATCATGTTTGGTAATTTTGTGCATGCTGAAATACTTTTCTGCTCACCACAGCTGCAAAGAGTGATTATTCGCTCAATTTTTGTTTACTTAAAAAAAAATAAATGTCATCAACTTTAAATGAACTCTATTGGTGTAAACATGCGGCGAAGGGCGGACCTTCACAGGGAACTTGAGCTGGTTGTAGAGTTCTGACACGAGCAGGTTGTGGCTCAGGGTCTTCCTCATCTTCATGATTCGCACCACTGCGGCATCTATCTGATACTGCCTGTCCTGGAAGACCCGCTCTGTGGTGCTAACCTGCTCCTCCACCTGGGCAGAAGAAAAGAAAAGGCAAAACAGAAACTAAGTATTAAAAACAAGACACTGCAAATGCACGAAATCTGTACAGGATACTACAAGAAGCGTCATGCTGTTACGTTAAAGCGAAAGTCTGTAATGTAATGCCCTATTTATTGACAACAAGCTAATCAGAAACTGCAATGATGATAAACTGATCAGTGAAGCAGTAAAACCTCACCTATGATACGGTTTGATATTCTAAAGATAAAGCTAGGTTATACGAGGATATTAAATGCTTCTGATTTTACAATCTTAAAAGGCGGATGATTGTGAAAAAGTGCGATTTTGTGTTACACGGTGCGATTTTGGCCACGATTCATCTCAGGCTCAGTTAGAAATCCTGAAAGATTCCTTTAATGCCGCACTAAAATCAGTTTTTTTTTTAATCTCTAGGACATTTTTTTTCTCTCCAATTAAATTCTATCAGTGTCAGAAAATTTCAGACACTTTCCTGCAGTGTGACTTCTCCTACACTGACCGTCAAACCGAGCACAGAACCTGAAAGTTCAAACCACCTCAGGGAAATATGAAAAAAAAAAAAAACATGGTGGACAGAACAGCAAGAGGAGAAACTTATTAATTTATGGAGAGGAAAGGAGCGTCGTCGCTGCTGTTTGTTTGCTGCAAGCTACTATTTGGCGACAGAGTGTGGGTTACTGAACAACGTGTTACGAATTGATGCGGTAAAAGTCTTTTTGTGTGCATTTGTTTTTAATTAGCTTGACTGTCGAACAAGTCTGTGACATTATGACCACTGAGATCCTACAGTGTGACACAAGAATCACGTTTGTACAGTCTAACGAGCAACAAAAAGACCTGGCTTAAGACAAATGTAGCTGAATGAATGGGGAAAAAAAGGATTTAAGGATGCACATGTGATGATGGTGATGGTCTGATGGTGGACTGAGAAAAAAAACCAAAAAAAAAAACCCTCACCGTCTCCTTCATCTGAATCTGGTTGATTTTAATGCGGAACAGTTTGTGTTTAAAGTCGTTATTAAAGTTGAAACGGTCTCCGTCCTCCACGTCTTTTCCTCTGGGATTTTTATTCAGTACGCGAGCTTTCCCACATGCCAGGGACTGCAGCGTGCGTCTCAGCTCACTTTCCTCTAGAGGAACAATAAACAATTCATCAATCTCCTAATCAGAAACTGTCCCAACACATCCAAACGGAAGCACGATATGTGGTAAGACGGTTCCATTCCTGTGCGAGTCCGTATATGCTGACCCACATGAGCAGTAATGCTTTAATCAAATTAATACACATTTTAATATTTCCAAGCACAGTTAACACTTGCATTGTCTTCCTATACAACATTTTGTCCTAGAGTAGAATTCTTTCAGTGGTTAATAGTCCCCCAGGAAGACATGTCAGTCTCTAATCATAAAAATCCCAACAATAATTAAACAAATGATGCCTTTACCTATTCCAGTAGCTGTTTGGATGTCCTCGAGCGTGAACTCCTCCCCTTCATTAAACATGAGCAGAACAAGTGTCTGAAATAAAGAAACCTGCAGCTCCTTTTTTCCCTACAGAAAAAAAAATATCAAATCAAACAAAGTGAGAAACAAAGACAGAAGCTGTGTGATTTAATGGAAGTGCATTATGGGTAAAATTATAGGCTGACCTCCTTAAACTCCGCTTTAAGCACTGCATGGCCCAGTGTGGGCTGCCATTGAAGCTTTCGCCCGCTGTGCTTCCCGAGATAGAACGTTTTAAAGACCTCCTGAAGCTTTACCATCTAAGGACACACACACACACACACACACAACCACAGTCCTCTAACAATACACAAACATACACTGCAAAAATGTGAAACATAAAAAATTTAAAAAAAAAAAGTTGTATGTGGATTCTATCGATAGCCCAAAAGCTGACCGGAGACACACCTCCGAGGGCAGATGGACATCCATGGGGGTGTAGGTGGGCCAGTAGCCCATGGTGAGGATGTTGACTGTCAGATCGATATTGCTGGGTTCACTCTGATTCTGCATGTACTGATGTCAAAACAAAAAAATAAACCATTTTTATCACAACTGCACATTATAACAACAACAACAACAACAACAACAGAGATAAAAAGCCGAATAATCATTAACAGACGCTGTGATCACATGACATTTGGTTGCTTCTTCTGATAATAGTGGGAAAATAAGACTTATTTCAGTTTTTTTTTCCAATTTCTGTAAAGCTGCTTCAAGACAAGATCTTATATTAAAAGTAAACTAGTGAAGAAAGGAATGCGACTGCATGGGTTATTAAAGTCTCCGAAGCTCTGAAAATGTTCAAGATTAAAGTACAATAAAGATTTTAAAAAATCCAGAAAAATTACAATAAAGCTGACAATTAGGACGAGGATTGAGATAAGGCTACACTTTATGGACAAATGTTTGTGGACACCTCACCATCTGATCCATACGTGGTTCCTGTGGGAATATCCATAGAGTAAATCGACAATAAAATACCTGTTTAAACTGGATCATGATGTCTTTGGAGAGTTCCATATCTTTGAACATGCCCTCCAGCTTGCTGGTAAATGCTGCCCCACACTCTGCAAGAGATTATAACCATTAAAAAAAATCACGTTACCTCACGTCACTGGACCATTAACTCATTTTAAGGCTCCTTCTGTTTTTGTACAACTTTTGAGCTGTAATTTGCACTCGTGTTCTTATGCGCTTGGGCCTTAAATACACAAGGGCCCAAAATTTCTACAAGAAAATTATAATAAATGTACAGCCTGTAAACCCTGTAAATACACCAATATCAATAATAAGTACTACATCGATAATAATTACAATAATAATTACCAAGAATTGTGTCACACGGCAATATTTTTACCAGCTAAAAATGAATTTAAAGCCTGTTATTTCTTTCTTTTTCTGTAAAGTGTTATCAGGAAATATCAGCTTATATCCAGTCTGTCTAGAAAGACAAAGAAACAGAACAAACTGAGACGACTAAATCCAGAAGAACTGTAACAACCTCATCAACACGCTTCAACACCACCTGAAAAACGATGCGCGAGTTCACCTGCTCTGAACGCAAAGGACAGTCGCTATATATTTAGTTAATTCAGTTAATAGAAGGGCCTAAAACCTAACAGTGCTTGTGAAGCGTGTTGGAGACGTTGCTACAGTTTCTCTGGATTTAGTCCTCTCAGTTTGTTCTGATTCCTCATGTTATTCTGGACAGACTGGATGATGATGATGATGATGATGAGATTAGATCTGTGTGTGTGGAGCGCTGGCTGTTATCAGCAGATTCCTTGTGCAAACAGAAATCTTTCTGAATTATTACAATTAGTTGCAAAAGGAATGTTTAAAAAAAATTAATGAATTTAAACCATTTATATATTATATTATAATACAAGGATAAGTTTTATGCAGGAATAAGCAGCCCAAGTGTAAAAATATATATTTTTTTTATAAAAAAAAACATTTTTTATTTATACAATACGCTCTAAATGACTACTATTGTTTTGAAAACACATTTGGATGAGTGTCGTCCACTGCTGAAGAACACGTATAAACACAGCTGGAGTTCTGCTTGTAATGGCTTTGGTGATATGTTCCTTGAGATGATTTGTGTTTATCTTTTACTGTTACACCCTGGCCTTCAAATGCTCCCGAAGAGAAGAATCAAGTGGGTGAGATTTGGGGAACTGGTGATTCCCAATTCTCCCATTTCCCAGATTCCCAAATCTCACCCCACTTGTTTATAAAAAAATATATATATTTTTACATTTTTCTTATGTATGAAAAATGATGGCTGCTTAACCCTGTATAAAACTTATCCTTGTATAATAAACACAGATAATTATAGCAAGTCCCAATGTCATCCTGCTGTCTGGTGTTATTCTTTGATTACATCCTGGCCCTGAGAATCGTACCATGACCCAGAAACATGGTATAAATCTGTATGATGATGATGACGATCAAACACTTTTGCTGTTTTACTGTATTAAAAATTCTAAAGTCACCCAGACGCATGGCTGAACTTTAAGTATGAGCAGGTGTGTGTGTTTTTGTACAGTAAATAAAAAGCACCTTGATGTTGGCTGGCCAGAGCACTCGTTATTTGATCAGCCTGGATTGGATCTTACCCTTAAAGAGATGTCTATATCCTTTAAGAGGGCTTTCCAGCAGCCAAAAGGTTTAGTTGAAGATTAAGAATAATTCGAAGGAAAACCTTCGCTTTAGGTGTTGGAGAATAGTGAAACTCACCAGCTGTGTTTATTATTAGTTTTATATTCCATTCTCTCTTGGAGAGATAATGTGTTTGAGCTTGTTTAAAATCATGTGGTTTTGAGGCATGAAATACAAATAGAGGACCAAAAAAAAAAACCAGAATGAAAGACATGGAGGAAATTCTGTATTGTAGGGGTTTAGAAGCCATTTGAAAAGAAAGATATAAACAGAAAATCAGCACGTTAGTCCTAAGACATCGTATTATAAAGAGAAGCAAATTTTCTAAACTGAAATACGCCAACGAGACGGTAGATAAGCAACTACCCCGTTCTTCAAATATTCTTCTACACCAAACAACAGATAAAAGTGTACTAAAAACATCGATAGATACAATTTTTTGTAAGTTAATGGATCAACAACGTACTCGACAATACCAGCCATTTGGTTTAGCACTACTAAAGTAAATCTGTGGTGTTAAACCATATCTGCTTACAGACTTCCTGTACACACAGTCACTGTGATTTTTGCTTGGGTTTTTTTCATCATGTGAACTTTCCGTCCTTGACTATAAACCTGGCAATGAGATTTCCTCCTTAGTTTCCTTTTAAACATTCGAGATTCGTCAAGCTGACTTTGCAAAAGCAGATAGGAAGTGACCATGTCTCACCGTGTTTCAGTTTGGACAGCATGGATTTCTCAGCATCTACAGAGGCACTTTTGCCCACCAGTAAACGTTTCGCTAGGTCTTTTTTGTAGAAGGCCTCGAACACGTCTTTCCCTGTAAAGAAAAAAAAATAATAATAAGATCATGTTTGGAGGACCAAGATATAGGATAGGGCTGCACGATATTTATTAGAGAGAGAAATTATTGCCGATATGGGTGAAAATGTTGACATTGTTATTGCGCCTATAAATAAATTAAATTTAATAGATCGGATAAAGTATGCTTGTAAATCAGAATTATTCAAGATTTATCCGCTTTTATCCGAGTGTAAGTGACTACAGCCAGCGTTGCCAGATTGTCCTTCTTTCCATCAAGTCTGACTGGAAATAAATACATTGGGCTGGTTGATAATATTTGGGCTGCTTCTGCTACAGCTGGCGGATGTTTTGTTTTAATTACAACGTGATTTTATTAATTTTTTTTATTAAAAATTCCATACAAATTTATAATAAATTATTACTGGTGTTTTACATAAAAATAAAAACATTCATGACTGATGTTTGTTATTATAGACCAGTTTCTGCTGTCACAAACTACAGAATATATACAAATTATACTATAAAACATATAAACTCATTGTTTAATCTGTATCAGAATCGGCCATGAAAAAGACTTAATTATCGGTAACAATTTCTCATATTGTGCATCCCTAAGTAGATGAAGAAATAAGAAGAAATAAATAAATAAAAAAGGTATATGTATGTATATTTATACATGCAGCGGATATAAAAGGTCTACACACCCCTGTTAATGCCAAGTTTCTGTGATATAAAAAAAAATAAAACCAAGATAAATCATTTCAGAACTTTCTTTTACCTTTAATGTGACCAAAAACCTGTACAACTCACCTGTAAAACAAACTGAAATCTTTTAGGAGGGTTAAGGGGTGTGTATATTTATACAACCATATTCATTTCCCAATATTTCAGTTTGTTTTTCAATTGAGTTGTACAGATTTTTTCCTCACGTTACAGGTGGAAAACATTTGTAAATTATTTATTTATTTATTTTCTACATCACAGAAACCTGGAATTTTTGTATCCAGTGTATGAAATTACAAAGTCGTCAAATGTCCATCAAAAATAAAAAAACAATTAAAAAAAAAAACCCCCCAATGACACTATTACCGTGGATGAAGCGGAAGATAATCATTATCTTATCGAGGATTCTCTCCAGCTCCTCTTCTGTGGCCTCTTTGTTACCGGCGCGTAACTTGGAGTCGACATATTTGGCTGCAGAAAAACCACACAAAAGCTATAAGTATTTATTTAAATCACAGAATAATTTTCAGCGTGTTTTGTTGGGGCGGTTCTAGGGTTTTATTCTTTGGGAGGTTTAACCCCTCGATACTGTTACTGATGTGTTAGTACAAATAGAGTATGTGTAAATACACATATACACAATACACAAATATCACATGAACATCATTAATTAAGTAATATGTGGGAAAGTGGTGGCTAATGGTTAAGGTGTTGGACTGCCAACCCAAGATTGTGGGTTCTATTCCCAGCTTCACCAAGCCACCACTGCTGGGCCCCTGAGCAAGGCCCTTAAAAAAAAATTCAACTTTATTGTCATTGTGGTACATGGACAGAGCCAATGAAATGCAGTGTTTTTCACATATCCCATTTTATTAAGTTGGGGTCAGGGCGCAGGGTCAGCTATGATGCAGCGCCCCTGGAGCAGGAAGGGTTAAGGGTCTTGCTCAAGGACCCAACAGTGGTTGGCTTGCCGGTGGTGGGGCTTGAACCCAGGTGTTTCTGGTCTTCAGATCAGCAACTCAGCACCTTAACCATTTGAGCCACCACTGCCCCCGATTGCTCCAATGTATAAAGGAGATAAACGCAAGTTGCTCTGGATAAGGACGTCTGCCAAATGCTGTAAATGTAATATTCACAAGATCAGTGCTCATAAAATAAAGACAGAACAGCGTGTTCTTACACGCTATATCCTCACTGCCACTCTTACCAATAAGCTCTGCTGGTTTGTTGGGTCTCTTGTTAATGAAGCTCTCAAAGGCCTCCTTCATGGCATTGATGAAGCTCTCATTTCTCTGGAAGCAGCCATGCGCCACATTGTCCATTTTATCCTTGAAGTCCAGTAATTCCTGCACCATGTCCTTATCCTTTTCAGGAGAACCGACAATCTCGCCCCCAAAGCTCTGTAGGAAAAGAGGACGAGACTGCTAGGGACAAATCATGCAAGAGGAGCCAGAGGAAGAGCTACTGAGTGACAAATATTTGTGTGTGTACCTTAATGTATTCTCTCCAGAACTGCAGTAACACAGGCAGGCCTCCTTTGACTTTATTAAAGAGCTGATACAGCAGAGTCAGCTCAGTCACACGGTTCTCATCTAACAGTGTGTTGAGACCTGAAAAAAGTGTCCAGGAAGAGGAATCTTACACACACACACGTATATATAGTGAGAGTCTGACTTTATCACTTCTGGTGGCTTTATTTTCTGGACATTTGGCGGCTGGAATCAGATAGTCGGAATCAGATAGTCGTACTGTAGAGAGGGTTGCAAAAGGGGTGGAAAATTCTTGGGAAATTTCTGGTAAATGTAAACTTTTCATAGGAATTCCGTCTAGGAAATGTTGGAATTATTAATAGAAATTCATGAGAATTTATTTAAATGCATTAAAAACATTTTCTATAATATGGATATACAAAAGAATATAAACATTTTGTTTGGTCATAAACTGACATGCAAGCAAACTAATCCACATTTTAGAAAGGAAATGACGTGTTCCTCCTGGAGGAATGCGCAGTGTATGTGGAGGTGGAACCTCGATGGTCCTGCATGATTGAGGAATATGCAGGCTGGAAATTCAACTGAAATTCCATTAAGATATTTTTTTCAACTATATTACATTTCCCTGTTATATGCAAATTCCCAGTTTATTTCCTTTAATTCTCATTTCCAGTCTTTAATTCCTAGAATTTGGCGACCCTAGTCCTAGAAATCTATTAAATTATACTTACTCCTAACTACAGAACATTAACATTATCAGTGACTGTAGATACATAAAGATGTACTGTATTGGGTGCTAGCTGTATAATATGTTTAATAAAAGACGTCACACACACACACACACACACACACACACACACACACACACAGTGCATAACTGTAGAATTCTTCAGACGCACCTTTCTGTAAAATAGCAGTCATGTGTTCACCCAAAAGCTGCTTTTCTACTGTGGAGATCAGTGGCTTTCTGTAAGGGAGGAAAATATGCAGTTCTTTATTTGCATCTTTTAGTGTTTTTTAAAAAAAAAATATGTAAATCATCTAAGAATGCGGAGGTGGTGTTTTTTTTTTGTTTTTTTTAAAAACTGGATCAAGTAAAATGATAAGTTTTTGGTCTACATTATTATGTATTGTAGCGGTGCTGTAAACATTAGCCTCGTTTACACTGAGCGATGTATTCCGATTACAATTAATTTCAATCCGAATGAAAAAAAAATGCTTTATAGCACCAAAATTGGAATGAAAATGCTCAGCCAGGTTAAAATCTATTTGAGTAGAAAGAGGCGAGATACATTTTGTTAAGCACGGTCACTTTAAATGGTGATTGCACAAAAATTCTTGCTGTTTACTTGCACATTCCTGTCTTACCCGCACATTTGTATAATCTGGTTGGTGCTAATTTAATGTTCTGTACAGCGTTATGTTCTGTTCTTTATTGTCTTTTTGCATTACATCTTTTGTAATGTTAGTCTTGTTAATTGCACTGTCTGTTCTGCACTGTTTGCACCAGGTTGCACGCATGCATTTTATGTTTGTTCTGTTCAGGTGCTCTTTGTTGTTTTGTGTAATTCTGTGTAGCACCAGGGGGTCCTGGAGGAATGTAGTTTCATTTCACTGTGTACTGCATCTGCTATATATGGCTGAAATGATAATAAAGCTTTTTGAACGTCAACTTAAACTTAACCCTTTTTGCAACCTTTTTGCAAAAAAAGTCCTCCAGGTAAATTCCTCCAACTCATTCTGGTCACTTTGATCGTACGCCCTTTCGTGGATGCAACCGGCAACTCATGCCAAAGTTTCGTTTGCATTCCAGGTTGCTACATTTACATAGCACAACTCCACCACCAATCGGTGGACGTGAAGAATGTAATCCTGGAATTTTTTTCAAATCAACCAATCAGAGAACCATCTGATATCATCAGTGGTGTGCCGACCAAACCCGCCTCAATCCATTTTTGAATCTTTCCCTTTTTTTTGTCTACATTTTTTGTCTACATTTAAACTGAAAAAGTTAGTAAATGCTCCATTGATTCTGGAACAATATACTGACGGCGACGAATCCTGGACTAACATCAGCTCACAACAAGAAATTTTTATGCTTATGATTGGTTGAAATGTTGATCCAGGATTAATAAAGGATGTTAATTCAGGATCACATCCTACTTGGCAAAAATCACCTCCACCCTCACTAGTCCTTATTGCAGCCTTTTATTCACAAGATTCTGCTCTGCGGAGGACGGGGAAAAGGGCAGGAAATGGCTGGCACGTAGTGAAGCACAGCTACAGAAAAGCTCAGCTTCATGTTCCTGGTCTTTTCGTAAAAGATTTCAGTAACAGCCCGCAACTACACGCTAACGTCAAGCTTCGGAGCTTTACAGTGCACATAACTGATGTGATTATACCACGCAGCTTATCTTTAAAGGATAAAAAACACGGGAAGCAATCAAATTCATGGCGTAACAGATGAGCAGATAACGTCCTCTGCAAACACTCAATCTGTGTCTGCATGTGAACGAGTCCACTGTTTGATAGAATATCTTTGCATAAAAAATAGTATTGAAAGGTTGCAGCTCCTGACCTATTAAGCGCAGGGCATACATTTTTGTGAGGCTTTGGGAGCCTGTGGCTAATCAATCTCATGTGTGTATCGGCCCGGAAAAACACTTTACAGTTAAACTCACTAACTCAACTAACTTATTAAATACTTTTGAGTGTAAAGAAACAATCCCACAGTGCATTAAACCCATCAGCTGTGTTTTCATCTCTGTATCTGACACTTTCAGTCCTCCAGGTGTGCAAAAGCTGCGCAGGTGAGTGTGTGAACAGTTTCGGCGCGCACCACACTGCTGCTTCTGAACGTATGCTAAATACAATGGCTTTAACAGCTACCCAGACGCTCAGATCCAGAACTTACTGAGTGCTCTGGTCTAGGTAACTGATGACTCGATCGTTCTCCTCTTCTAGTCGTCTTGCTACGTGGTGCAGGTATTCAGGAACCTGAATAAAAGCCACACACACACAAAAGCGGTTAATGCTTAGCAAGGTAGTACTTTACTACTGTATAAGGATGCAAGTAGACACACACAGGAAATATAATTTAATTCACTCTGATTCTTACATCTCTTTCTAACATCAGTCTCTGCCCCTCAGCTGCATACAAGCGATCCGTCTCAGTCAGGAACCTGCTTTCGAAAGACTCCTTATACACCTAGAATGATAAAAAGACAGTGCCATAATATCTATAAAACCGGGTGAAATAAGGTAATAAACCTAAAAAAATTTACTGTAATGACTGACAGGACGGCTTCATTACATTACATTTACAGCATTTGGCAGACGTCCTTATCCAGAGCGACTTACATTTATCTCTTTTTTTATATAACTGAGCAATTAGGGGTTAAGGGTTTTGCTCAGGGGCTCAAGGTGGCTTAGTGGTGCTGGGAATCGAACCCTGATCTTTCTAGTATCAGTCCAACACCTTAACCAATGAGCCACCGCTTCCTATTGCTTCATTACTTTCCCTCTTGTTACCGCTTTCTTTTTAATTACAACATTTATATTAAACAGACTTTAAACTCACAATGTACGCTGGCTATATAATATAAACACACACAAAAACTAAATCCTAACGTAACCTATCCCAAGGTAACAAAAGAGAAAGTGGTGGTGGTTGTTGGGAGCGGGGTCAAATCTCGTTAAAGAAATTTTAATTGATAAAATCACCTGGAGGTCTGAGAGCATGCCTAGTAAGCTGCGCAGAAGACTCCGATCCACGGTCTCGCCGTTCCTCTCCCGTTCGATTTGCTCCAGAAGCCCCTGCACTGTCCGGCTCTGTACGGCACCGTCGCTTACGATGTGTGTGCGGAACAGCTCCAACCCCGTGTCCCTGCGACAGACCACGGCGACAGAACAAACAGCCATAAGTACGTCGTTTTGAATGGTCTGGTAGGAGGGTTTTAGTTTGGTTAACTCACCATATGGATGGAAGAAGTGAGTTCTGTAGGACGTACGTGCGATCCAGAAAGAGGAAAATGCTACGGATCATAATCTGAAGACAATAAATATAAGTTTAATCATGTATACAGTGAAGTCTTGATTACCAGCTGCCACATTGCAAGAATAAGGAGATTAGGTTAAGTCATTTAGCCTTTTGGTTTTTATTGTATTTTACAAACAAAAAATTGTTTTTCTACTTCCTTAAGATAGTTAAAAAGTAAGACTAAGTACAGGAAATAGCAGGTGATGCCTATTAGAAAAAAGGTTATATAATTATATAATTTAACATTTAATTTAGTCATATACAATATTACACAATTCATCTTTTTGTCCTTTCTGCTGTTCCCTTCAAGGGGTCGCTACAGCGAATCATCTGTCTCCACCTAACCCTATTCTCTACATCCTCTTCACTCACACCCACTAACTTCATGTCCTCGTTTATCGCATCCCTATACCTCCTCTTTGGTCTTCCTCTTTGCCTTCTGCCTGGTAGCTTCATTTCTAACATCCTCCTACCAATATATTCACTATCCCTCCTCTGTACATGTCCAAACCACCTCAATCTGTCTTCCCTGACTTTCTCCCCAAAACATCTAACATTAGCATCTAACATGATCTAACATATAACACAATATTATACAATTATACAATATCAATAATTTAGGAATAATCTATTGAAGTGGTTATTCTCCGAACTTTTTTCCCCAAAACCCAGGGTCCTACAGGGAAACTTGACATTCATCCTCTATATTACTTACAAACGTATTGTGACTCTTTTTACTAGTGGCTTAATTTCTCATCCTATCGTAAGTTTTTCTCCTTACTGTTTGTCTGCAGTGGTCTTGCCAGCATCGGTTCATCCTCTTCAGGAAAGACAGACTGTCCAGTGAGTCTGTAAGAGTTGGCTAAGGTCTTTAATTTGATCAATCATTGAAATACCCGCCTTAAAGACCAACCGATAATCGGTTTCCCCCAATATTTAAGCCTTTTTCCCCCCATGATCGGATATCGGTTTTGTTATATCGGATCCACCGATATGGTGCCATCTTTTGGATGTTTTGAAAATTGTGTGAGGGGAGAGGAGACAAAAACAGCCCTAGCAGTAATAGTAAATTAATTGAAACCCAAACTTTATTACAGCATGTACCCTGCAGTGGATCACATGACCATTTTTGTTCTTTCTATAAGAGAGTTCTTCCCATAAAACATGCTTGCTTGTTTGGCAGCCATTTTTGATGCAGTATCAGAATTAGTTTCTAACATCCCAGTCATTCAAATGACACATTACTAGAAATCACAGGATGTCCAAAAAATTCTCTCAAAAAAATAAAATACATTTATGAAAAAATATGTCCACTACAGAGGACACAATTCAATAAGCGGAGTGTCCAAAAGATAAATAAATCAATGATTGACAATGAGTGGTGGACAATAAGGAAAAACAACTGGTTGCTTTTAACGTCAGACATCCTTTTGTCCAGTAAAATTTGCTTTGTACTGTAGACACTGCTGCCCCCTGGTGGGAGAGAACTTCCACAAACCATATTAAAAATGGCATTACATCAGGGATGCACGATATTTATAGGACGGATAAATTATTGTTCGATATAAGTGAATATGGCAATTTTTATCGCTCTGATAAATAAATGGAATCCGATATCTAGATCCGATAAAGTATGCATTCCGATTACATCAGTGCATCTTAGATTTTTTTATTCTGAAATTAAAATTAATATTAAAATAGATAAAAATAACTATTTTTCTTTATCGAAAGTAGACATGAAAATGATTTTTTTTTTATAATTATCAGGTATCGGTTTGGATTAAACTTTTTTATATCGTGCCTCTCCCCACACACACACACACACACACACACACACACACACACACACACACACACACACACACACACACACACACACACACACACACACACACACACACACAATAAAGGATATTCTCTAAACTGCTGGATCTGAGCTTGGACGTGATCTTCACACACCTGCCGGAGTTGTTTGTATAACATCGGGGAGACCTTGTAGGAGCAAAGATTTTCCACTGCCTGAAGAAGAAGAGTTTATAAACATGTGTATAAAAAAAGAGAGAGAGAGAGAGGGATAGAGAGGGACAGAGGGAGGGAGAGACGGGCAGCCAGACAGACTAAGGACAGTGTGTTGTGTGTGTGGTGTGTGGGTGAGAGAGAGAGAGAGAGAGAGAGAGCGAGAGAGAGAGAGAGAGAGAGAGAGGGATGAGAGAGGGGGGATAGAGGGACAGAGGGAGAGACGGGCAGCCAGACAGACTAAGGACAGTGTGTTTGTGTGTGTGTGTGTGGGTGAGAGAGAGAGAGAGAGAGAGAGAGAGAGAGAGAGAGAGAGAGAGAGGGCTAGAGGGACAGAGGGAGAGACAGGCAGCCAGACAGTCTAAGGACAGTGTGTTTGTGTGTGAGAGAGAGAGAGAGAGAGAGAGAGAGAGAGAGAGAGAGAGAGGGCTAGAGGGACAGAGGGAGAGACGGGCAGCCAGCAGACAGACTAAGAACAGTGTGTTTGTGGGTGAGAGAGAGAGAGAGAGGGCTAGAGGGAGAGACGGGCAGCCAGACAGACTAAGGACAGTGTGTTTGTGTGTGTGTGTGGGTGAGAGAGAGAGAGAGAGAGGGCTAGAGGGACAGAGGGAGAGACGGGCAGCCAGACAGACTAAGGACAGTGTATTTGTGTGTGTGTGGGTGAGAGAGAGAGAGAGAGAGAGAGAGAGAGGGAGAGACAGGCAGCCAGACAGACTAAGGACAGTGTGTTTTGTGTGTGTGGGTGAGAGAGAGAGAGAGAGAGAGAGAGAGAGAGAGAGAGAGGGAGAGACAGGCAGCCAGACAGACAGAAGACAGTGTGTTTGTGTGTGAGAGAGAGAAAGAGAGAGAGAGACAAGCAGGCAGACAGACAGGGTGTGTGTGTGTGCCTCTGTTTGTGTATATGTGTGTGAGAGGAAGACAGTGTAAGAGAGAAAGGTTGGTCAGGTGACACTTAATCACAGCTTTAACATGAGTGAGAACAGAAGCTAATTTTGTCTCTCAGATGTTCAACATCAAACATCAGAAACACTGTAACCTCTGTGGATGCAAGTGTGTGTGTGTGTGTGTGTGGTCTTTGTAGTGTGTTGTAGAATTGTGTTTCATTCCGAAGGACCTCATTTTAAACTCCGGTGCATTTAAACTGCATTCACCAATCCTTCCGCTGGGCTCAGACCTTTTACCCACGTCTTACTGTGAAATAGGGGTGGGCTATGATCAGTGATAGATAATAATATATATTTGATCGTTAGGAATTTTGATGGTATTTATTGTAATGGATTGATTCCGCTTATATCCGTGTGTGTGTGTGTGTGTGTGTGTGTGTATGTGTGTGTTACAATAGTGTTGTTCTGAAGATACAGGCATGCGGTAGAGCTGAACGATTTAATCACGAAGTATGCAATTAAACTCTGCAGTTTAGCAGGCTGTGCTGTACCTCGTCTTGTCTGATGACCTCTGTTTAGACGGAATCGGACACTGAAAACTTCTGGGGTTTTTTTTTCATAAAACGCGCAAGGAAACAAATGCATGTTGGGACAATTTAAGTGTTAAACGGCATCTCACGTCATTGTTGCAACACCCCTCAGACCAAAAATGCTGCCAAAAAAAGAATCGTTACATGAATAAACTTTTACTTCACATCACCAGCAGAGGAATTATGGGTTATAGATATTCTTAAGTGAAGTATGCTGGAAAGTGTGCATCAAGGGCACAAGTAGGCGGGCCGAAAAGCTCACAATCGAATTGGGACACCCAACAGAATCGAACCTTTTAGCGGGACCGCGCAAATGAGGGGCATAAGGGCGCAAGTGCGGATATTGGGACAGTGCCAGTGTTTCTTGAGGTCTAAAAACTGAGTGGTAAATCCAAAAATTAGTTTTTTATAATTTTTTATATAAATATTGTTAAAAAAAATTTTGTTCCTGTTATTATGTAACAATTATCATAACTCCGACCAATTAGGCAGGTGTGTCCTGGAGGAAGGAACAGTTTATGTTTAATCTGATATTGTTGTTTGGTAAAAAAATACAAAAGATGATGAACTAATTTAAAATTGCATAAACACATCACATAAATCGCAATTTGATTCTTTTACAAAAAAATTTTACGGCGAGCGACTCTGTAATGTAATTTCTGCCGTGAAAACCTGTTATTCTAACTGGCACCAATCACAAATGGAGCTGTGAAATTCTGGAAGGACCGAATAAAACTTCCATTTTTAAGTGGTGTTTAATCAGAAATTAGAGTTAAAAAGTAACTGTTAATGAATAATTTATCTTCATTTGTCCTGATTATCGATTAAATCAATTTAATTGAATGCCCCATCCTGACTCTGAAACAGTTCTCCTTGTGTTTTCTCACACAGGTGTGTTTAGTACCTGATAAAGCTCCTCCAGGTTGTATTTGATTGATGTGCTGTTCTGAATCGCACCGACGGCATCGCGCAACTTCAGCCAGGTGTCCTCGGTGTAGGTTTCCGTCAGCTTGGGTCTGTCTGTACAACACAACACATCACACACTTTAGATGTGAACACAGAGGTGCTAAGTGTCTTTTTCTCACAGCCGGTTGAGTCCTATTTTGATCCTTTTACAGATCAGCACACATTTAAAAATCAGGCATGATTAATCGATGGTTGATCATTAATTAAGAATTAATCGAATCAATTATTTGTTTTTATCAACTTTCTAGACTGGGGAAAGTGAGTGAAGTCCAGTTTCCCAGAGAGAGAGAGAGAGAGAGAGAGAGAGAGAGAGAGAGAGAGAGAGAGAGAGAGAGAGAGAGAGCTGTGTGGAGATTACATCAATCAGGTTAAGAATCTGAAAATAGAAGTCGAGTTTCATAAACCTGTCTCCAGCCTCCCGTCTCTTTAAACTGTTTAACTTATTTTACACACACGCCGTTTGTGTCCTTGAACATAGAGGAATATAAAATATTTTATTAATTCTTCTGTTTCCATATACAGTGATACCTTGACCTACGAAGTTTTTCGAGATACAAGCCGTCTCTCAGCCGCTTGCGAGCTACAATTCGGGTTACGAGGCAGCTTCAGACACTCAACCTCTAGTTGGCGTAGCGAACGCCACAGTGAACACCGTAACAACCGCCCAGCATCCCGTGTCTCACTCGATAGCTAGTCAGACGCGCGTGTTAGCAAGTGGAGTCGTCTGATCTCCAAGGTAAACGCTGTACATTATACTTAATAAAACAAGTTTATTACAGTACATCCTATTGTGTTGTTTCTTATACTATATTCGTTATTTATAAGTTTATTTTTCTCATTTAAAAACAAAAAAAAGTGTTTTTTTTGATGGACCCGAAACGAATTATTGGCATTTTAATTCATTTCAAAGAGAAAAAATTGATTTGACATACGAGTAATTTGAGTTACAAGATCCGTCACAGAACGAATTAAACTCGTAAGTCAAGGCACCGCTGTAATAAAAAAATGATTTATTCACTGCCCACACAATAAGATTAACAGTAAAAAGAAAAACATATTCAACACTGAGATAGTAAAAAATTATCACAAAAAAAATTATACAGATAAATAAAAAACAGCGTCATGTCCAGATCTGCCAGATCCCAGGTATTAATACAATCCGGTGATTTGTCTTTTAGCCGGAACTACTTTCAGTGATGCTGTAATAGAAAACCAATTAAGACCTTGTGACCAATCAGAGAGCAGCTTCACAGTCGCGCCATAAGAGTAAACGTCATATTTCAGAAAACAAAACAGTTAATAGTGTATTTAAGAACCGAGTTGCACTTTATTTAATAAATTACTCTGAAAGCGTATTATTTCTAAACTAGCTCGGAGTTTCGCCCCTTTAGCTGTATATTATAACTAAGCGTTAATTTAGTGGTTGTTGTGTAGCTGCTGCTAATGCTGCAGTTGTAATGTTAGCACAGATAGCTAGCAGGAGCCAGGAAGTGTTTTTACCTTTAAAGTTTTTAATCACCAGTTTCTTTGAGGTGCCGGATTTCGGGGTTTTAGTCATTCCGTTGCTGTTTTCAACCAACGCTGAGAAACTCGCGCACTTGTTCTGTCGTGCCTCTTCTGCCATCATTGACAGCCAACTTTCTTGTTATTAGCTGGCTGAAGCGAGCCGTCACTGCTGTGTTTTATCACTGAAACCGACGCCTTTGTCAGTTCTACAACCCCCCTGAGTGTGTTTTATAACATCAACCCTTTAAGTCTTTGCTGACAAACTTGAAGCCGAGGGGGAACTACAACTGAAGTTAGCCGGCTAGCTGATTTAGCACAGGAGCTAGCTCACTGTCGTTAAAAAGAAACCAGTAAACGGTGTAAATAAATATAAAACAATCCCACGATGTAAACGTCCAAATCTTGTCTAATGCTCTGGTCTAATATCCGACAGAGAAACCACAAAATACACAATGTTCATAGTTAACTGACCAATTTCCCTTCAAACACCTAAACAAAATGGCTCGTATGTTATGGTTGCCAGGTCCTCACCAAACATTCCGAATGTAATAATTTATATTTCAAATTGAAATGTAAACGCATTTAAATATGTTTAAGTTAATAATATATTTAATATGAACTAGATTCACTACACGGTTATGTAAAATCTAATCATTTGTTTTTTAACATTAAAAAGGATTAACAGTTAATGACGTCATTCAGGTTGTCAGATTTTGTGTCCAATGAAAAGCTCTCTGTAGTCCCAGGTGTCCCGCCTTCAACTGTCATGTTCCGGGATTTTGAGTTAGGTCGAACCCTATTTGCTATTTCAAAAATGGGGGCGGGGCCACTCTTTAGGACTCGCCCTGACCTTTTATTTTAATTTTAATATATATTTGTATTTTTTATTAATTTATTAATAATTATTTTTATTAATTTATTATTTAATTTTATTAATTTATATATATATTATCGTATACAATTTCTTCTGCACTCATTTTATTCAAATACATTTGTACAGCACTCATTTGCCATCAACTACAATATTCAGGTTATTAATGCCTTTTAAACGGCCAAATGAAATAAAGCTTATTTAATTTTGTGAAATGTTTGTAAATAAAGTTGATTTCTGTTTTAATTTATTATCATAGCTGCATTAAACAAAAAAGCTTAATCCGTGATTTATTTTTGAACGATTGACGTCATTGAGCTATAACTGGAGAATAATTATATTAAATTGCTGTTATTTTTTGTACTAAGTATTAGGGAATGTTTCTATTTTTTAATGTAAAATAGACAAAAGAAAAGTGCATTAAATGGTCAAAAATAGATATTTTTTCATGGTTGCTTAGTTTTCTTCTTCTTTCTACATTATTACTTTAATTTATTGGCAAATATTTTGGGGGAAAAGTCACATGATCCCCTTATGGTCCGAGGCAGCACCAGAGTTTCAAAGGTAGCACAGTGCGGTAAATCAGTGGGACTGGCAACCTGGGACATTCTCCCTGAGACTAGTGCATGCTGGGAAATGTCCTCGGTGTGCTTTGTTTACTGAGGGAAACGCTGCTGTCAGCTGGTTACTAACCACACTGAACATTCAAATCAATAGAAACTTAACGTTGTGTCCAAAAGCATGTGTGTCCACAATAAAAACATTAGAAATAATAATAATAATAATAATAATAATAATAATAATAATAATAATAATAATATTTGTTATATTCTGACCCCGAGAAACTAACACAAAACATTAAATTTTTTTACAACATTTAGAAAATGCAAATCTTTTAGCTGATTATTATTATATTTATCACATTCAGTACCTTTACAAAGTAAATAATGTGTCATCTGGGAAACGTATTTGTTGTTGAACTTTTTTAGCGCTACACTGATTGCCGAATAATCAATAGTTAAATTGTAGCGATTTCTACGTTTATTTAAAGCAGTATAATAAACAATACAAAGATTCAAGATTCAAAGAATCGATTCAAAAATACAGTTCAATTCTAATAAAATTAAACAAATGCATAATCATCAACTACTCATTTATTTATTTAATTATTTATTGTGTATTTGTCTGTTGGTATTTGAAGTACATAAATTGGTTGTAAAAACTACTCACTTTTATTTATTTATTGTATATTTGTCTGTTAGTATGTGCAGTACATACATTGTTTGTAAAATCTACGCACCTTTATTTATTTATTGTATATTTGTCTGTTAGTATGTGCAGTACATACATTGTTTGTAAAAACTACTCACCTTTATTTATTTATTTATTGTGTATTTGTCTGTTGGTATGTGCAGTACATACATTGGTTGTAAAAACTGCTTACTTTGTATTTATTTATTTGTTTATTTGTCGTTTGTATGTGCTTACTTACTTTGTATTTATTTATTTGTTTATTTATTTGTCTGATGGTATATGTGCAGTACATAAATCAGGTGTGAGAAATATCGCGAATCTGCGTTTTAGGACTGAAAATCTGTTTTGCGTTTGAAGTATAAACAGGAAGTGCTTTTGACGGCTTCCGGTTTGTTTAAACGCTCCTGCAACCCTTGCAGTTTTGATCCTCATGTGTCAGTGTACAGGTGAATGTACCGCATTTTTGTATTAATTATAAACACACAGACACACACAGATACACACACACACACACACACCCAACACACACACCACACACACACACACACACATACACACACAGCACACACACACACAGACACACAGCCAGCCCTGTCGCTGGAACGAGTGTGTGTGACGAAGTTACCGTTCGCGCTTTTAGCTTGTAGGCTAATAGTGCTAACTAAGATGATAGACTGTGTTGCGGTTCTTCATCAGAGCTTTTCTTTCTGTTACTGCTTCAGTGAACTGGTAGAAGATCCTGTAAAACAATAAAAAAAAAAAAATTAATTTATATATTTATGTGTTTGTTTTTTAGATTAACTCCCAGCACCAGAATGGCTCATATTACAATCAATCAGTATCTCCAGCAGGTGAGTTTACTTTATGATCTGTTAAATAAAAGATTTAATAATGGAAAAACTGTTTACGGGCAGGGGTTTAATTCCCAGCACCACCAAGTTACCACTGTTGGGGCCCCTGAGCAAGGCCCTTAACCTACAAGTGCGCAGTTGTATAAAAGAAATAAATGTTAGCAGCATTTCGCAGACTCGCTTATCCGGAGTGACTCACATCCATTTTCATTATACAACTGAGCAATTGGGTTAGAGGACTTGCTCAGGGGCATAACAGTGGCAACTTGGTGGTACCGGGCATCTAACCCTAATCTTCCACATAACAGTCCAACCACTAAGATAATTATATTAATGTAATGTTTTTGGGCCAAAATGATGGGTTAAAGTGTTGGACTCCTAACCAGAAGAATGTGAGCACCGCCATGTTACCACTGCTGGGCCCCTGATTAAGGCCCTTAACCCCCAATTGCTCAGTTGTTTAAATGAGTCGATTTGAATAAATGCTGGTGAAACGTATCCAGTCTAACAGCTGTGTAATTGTTTAGGTTCAGGAAGCCATCGATAACAAGGAGGGCGGTTTCTTTGCAGAGCTCCTTTCTTTCAAACACCCGCATGTAGCCAATCCTCGACTGCAGGTAAGAGCCGATTCATTACCGATTCACGGATCTCGGCCAGGTCTCTCTTGTAAAAGTGATTTTAATCTCGACGAGGCTTTCTGTTGAAAGTAAAGGTGTATATAAAATAAATGTATATCCATAGACAATTAATTATTTATTTCTTATTTGTATTTATTTCCTGCAGCATGAGAAACAGGCCAGCGGTGTTACTACTAAAGATTGACCTATAATCGGTTTTACCCATATGTTCTGTGATATTTGAGCCTTTTTTTTGTGATCATATATTGCACAGCACTAGGTTTCTGCTCAGTCTTGTCTGGGGTGGTTCTGCCTGTCCGAAGACCTCCTGCTCATTTCCCCCTGAATGATGTCCTTTGTTGTTGCAAAGTGTTTCGAATCACTGGCTTGTCTGGTTCCTGTTGCTGATTTGGTTTTTTTAAAAACTCGTGGTTTAGTCTCTACATTTCTGCTTATCTTCAGAAAGGGATTTGTGATACCTTCACCTCTGACATGTGCTGTTTTTCCGCAGTGTTTCTCTAAAACATTATGGAGTGAGATTAGTCTCTAATAATACTTAATTCAAATGGAAATGAAGCTTTATGTTGTCTATTCAGCACAGCGTATTGACGATGCACTTGTTACTTTGTTTAATAACGGTCTGCGTATAAACACGTTAATTTACGCTCTAATAAAGTCAGCTTGCGCAAAAAGACGAGCTTCTTGAGTCCTGTGCCTTTCGTGGGTTGTTATTGGATTGGTTAAATGGTGAGCTTGTGTTTGATTGGCTAAAAAGTATGAGGTCATACCAGGAGAATATATATATATACACACACAAAATAAATATACATATATATATTTATTATATGTAGGAAAGTGGTGGCTCATAGTTAAGGTGTTGGACTACCAACCCGAAGATTGTGGGTTCAATTCCCAGCTCCACCAAGCCCCCACTGTTGGTGCATTAAACATTTTTGTTTTTTCTTGGCTGACCTGTTTGAAGTCTGGCTGTTAGTTAACCAGTGGTTTCTGACTTTTCCAGAACATTCCGAATTGATCATAGATTGAAATTATGTCCCATGCTTGAGGAGTGTCCCTGATTAAAGGATTGAAAGTTTCTTGCTTTTCTCTCAAAAGTACTAAACACACAGGATTAGTATTATCTAAGGACCTTGTGTGATTTATTTATATCATTCATAATCCAGTCTCCATCCAGATGTTTGAATGTGTGACGTGTGGCTTGTTTTTGTGTCGACAGCTGCCCAATCCGGAGGATAAATGTCAGCAGATGCTGGAACCTAATTACGATGAGATCGTTGCTGCACATCTGAGGTAGGCTAGAATCAGTTAATCTCAGAGAACCAGAATCTGGAGTTCTGTGTTGGAACCTTTCACACTGCTCATTGTAGGGGTGGGCGATATGACCAAAATTCTATTTCATGATATTGGTAATTGTATTTCACAGTAATGATATATCACAATATAGTTAATCTGGAAAATCATTAAAAAAGCTTTATATGATAAATAAACTTAAATACTTCAAAAATAAAAAAAGGAGAGACATTTTTTTTAATTAGTTTTTTGATAAATATAGTAAAATAAAATAGGAACTTGGATTTAACCTTATTATAACAACAAATGCCAAATTTCACAGCTGTGTGGACAAACCTTATTATTATTATTATTTATACAGTTTCCTCAATTAGCATCTTTTCACGGGTATAAAATAAATACCACTTAAATAACAGAGAAAACTTTAAACCGCTTTAAAAATCCTCATTGAGGATTTTGTTTTTTTTGTTCTTCAGGTTTCCCTCAGTCTCACATGCAGCGTCTTCAGGGCTCGCAAAACTCCTGGTAGTCTTTCGGACAAACGCTCTTAAGTTTTTGTTATTAATGACTGACAGGATGATGGAGGGGAATTAGTGCTCATCAGATCCAGAGAATCACTGACGAACATTATGTACAATCAGTTCTGCCGCTCCCTGTACACAGATTTAAAGGGAAAGGAAAACGTAAGCGTGCATTTAAACGCCATTTACGTCTCCTGCATATTAATAGCGGCTTTTCGATGCCTGAAATTTTCATACAACAAAATTATCCAATTATATTCGGGAGAGAATGCAAACGCATTAATTTATATATCCGCTCTATGAAATAGAAGGACGGGGAAATAGTCCCGGGACGTCAGGCTAGAGATTTTGCGAGCCCTGGTCTTGTTCAGGCTTAAACATCCTGCATGTGAGTTAGCCACGCCCACTTATTTACAATGTCGCGGTATAAACTTTCCTCTTTCCTGAGTTAAAAGCAGGATTTGGAACAATGAAAATTTGGGGTTAAATGCGGAGTTAAAAGCCCTGTTGATGAGTTTCTGTGGTATTTTTAATTTTTCCTCCCTCTCTCAGATGCACGCATGCTGTTTCTAACCATGACTTTGTGGAGGCGTATAAATGCCAAACTCTGGTGGTGCAATATCCTTTCCTGGATGTAGAACTAAGCTTGTGTGTGTGTGTGTGTGTGTATATGATGTATTAGAATGTGTAGAATGTTCAAATGATGTAATCACCAGCATCGCCGTTAACCTTGACGTCCCACATCATTTTTAAAAGCTTTTCAAGCTCACAAAGAAGAAAACTGGTAAGATTCATTATTACGATATCGTTCAATGTCTTTGATTATAATAATATAATAAGAAATTATATGATATGATGTATATAATTGCTCTTGTCTCTTGCTTTGTCTTTCAGGGCTTTACCGCTGATGTTTTCCGTTACACTCGATCTACGAATACTCGCCAACAACGTAAGGCACTTAATCCACAACCCTCATTCATACAGAACTAAGTGAGATGTTATTTGGTTGTTTGTGGAAAGTGGTGGCTCATGGGTAAGGTGTTGGACTACCAACCCAAAGATTGTGCGTTTAATTCCCAGCTCCACCAAGCCACCACCGCTGGGTCCCTGAACAAGTTCCTTAACTCAGTTGTATAAAGGAGATAAATGTAAGTCGCGCTGGATAAGGGCGTCTGCCAAATGCTGTAAATGTGTTGCTATGGTTGCGGGGTAAGAGTGGTAAGAGGGTAAGAGTGACTCCTGACCTGTTCAGTCCCAAACCATACACTCCTTATACCTATATACCGCCACCATAGGAGTAGCCACCATAGGAGTTAGTTTTTCTTTCCTTCTTATAAGTAAAGTAGACTGTCAGGACAGCCTCAAGGACAGTTCAAGTCAACGGGTTCCTGATCGCAATAAAATCCTGACTCATCCAGACGTTGGTGTTAGTATCATATCAGGCTCTGCTGCTGTGGTCTTTACAGTAGTTTTTTTTCTCTCTCTCTCTCATTTCTGTTTGCATTATTCTGGTCGAATGTTTATATGAACCGATATCTATTTCACGTGTCAAAACTTTCAGTCGGAATCATTCTGTGACACAGCTCGTCTATCACACCCTAAATGTTATTATTTCCTGTGTTGTTAATTCTGTAAAGATGAGCTCCGTCGCATTACCACTCTAGTTATGTCCATTGTGTTGCGCTTGAGCACGCGGGTTGCATGATTACGCTCTGAAATCTGCTAGGAAAAAAAAAAAAACGTGAGCCATCGATATTTTGCCCCTCCCCTTTTTCCAGAATCCTGTGAATGAAATTCCGTAATAAGACCTGGTGAGAATTGTGCTGAGGAAATTCAGCAACATGGCGGTCATTTCCCAAAAAATTACGACTCAAATTAACGAGTCATTTACATAAAGGGGTTTTTTAGTTAATTGGGTGGTAAAAAGGTTTATCCACCAGTCTGTTTAATCCGATTAAGATCATTTACATTTATTAATTTTTTCCATTCTGATTGGACTTTTAAACTAATTGTGATCGGAATACAACGCTTCCTGTACACGAGGGTAGTGATAAGGCGTAAAGGTGGTTCTTGCTTGTGTGCATGCAGGCGGAGAAACAGCTACAGAAGAAGGGTAAGGGAAAGGTCGGAGACATGCTGGAGAAGGCGGCAGAGCAGCTCATGAGCTGCTTCAGAGTGTGTGCCAGCGATAAGTAAGCACACAAACCCCCACACACACAAACACACACAGAGAATGTACTTACACCTTTATGCCGGTGTGTATGCCTGGTCCAGTCCTGTGTGAAGTGACATGGCGCTTTCTGTTTTTTCAGTCGTGCAAGCATTGAAAACTCTAAGAAGTGGGGCATGCTGTTTCTCGTCAATCAACTCTTCAAGATCTATTTTAAGGTAAAAAACTTTTTTCCAGATTCTCTGGTTTAAGCTGTGCTTTTTTTTAGTTTTTTTTTTTTTTTTTTTTTAGTTTTTTGCGATTGTCGATTGTCCAACCGTATGAACATGTTGCCCATGTCACACTGAAGGATCTCAGTGTTCATCAGTATCAGTGCGTCAGTCACAACACATCAAAAATGGACGCACACAAAAAGACTTGTCTGGAGTTTTACCTCCTTAATCTGTGCCACGTTTAGTATCCTGCGTTCTCTCGCTAGACTTTAGCTAGCAGCAAATAAACAGCAGCCACATGTCATACAATCACTCCTTTTCCCATCTATAACTCAGGCTTGTCAGGCTTCATTAACCGTACTTAGAAATGCTGTATTTTTTTAAAGTGTGTTTTGTATATTGTTCCTGATCTTTTTTTTTTTTTTTTTTTTTTTTTTTTTTTTTTTTTTTTTTTTTTTTTGTGTTTCTGTCGTGTGTCATCAGATCAACAAGCTGCATCTGTGTAAACCTCTAATCCGAGCCATCGACAGCTCCAACCTCAAGGACGAGTATAGCATGGCACAGAGAGTTACCTACAAGTACTACGTGGGCCGCAAAGCCATGTTCGACAGTGACTTTAAACTAGGTTACCTCTTAAATCGCAATTGTTTCTGATAGTGAATCATATATATATATATATTATATATATATATATATTCTTTATTCTGCTTATAGATTATGCAGTTTCAATAACTGTATGTTTGTGTGTTGACAGCGGAAGAGTACCTGTCCTTCTCCTTCCAGAACAGTCATCCCGCCTGCCAGAGGAACAAACGCCTCATTCTCATCTACCTGCTGCCTGTGAAGATGTTGCTTGTAAGTGTGGTCTGGGCTCGGGGGCTGTTTTAGGGCTGTGTGTGTGTGTGTGTGTGTGTGTGTGTGTGTATATAATTATTGCTTTTAGAAAAATATTCCAGTTGTGTTGCTTTAAGCCAGGTTTACACAGTGTGATTTTGCCATTATTTGTTGGTCTGAAACAATTTTTAAAATCCCCAAAAAGTATTTACCTTTTTTTTACGATGACCGTTAAACCAACAACCTATAGCTTTAAATGTTGAACAGAAAAGAGGAAAAGGATGGTCTGTATGACATCATCGATGCTGGCATGTTACGGATCGATGACTTCGAACTCTGGACGAGTCTTTTTGTGTGCTTCCGTTTTTTGATGCGTCTTGATTGTGGTGCAGTCCGACATTATGACCACTGAGATCCTACGGTGTGGCATAGGGATCAAATTAGCACAGTCTGACAAACAACAATCACAAAATACTATTAACAGTCGCACAGTGTGTGTCCGACTTTTCTTTGAGCTATAAGCACAAAAGTCGAGCTGCTCCTGAAACTGCATACTTCCCTACTATATAGTATTCGAGAAATACAGGGTGTCCCATAAGTGTCCATACATAGAAAAAATTAAAAACATTTTTTTAATATAAAAAAGCATTTTTATTTATATAATATGCTCTACATGACTGAGTGTCGTCCACTGCTGAAGAACACGTATAAGCACAGCTGGAGTTCTGCTTGTAATGGCTTTGGTGATATGTTCCTTGAGATGAAGATTGGCCTCCCAAAGATAAAAATCAAGTGGGTGAGATTTGGGGATCTGGTAAAAAATAGTTTACATTAAATTTTTTTTTTATTTTTCTGATGTATGAAAACTTATAGGACACCCTGTAGAATGTGAGTCGAGTAGTATGTTCGATTTCATCGAGTATTTATTTATTTTTAAACAGTAGGTGAAAAGTACCTGCTTGACCCACTACTTCCACCAGGGTTCTAAAATAAAACAAAATTAAGAGTGTTATTTCTTCAGCATCGTGTCGATGTATGTCACATGACAATATAAACATGGCGGAACAGCCTTTAAGCTGCTGAGATACACTCATTTTCCACAGTGGATATAAGTAAAGCTTAAGTCTTGACATCTTCTCCGTCTACTGAAACTTACCCTATAACCTGCTGTGTTTATTGTTCACAGGGTCACATGCCAACAAACGAGCTGCTTAGGAAGTATGATCTGCTGCAGTTTGGCGATGTCACCAAGGCAGTGAGGTCTGTTGCTTCTTCTTTATCGTTCTCGAGTCTCGATATCGAAAAGTTTCTCTCTTACAAATGAATCAGTGTACAAATGTTACAGAAATCATGAGCTCTGGCTTTATTTTTTATCCTCTGCTAGTGAGGGCAACCTTTGGTTGCTGAACGAGGCTCTTACCAAACACGAAACCTTCTTCATCCGCTGCGGGATCTTCCTCATCCTCGAGAAGCTGAAAATCATCACCTACAGGAACCTTTTCAAGAAAGTGTGAGTTTAATTCAGCGGGAAAATCTCAGTTAAAACCGTGTCTAGTTTCAGTCAGTATAACTAATAAAAATCACTTACCATCTGGGTGGAATTTTAGTCAGTTCTCTGGTTTCTGCTTATGAAGGGTCGACTCTAATTTGCCTCTTTGCCTGAACAAGTGTATAAATACGTGCGTGATGCGCTGCAGTGGACTGGCATGGAGTCCCACCTGGTGTGACTATGCTTTGTGCCCTATATTCTTGAAAAAATTTATAGATAAGGAAGGTTACTGAATAAATGAAATAAGAAAAAAAATCTTTCCACTTTGTAGACCATAAATCTAAAAGTAGCATTTGGGCTCTGAGTCTTATTGTTTTTTCCCTCTTTCCAGATATCTTTTGTTGAAGACTCACCAGCTTCCTCTGGATGCGTTCCTGGTTGCACTGAAGATGATGCACGTGGAGGAAGTGGACATTGATGAAGTTCAGTGCATTCTGGCCAATCTTATATACATGGTAAGATAGACAGGGGGCAGGGTGGCTCAAATGGTTAAGGTGCTGAGTTGTTAATCTGAAGACCAGAAACACCTGGGTTCAAGCCCCACCTCCGGCAAGTCAACCACTGTTGGGTCCTTGAGCAAGACCCTTAACCCTTCCTGCTCCAGGGGCGTCTGTATCATAGCTGACCCTGCGCTCTGACCCCCAACTTACTAAGATGGGATATGCGAAAAAATGCATTTCATTGGCTCTGTACACGTACCTTACACAATGACAATGAATTGAATATACATATACATATACATACATGCAGGACTACAGCATCGACAGGAGTTCCAAAATAAGAGTCTGGGATTTATGGGGAATTTTGTAATTCGAATATATTATTAGATGCATTTGTTTAGGCAAATGGTTCTGTTTCAACTCTTCTGTTTGCTAGGGTTAGTGTAGAAATCCTCAAAAATCTATCCATCCATCCATGGATCTATCTATCCATCCATCCATCCATACATCCCAGAACTTTATCTATCTATCTATCTATCTATCTATCTATCTATCTATCTATCTATCTATCTATCTATCTTTACCATTTGTATGTCTATGTCTGTATCTACTTTTCTCTGGTTGTCTGTCTACCGTTTTGTCTGTCTGTCTGTGTAGGCAAATGGTTCTGTTTCAACTCTTCTGTTTGCTGGGGCTAGTGTCTGTCTATCTATCTATCTGTCTATCAGTCTATCTATCCATCCAACCCAGATATCTGTCTGTCTGTCTGTTTGTTTGTTTCAACAGAAGACTCGTCCGGAGTTTTATTTCATTAATCATTGACCCGTTCAGTAACCCGTGTCACTAAATGGTAGCTAGTAGCAAAAAAAAAAAAAAGCAGTGATGAAACATCACACTTCTCCTCCCACCAAAACTCTATAAGTTTCTCTTCTCACTGTTTTCTCTTGTTTTAATATTGATCCTGAGGTGGTTTTAAAGGTGTCGCGGTAGTTGCGTCATCAGGTTCGGCGCTGCTATTGGTTCTTGGTTTGACGATCACCTTAGGAGAAGTTATACCGCAGGAAAGTGTCTGAAATCTTCACACTGACAAAATTTCATAGGAGACGACAAAAACTGATCACAACACCTGGTCATTTATTACTATATCTCCAGAAGTATTGCGGATATCGGAACACTTAAGGTTAAGCAGCTGTGTTTTAAGGTTTAGAGCTGAAGCTGACGATGTTATGGTTCTTGTTAGAAGTGATGAGGTTGGACAGAATTAGGAATGAGCACATCAGAGGGACAGATCACGTTGGATACTTCATTTACAAAGTCAGACAGGACAGATTAAGATGGTTTGGACATGTTCAGAGGAGGTAGAGTGGAAATATTGGTAGGAGGATGATGGAAATGGAGCTGCAGATGATTTGCTGTGGTGACCCCTGAAGGGAACAACCGAAAGGAGAAAAAGAAGAATCTGCAGCCGTCTCTTTTTGTTTATTAAGCATTCCTGTCTTTTAGAAAATGTACAAAGCTAACAGTCGTGTGTAATTGTGTCTCACAGGGCCACATCAAGGGGTATATTTCACAGCAGCACCAAAAGTTGGTTGTCAGCAAGCAAAACCCTTTCCCACCCCTGTCCTCTGTATCTTAAACTACAGCAGCCATAAAAGAGCTAAAAATCTACCACTTCATCAAGCTGACTCCATCACGCCATTTCGGATTCAGTTTGGAAAACATCTACCCGAATCACAAGGTTTAATTCGAAGTTTATTAAAAAAAATGTAGTAGACTAAAATCTGGTTCTGATGATGCAGGTGAGCTGTAAAAAATATGTGCAGGAACTGTTTTTATTGATGGAGATGATTATGACCCTCTGTGGTGCACATCTAGGCTTTTCTGATGGATATTCATCCTGTACTGTTAACACCCAGCAGGGTGGATCAATGAAACTCTTATATCTTAACAGGCTATTTTGTATTGTTTTCTCTTATTGTTTTATTCTGTGTAAAATAAAGTTTTTGTAAATTTTTTAATGATTTTTATTTTTTAAGGCTATGCATGCGTGAAGTCTTTAAAATGTATATTTTAACATTGAATAAAACCACATGTTTATTGCCTGGTAAAACAGTTATATCCTAGAACAGGGGTCCCCAAACGCCGGGCCACCAGACCGGACCTCTAAAATCCAAATCTGGCAACGCGGATAACAGTGTACACATGCTTATGCCTTGTTTACACTCTGGGAAAGACACACACTGTGTTTTGGAGAAGTGGTGGCTCAAATGGTTAAGGCGCCGAGTTGTTGATTGTGTAAGGGTGGATCTCCTACAGTGGTTCATGCTGTAGGATTGCCGAAGGACTAAAGAAACATTATCAGCACAAAGGTATAAAACTGTACATTTCTTGTCTATTACCATCACCTGCCACTTATACCAACCACGGAAATAAGCGCAGTTATAATAGCTAAATATGTGGGAGAGCGTTGCTATTGAATGATTATATTGTATTGCTTTAAGTAAGTTGAGTAAAGACTAGTTAACCCTCAATTTAGAACTGAAATGGTTTAATCACAATGGTTTATTATAGTTACACTTACATCTGTTACAAAATAGATAAAGGATATTAAAACAGAGAGAATTAATTGTACCCTTGTATGTATGTATGTATGTATGTATGTAAAATGTTACCTGACAAAGAGAGAGAGGGAGAAGGGGGGGGAGTGAAAGCGAGAGAAACAGGAAAAGCCAACAGGAAAAAGAGTGTGAGCACTAGTTACAATCCTTTTATTCCTTTCTTGACCATGTGACTAAGCTCCAAATGTGAGACATTCAAACTGACCAATCAGCAAATTGCAGCTTCACCCACTGTATAAACCAAGTGACCCTTAGCAGACCCCCAATGTTGTCCTAAAGGTCTTGATCGCTATCAGCACCTCTGTGCCTTCAGGAACACCAAATGGCCTTTTAATTACCCATCGTATGTTTGGGGCAGGAAAGCAGAGGTCTGATCATTTTCAGCTTTACAGTTGGAAGACCTGGGTCGAGCCCCACTACCGCCAGCCTGCCACTGTTGGGTTCTTAAGCAAGATCCCTTGTGCTCCAGGGGTGCTGTATCCTAGCTGACCCTGTGCTCCCATGTCCACAAAGGACGCAGTAGAGACAAAAATGTGGAATAAAGAAAAATATTCTTGTTGCTTTATAATATTACAGTTTAACTTGGATTTAGATTTTTGGTTGAACTCTTCCTTTAACAATGCCAGACTCAGAGGTATCCAGGTTGGGATCCATATGCAGTTTTATTCTCCAATAGCATACAGTGCGTTTTACCTCTTATTTTAATACAGGCACAGGAAAGCGTCAATACACAGAAATAAGTGCTCGGTAATGCTAGGCTAGGCTAATAAAAACTTCTATTGAAGGGAGGTTATAAAGAGTTCTAAAAAAAATGCGAAAGTTAGATTTCCGCTAAAAGTGTCTGCGGAGAGGTGAGATATTCTGAAAATGCAAGTTTAAAATCTATAGTTTATTAAAATCATGTCTATTTTTTAATAATAAAGGTTTGCTTTTAAACTAAAAAAACCCTTAGCTATTAAGGTAGATTTATTGTTAGTTTGTTAGAATTATTTCTTAGTTTCACCCACCAACAGAACAGTTCATTTCACATAACGGTTCATGTTTCTACTACACGCTAATCAGCATGAAAATTTCACACAGACTAAACAGTTGGTCCAGAAAACTTGATTTAGACTGCAGGACATTTAACCAGAAATCTTTGTTTAATGCAAAGAAATTGTTTTTTTTTTCGCCCTTATCTTCCATCTTTTAATATTCTATATATCTCCTTAAAAGTAATGCTCATTTTTTTGTAGGATAATAACAAAATAATCATCTAATCTAGCAGTAGGAGGCAAAATAAATACATTTAAATCATCATAAAGTCTACACCATAATGGTCGTCACTACGACCCCTGTAATTTTCCGTTGGAACAATTGTTTGGCTCTGACAGAAAAATAGTTTGGGAACCCCTCTGTCCTAGAAGTAAAGCTTCTCCCTGACCATGTCTGCCTCAGTGCTCAGTAGAAGTTTACGGATCCATGGTAGATATCTGGAAACTTTGGTAAACACGAGTCCCTGACTGCAGTCACTTTGGGACAGGAAGAGTCCGGTTAGAAAAGCCGTATTTCCTTCCACTGTAGCCACAGGAGACCCAGCCAAAAGATCACACTCTTTCTTTTTGTGTTTTAATCGTTGCTGGACGGTACCTTCAGCCTCTTGCTCCTCCATACAGAACATCTTATTGGTCAAGGCGAAGCTCAGGTTTAGTTTGGAATGGCAGACGTCCAGTGAGAGGTATGAAGGTTTGTTAGCTCCACCCACAACTACAGCCTCTTTTCCACTTTTCATCAAGATGTTTTCACTGAAATCCTTCTCTGGGAGGCAGAGCTGGATGGTACCCAAACCTAACGAGATGGGTTCCTCCAGCTCCAAGAATGCCAAGTTGTCATCAGGACTGCCGGACGAGTACCGGCTATGAACAGTCCTTCTGGTCACTCGTGAAGCGTTGATTTTTTCATTTGAGTTGCCTGTAAGATGATTGGAAGCCTGTTAATCCAGGAAGCAGTGCTGACAGATTATACAAATGGCATTTTATCTCCATGCCTGATGCTCACCTATGACCAGAGTGATATTTTCGCCTGTTGTCATGCATGCAGCTGTTGTAAGTATGGATCTCTTTCCAAGGATCACACCCTGACAGATTACATCGCCACTTTTATCCACAAAGCTCACCTACCCCAAAGTAATTAAGAGTGATTTATACCTGGTTTATTATCAGCATGGTGTATTCCACAATAATGACTTTACTGTGCTTAAGGTAATGGAACTTGTTGGTGTAAACTAGGACTGCACGATATTGGGGGAAAATTTTACATTGCGATATTATGTTTTTTCTGAAAAAATAATACACAAATTGTAATCACAGATAAATACAAAAGATAAAAAAAAATAATTAGTGTTTTATGGTTTTTTTTGGAGATTCAGATACCGAATTTGAATAATTAAATGTAAAATCACACTATATCGTCTTCACCGTATAAATTAACTACAATTAATCTTTGTTAAAGCTACAAAAATGATTGATTGTGCAAAGGAATAAACTTTCACTTGATTATTAAAATTCGAAATGAATCCACAAATCACACGTGTTCTGAACTACAATGCAGTCGACTATACAATTGAACAATAAACATCCAGTAATGTAAATATTGCAGATGCAAATATAGCCATGTCGATGCTATAATGATATATTGTGCAGCCCTATAATAAACCTGTTTTGATGACATCTTCAAATTTAGTCCTTTAAACTACTATTGATAAGAATTTATCAATTAACAGGCGTACCTGAAATCCTGTACAAACCCCAATCTGCTCACCTGCCATGGACATTTTCCTTGTGGGCAGATGGGCTCATTTTGATTCATAGTCCTCCATTTAGAGTCCTCGCTCAGGACCCTGAGATTCCCACATGGGTCCTGAGCTAAGAGAAATGGAAATGTTAATACTAATCAGGGTTTAGTTGAGGAACAATGATCTCTTTTCTCGACAATAGTGAAGTCCGGTTTACAAGACAGGTGTTCTATTGAACCGGTTCAACAAATTGATTCACTTTTCAAGTAAAGGTTATAATTTTTATAGCCTTTTTTTATGCATTTATTACTTTTGGATTAATTTATTTTTGTCACAAAACCTAATCACTGCCTGTACCTGAAAAAAAAATGATTAAAAACCTTATCGGATCATAATAACAATGTTTTACCTGCATTAAGCTGTGATTACTGACTTTGTCTGTAATGTAAATGTCTTCTTTTATTTTTATTTTTATCCCAGTCTGCGATTGTAGACTTCATATCATAATTTTGCGTCATCACCAATGACATCATAACATCAAGGCGTAAAAGAACCAGTGAACCGTTTTTTTATCCGGTTCACTAAAACGTGTCAGAAAAAGAGGTTTGCCGAAAAGAACCGGACTTCCTATCACTACTATGAAGTTGAGTATTTTCTATTTGAAGAATTAAATAAAACACCACCATGCTAAGAATGTCCTGCCCCTAAAACCAAGAAAAGAATATACCCTAAGCTAGTAGACACCTGACCTTTAGATCCATATGTGGTTCTTCTCCAAAATGTTGGTGCAAATGTGGAATCAGACAGAATGTCTTTGTTTTGTAGTGTTATATTCTTCCTTCACTGCAAATAAGAGACTGTTCCAGCATGACAATACCGCTGTGTACAAACTCCCTGAGCTCCATTAAGACATGGTGTGTTGAGATCAAGCCCTGATCGTAACACCACTGAACGCCTCTGGAACGCCGACTGCACCACAGTCTCTGATCTCATGAATACTATTGTAGATGAATTAACACATATTTCACATTTAAGCTCCAAACTGAAGTGGAAAGTCTTAAAGGAAGAGTGAAGATTAATATAACAGAAAAATGGGGAGAACATCTGGAATAAGATGTTTAAAATCACATATATTTGTGATGGTCAGGTGTCCACAAACGTTTGGCAGAATTAGTGTGTGTTGCAAACCCTGAGGGATGCAGCTCCTGCCATCTCTGTGAAGGTTATAACCTCTGGCGCAGACGCATCGGTATGATTCATGCAAGGGTCTGCAGTAGTGTTCACAAACCAAAGGACCTCCAGAAGGACATTCAGAAACATCTGCATAAACACCAGAATAATGATAAGCGTTGTATCGTGTATGACCGAAAGGTAGCTATGATGTAGTTGATGGTCATAAATCAAAATACCTCTACTTCTAACAACCCCTTTACCCCTTTCACAGTTCTTCCCTGTGTACTCATTGGTGCAGTTGCAGCTATAGCCTCCTATCCTGTCTTTACAGATGCCACCATGTTGACAAGGATTGGGTTTGCACTGATCGCCATCTGTGTCAGAGCAAATAATGTTACGATAATAGTATAAAAAAAAACCCCCACTGTATATTAAATCAGAGCGAAGAACAAATGCTCACCATAGTATCTGGTCCAAAATTCCTCCTTTGAAGGAAATACAGGAGTGGAATATTAAAAATATACTGTATATTATCTGGATGTATATTAATAAATAATTACTAATAAATTCAAATGTATTTATTTGTCATTAGAAACATACAAATTGTTCTGTTTGACGTGTAGGGGCGGTTCTAGGATTTCATCATTTGGGAGGTTTAACTACAAAACCACCTTAAACTGGCTTTCCTAAATTTCTCCCCAAAACATCTAACATGAGCCGTCCTCCTAATAAACTCATTCCTAATCCAGTCCAATCTCGTCACTCTCTCCCAAAGGAAACCTCAACATTTTCAGCTCTGCTACTTCCAACTCTGCCACCTGTCTCTTCCTCAGCGCCACTGTATCTCTAAACCATACATCATAGCTGTCTCACCACTGTCCCCCTGTCTCTAAACCATACATCATAGCTGTCTCACCACTGTCTCTAACCATACATCATAGCTGTTCCACACGTCTCTAAACCATACATCATAGCTGTCTCACCACTGTCTCTAAACCATACATCATAGCTGGTCTCACCCCTGTCTCTAAACCATACATCATAGCTGGTCTCACCATTGTCTGTAAAACAAAAAACATCATAGCTGGTCTCACCACTGTCTCTATACCATACATCATAGCTGGTCTCACCACTGTCTCTAAACCATACATCATAGCTGATCTTACCACTGTCCTAAACCATACATCATACTGGTCTCACCACTGTCTCTACCGTACGTCATAGCTGGTCTCAACCACTGTCCTCTAAACCATACATCATAGCTGGTCTCACCACTGTCTCTAAAAAACCATACATCATAGTCTTCCACTGTCTCTAAACCACTAAGCAGGTCCACTGTCCTAAACCATACATCATAGCTTGGTCTCACCACAGTCGCTAAACCATACATCATAGCTGGTCTCACCACTGTCTCTAATCACTCATAGCTGGTCTCACCACTGTCTATAAACATAATCATAGCAGGTCTTACCACTGTCTCAAACTACATCATAGCAAAGGTCTCACCACTGTCTCTAAACCATACATCATAGTTGGTCTACCACTGTCTCTAAACCATACATCATAGCTGGTCTCACCACTGTCTCTAAACCATACATCATAGCGGTCTCACATCTAGAACCACTGTCTCTAAACCATACATCATAGCTGATCTCACCACTGTCTCTAAACCATACATCATAGCTGGTCTTCACCACTGTCTCTAAACCATACATACAATAGTCTTGGTCTCACCCACTGTCTCTAAACCATACATCATAGCTGGTCTCACCACTGTCTCTAAATGGTCTCACACTGCCTCTAAACATACATCATAGCTGTCTCACCACTGTCTCTAAACCATACATCATAGCATAGCAGGCTGTCTCACCACAGTCGTCTCACCACTGTCTCTAAACCATACATCATAGCTGGTCTCACCATACCACGTGTCTGTCTCTAAACATACATCATAGCAGGTCTCACCACTGTCTTAAACCATACATCTAGCTGGTCCACTGTCTCTAAACCATACATCTGGCTCACCACTGTCTCTAAACCACTGTCTCCATACATCATAGCTGATGTCTCACCACTGTCTCTAAACCATACATCATAGCTGGTCTCACCACTGTCTCTAAACCATACATCATAGCTGGTCTCAACCACTGTCTCTAAACCATACAAAGCTGGGTCTCACATAGCTGGTCTCACCACTGTCTCTAAACCATACATCATAGCTGGTCTCACCCCTGTAAACCATCATATGGTCCACAACTGTCTCTAAACCATACATCATAGCTGGTCTAACACTGGTCTCACCACTGTCTCTAACCATACATCATAGCTGGTCTCACCACTGTCTCTACAACCATACATCATAGTCATAGCTGGTCTCACACCACTGTCTCACACTGTCTCTAAACCATACATCATAGCTGGTCTCACCACTGTCTCTCAACCCATACATCATAGCTGGTCTCAACATACATCATGTCGTCTCTAAACCATACATCATAGCTGGTCTCACCACCCTGTCCTAACAAACCATACATCATAGCTTGTCTCACCACTGTCTCTAACCATAAATATAACCCGTCTTCTGTAAACATACATCATAGTCTCACACTGGTCTCACCACTGTCTCTAAACCATACATCATAGCTGGTCTCACCACTGTCTCTAAACCATACATCATAGCTGGTCTCACCACGTCTCTAAAACCATACATCATAGCTGGTCTCTGTCACCACCATAGTGGTCTCTCTAAAACCATACATCATAGCTGGTCTCACCACTTCCTATAACCATACATCATAGCTGGTCTCACCACTGTCTCTAAACCATACATCATAGCTGGTCTCACCACTGTCTCTAAACCATACATCATAGCTGGTCTCACCACTGTCTCGTTAAACATCGCTCAATCCATGCATCATAGCTGGTCTCACCACTGTCTCCAACACCATACATCATAGCTGGTCTCCAGGTTTCCCCTCTTGCTACAGATTCAGTCACTAATGAAGTAATATTCAATGCTTACAACTGAATTAAAGTCGCTTGGATGATGACGATTAACTCCAGTATGAAGAATTCGATCTTCTCACAACATATTACCTTATTTTAGTAAATTATAGACAGAACCTACACTTACACTAAATCAAAACAATTACAAATTCTAAACTGGTGGTTAATTTATCATGCGATGGTGCGATGGGGTCCGTATTTGAGATGTTCCATTTCCGTAGATACTCTATACATCAGTGCATTAATGCAGTGTGTGTCGCGAGATGTTTTAAGAAAGAGATCTTCTAGACATTTAATCTTTCCAAGGTTTTTTTTTCTTGTCACTGATGGGGTTCTGGTTCCTTGCCACTGTCGCCTCTGGCTTGTTTAACTGGGAACTCTAAATTTACAGATATTAATTAAACTGAACTGTGCTGTTTTTAGTGAGTGTTCACTGTATTGTCATATTTGATTTTGTAAAGGTGGTTTGACACAAACACTATTGTAAAAAAAGCGCTATAGAGATAAAGAGGACTTGACTTGACAGTGTCTTCCGCTTCCGGCTGACATGCAGCACATGCGAATGGATTTCTAATAAAGGGTTAAGAATAAAAAAAACAAAAGAATTCCTTATCGACTTGGATTGCTTTTTATTTTTATTTTAAAGCGTAAAACTTTACTTTTAATAAATTTTGATTGTTTGATAGTTGATAGTTTTAGACAGGCTAAAGCCGCCCTAAAAAGGGTCTAGAACCGCCCCTGGAATGACGAATCATGTGACTCATGCTCTTGAACATGAATCATTGAAATGAATTGTCATTTTCTGGGAAAGTGAGTTTCTCCTGAGTTCTTACGGTTTTCCGGTCGTCCTCAAAGACCTCTCGGGCCTCCTCCTTGTTGCATGTCTCCTCATAACACTCTCTTTCCAAATTACCTTCTAAAATTTCCTCCACGAAAAATGCATTGGCACGTTTGGGCCGTAGAAAGACAGCTTTGGCATGGGGATCAGCCCGAAAAACTAAAATAAAAAAAGTCGATAAAAGTTCCCAAATGCAGTAAATGTTCATATACCTTTATACTTCCAACAGTTAAACATTATTTACAAAATTAAAAGTATTGTTAACTGTGGAGTAACTTGAAGCTAATTATACTCTATTGCCAAAAATTTGGGGACACCACACCGTCAGAGCCATATGGGGTTCCTTTCCAGAATGTTTGCTGAAATTTGGAAGCCCAGAGTCATCTAGAACGTTTTATATGTTGTAGTATTACAATATTCCTTTACTGGAGCTAAAAGACCTAAACACTGTTCCATGATGACAATGTCCCTGTACACAAAACCCCTGAGCTCCATAAAGACATGCTGTGCTCTGACTGGAGTGGAAGAACTTGTGTTCTACACAAAGTTCTGACTTCAACACAACTAAACACCTTTGGGATGAATTGAAACTTCTGAAAATCTGCAATAAGATGTTTATCGGGGTTTTTATGGCTATGAAAAACCTGGAAAAGTCATGGAATTTTTAAAACAGCAATTTTCAGGCTTGGAAAAGTTTTGGAAAAGTCATGAAAGTTTGTTCCAGAAATCTCTACTGTATACTTAGATATATTTTATTCGATAATTTTGGTTAAATTACAATGATTCGTCATTTGATGAATGTTTATTTTGTATTCTAAATTAAAAAGCTTGTTATTTTATTAGTTAGGATATACGGTAGTAATTTGAAAATGGATTTCTCGTCTTATTAAACATGTATATAAGGACATTTCATAAAACATTAGGTGATGAAAGTCCTAGAATTTTATTGGTAGAAAGGTGTACCGACCCTGTTTAAAAGCTGTGTGTTTGTGATGGTCAGGTGTCCACAAACTTTTGGCAATACAGTCTACATCACATTAATGTAATCATGTAGAAATTGTCTAAAATCAATAATCTGATCGATCATTTTTAAAATATTGTTTATTGTTCATCTTGTGACTTTTAATAAATAAATAAATAAATTCTTATAATAACTAAAATTCTTCTTACCCGTTTGCTCCGTGTTGGTCAGCAGGTAGTAGTTGTGTAGTGTTAAATAGAAGAAACTCCATAACCGCAACTCCATCACAATAAGATAACAGCTCCGATGCTTTAGAATTGCTAGATCGTGTCTTTTTGCCCTGATCGCTGCTCTGGTGGTCACACTCGCTGTGACTCATGCCCCCCTGTATAGTTTTTTTGGGACTATACGATCTGTACAAGCATGCACTTTCTCTCTCTCTCTTATACACACACACACACACACACAAACACACACAGCTAAGGTTCAACAGTCTTTTTACAGTTACTGTCGAATTGGTAGTTTGGTGGTGCATCAAGCACAAATTCATAAATTCTAGTCATTTAAGTAGTTTTAATAGAAATTTTAACCTGGACATAAACTGAGGTAAAGAAAACATGTTAAAAAAAGAGAAAGCAGGTTAAAAATTTGCTCATAAAAAAGTTTTGCAAACAGTTAAAGGACTCTAATCTGCAAACACTCGAGCAAACAGAACGTCGCACAGTAGCCCAAAGGTTAAGCTTAGACCTTAAACCCTAATGTTTTTCTTTATCAACTGACTGTTTAGACATGTTTTACCATTTTAGCTCTACACGTATAAAAAAATATGTTATAGTATTGTAGAGTAACTTTACTCTAGAACTTGTAGTAAAATGTCCTGTGGTAAATACTGTAGTGTTTTTTTAGTAAACTGTAATGATGTGGTAATTAGTTGTGTTAATTCTACTACACTTGTTATAGTAACTCTACTATAGTAAAATAAACAAATAACTACATTAATTACTAGAGTAAATTTTCTACAATTATATTATACTGTATGTGCGAAAACCTTTACAGCACAAATCAGAACAAAAAGTGGATCAATACAACACACACACACACACACACACACACACACACACACACACACACACACACACACAAAACCAAATAAACTTAATTTTTATTGCTCATTTTAGTTGAAGATCTTCAGCTGCAGTGTTGAACTTTTGTGGCATCAGTGATCTGACATTGGTGTCCATTAGAAATGTGAATCTGTCCTTTCACACTGGAACATCACTGTCCCCCATCAACAACTCTGTTCCCCATAGAACCACTCTTTAAAATACTGTTGATCAGTTCACTACAGTTCTTTCTATAGTTTAACGTAAACATTAACCGAGTGTAAATACTCTAATAAACTAAATCCTTTAGTAAATATTATAATATCATAGAGTTTATCACAGTCTTCTAGTTTAGTACAGTAACTAGTAAAGTTTACTACAATTTATCCATTCACTACAGTCAATACTATAGTACACTGCAGGAAGATGGGGGTAAATACTCTAATATACTAAACTATACATCTTACTGTAATAAAGTATTTTATAGTATTTTCTCATGTGGGTAAGACACCCATTGGTCAAATCAACCTGAAAATCTGTTCATGAAAATAAAATAAAAGTAAATTTAGACTCAAAGGTAACAAACGACAAAGACAACATGGTGAGGTGACAAATATGTGGAACCTTTATTTAAATGTGGCCTAGTTCCAGTTTTTGTGTTCCATCTCTTTTTCACTTTATTAGTTATAATTGTTGTTAATTCACATCTGAATCACGGGCACATGCCCAGTTGCCCACCTTTTTGCCCTGGATTTCTCATTGATTTTACTTTCGGCTGTGACCTGCTCTATGACGCTCTCAATCCACCTGAGATACTTGGACACCTGTGTGTAGATGCCGTACTTGTCTTTGCGAGCACAGCCCTCACCCCAGCTTACCACACCCGTCACGAACCAGGTGTTTTTGTATTTGGTGACGTGCGGACCGCCGCTGTCTCCCTGACAGGCGTCCTTTTCCACCCTGCCATATCCGGCACAGAACATACGGGGGCTGATGATAAACTTGGTGGACTCCTTACAGATGGAGCGGTCTATATAGGGTACACTAAGCCTCTGCAGGTAGGTGGCCTGTAAACCGCCCTCTTGAAGACGCCCAAATCCACTCACCATCCCGTTATCTTGTTGCATGAGCACGCGCTCTGCAAAGTCCCGCTCGGGGAGACATGCTGGGAGGATGTACTTGGTAAAGGTAATGGGTTTGACAAGCTTGATGAGGGCAATGTCATTGTGGTAGGTATCAGGCTGATAGCTTGTATGCACCAGTACCTGTTCCACATCATGTACCGCTTCTCGTCCTTCTCGTACCAACGTGTCTGTTTCACCTGGAGAAAAACAGTTTGTTTATAGAAATGAATATCTGTAAACATCAGAATGATGGAATTCTTTAGAATGATTGTTTCCGAATAGAATAAAATTTTTAGGTTTGGATATATTTTAATTTTATCACTGAAATTATGCTGGGCAATTTTGAGTCGGAGTTAAGCAAGTAATCTAAACCTTCCACTTCAAACTTAAAGAAATAAAGAACAGCAACCTCACTGACAAACACACATAACGATGCTGTTTACATTAAATCAATATTTCATAATATAATTATTTGTGTTTTTTCAACCTATAAAAAATGTTCTAAAAAACAGTCAGGTGAAGAGCGTGCTCCTTTTGTTTGTTTTTTTTTACCCAAAATAACTGTGATGGAGCGAGACAGGTTCATGCAGTGAGCTGCAGACAGAATGAAGTATTGGTTCAGAATGGTCCCTCCGCAGAAGCCGATCTTGTCCTCATTCATGAGCAGCGCCTTTAAAAGAGACCGTCATACGATCGGTGAACTTTTTCCAAGACTTTCTTTTCCTTATCCATTTTAGCAAATAAGGTCTTGCTCATGGACCCAGCAAGGGAATTAAACCCACAGTCTTCCAATGAGCAGTCCAACACTGGGCTACCAGATTCTGTTTTAATTCAATGTGTTGTCCCAGAAGTCACAAATATAAGGTTTTTTCAGAGTCTTCCATTTAAGGCCTTTACCTTTTCTTTCAAGGCTTTTCTATAGTTTTCTCATAGGCAGAGAGTGAACCAACACTAGGGTAAGGCTAAGATACGAGGAGGTATGAACCTCGATCCTCCTATCAGCAGTCCAACAACCTAAAGTTGGATTAGGTCATCTTGGCAAATGCTAACTGTTGCCTAATAGCATTAAAAGTGTACGTCTCACTCTCCCTGCAAATCTCTGTCCAAGATTGCGCATAGACTAGACAACTAGAGACAAAGTTACTATAATACATCATGTGTCATCCACTGCTAAGAAAACTTTATAATAAAGTTAGTAACAGGACTAAAATACAGAACTTGACTCCTGTAGTTGTCTCTAGCATGGAAACGAACACTTATATTCATTTGGGGTTTCGTTCAGTCTTTTATTAGCAGTGGGCTCTTTAAAGAATACTTTTTCAATGCCACTTGATACCAGGTTGTTGCTGTTTGCCTGCTATTCTTGCTCTGTCTGCACAGCCTACGTGAACGTGCTGATGACCTATCCTGTCTGTATGAACAGGTTGCAGGCGGGTAAGAAGGCCATAATTATAATGTTTGGACAGAACATTTTGATTGGACGAGCAATTCTTGGCCCTACGCCTTCCACAGAAAATATAAATACAAATATATACATTTACACAGTTCAACTTATGAAAAGAAGCAGAACAAAAAATATTTCTAAGGAAAATCACCCAATGCACCTTTAACCGCTGAGCTACCACTTCCCACTTAATAAAGGCTGATTAATTGTAAAGAATAACCAGGAATAACCTGCTAATTAAAGAACTCTTCTAAAACATTTCATGTTTAGAATCCATTTGAGGTGTTACTCATTATAAGTTAGTGTGTACCTGCCATGGACATTCCCCAGGAGGACAGTCCTCACCGTTGACGATCCTTGTGTCTCCATAAGACTCTGGAAGCACTGGTTCCTCCATGATGGTGGGACTGGGTTCTATTAGTCCAAACAAACTTTTGAGATCGGTTTGACTCTGAGTGAAATTTGTGACTGTCTTGTTTGCAGTAAAGGCCACTATATTTTCCTGATCTAAAGTCACTGGCACACTGTTAGGGCTGGTGTCCCCGTCAGTATTATTAACATCTTCTGTTGGATGATATACCAAAATGCTGCGCGTTGTCTTAGGAAACACATAGCCACATTTGAAGGGTTCTAGGAGTAGAAAAAAAAATTGATACGGATATGAACAAAATATTCTAAAACTTGTGTGTACATAGAATTTATTTCTGCTCTTTCGCTTACCGACAGATGTACAAGCCTTCCTGTCATCCGCCAGCTTATAACCTTTAGCACAAGAGCAGACGGCAGTCTCCTTCTTCTGGTCCACTTTGCAGAAGTGCTCACATCCACCGTTATTAACCTCACACAGCTGTGGTATTGCTAAAGCCAAAAACAACACATAAAGGCTAAGTGTGCATCTACACATAAATACCATAATATACTTTAGGGTTAATTACAGTAGGATTGTAGTAAATTGTAGTATAGTGTAGTATATTAGAGTTTTTATCCCATCTTCCTGCAGTGTACTATAGTATTAACTCTAGTGAATGGATAAACTGTAGCAAACTTTACTAGTTACTGTACTAAACTAGAAGACTGTGATAAACTCTATGATATTATAATATTTACTAAAGGATTTAGTTTATTAGAGTATTTACACTCGGTTAATGTTTACGTTAAACTATAGAAAGAACTGTAGTGAACTGATCAACAGTATTTTAAAGAGTGGTTCTATGGGGAACAGAGTTGTTAATGGGGGACAGTGAGTTCCAGTGTGAAAGGACAGATTCCCATTTCTAATGGACACCAATGTCAGATCACTGATGCCACAAAAGTTCAACACTGCAGCTGAAGATCTTCAACTAAAATGAGCAATAAAAATTAAGTTTGTTTGGTTTTGTGTGTGTGTTCGGTGTGTGTGTGTGTGTGTGTGTGTGTTGTTTGTATAGATTCACGTTTTGTTCTGATTTGTGCTGTGAAGGTTTTCACACATACAGTATAATATAATTGTAGAAAATTTACTCTAGTAATTAATGTAGTTATTTGTTTATTTTACTATAGTAGAGTTACTATAACAAGTGTAGTAGAATTAACACAACTAATTACCACATCATTACAGTTTACTACAAAAACACTACAGTATTTACCACAGGACATTTTACTACAAGTTCTAGAGTAAAGTTACTCTACAATACTATAATATTTTTTCATATAGGAAGTATGTTTGTATTACGATTTAAAAAAAATCTTACCAATCTCACAGTTGTATCCCCGAAACAGTTCCGGACAGAAACAGGTATATCGCCCTATTCCATCTTTACACACACCCTTGTTAAGACACGGCTGTGATATACACGCATCTCCATCTGTAGCAAACAGAAGTATTTTAAATAAGTGTGGAATAAATCTTAAATATCTTTAAAAATAATTTTTAAGTTAAAATCTGATTAAATCATTGCTGATATTGATTGCAGTCTCTTACCATGGTAAACGTTCCAGAACTCATTCTGGGGATGGAAGAAAAACAGGTTCAAAATGTGATGAAAAAAACAAAAGATTTTACAACAGTAAAAAGAGAGAAAGGACATGCCGTCTTTTTGTCATCCTCGAAGATCTCCCTGGCCTCCTCATAACTGCATCGCTCTTCTATACACTCGCGCTCCATGTCACCCTTTTTAAGCTCCTCGAATAGGCTGTTGGCTCGCCTGTGGCGTGTGAGGACCTGGTTGGCATCATTGGTGTGGAGGAAGACTGGAGCCACATCACAACTTATCAGTACCGGCAATGTTTGCAATGACTCAAACTACATATAATGACAATATAAGAAATTATAAACCCCAAAATTCTTCTGTGTTTTATATTTTTTATTTACTTTAAAAATTGAGTTTTCCTTAGCTATAAAACACTTACAGTATTATTTAGTCTCCTCTGTAAGTATTGGAATAATAAGGTCAATACTGTTTTTTTTAAAGCTGAGAACAGGTGGGTTTGAAATGATATGATAAACTTGTGGCTTTACGAAATAGGAATTTCAGAACTTTTAAAACAATTGATGTCTTTGATTGTCTACACATAATTTAAGCTCTGGGATTCATCTGTAACTCCAGACGACTGCATTTAGTGTTAAAAAGTATAAACTAGCAATTTTTGGAATATAGGGAAGCCATTTTAATTAGGACAAAAATGCCATAATGATTTAGATAGATAATGTCCATAACGTCCTGGAAAAGACAAATAACTGATGTACCAACAACCAGATAAAAAATAACGGCAACGGTTCTTCAAAAACATTGCCAGACTTGAGCACCAAAGCTCCGCAGATCGTACTTAAGGTACCACAATCCACTGCTAGAAGTCGCCATTGAACACAGAGAGGCTATACCACAAGATTAACTTGTAATGAACTTTGAAATGCTGGCTTTGCATAAAGATTGAATAAAATCTCCTGGTCACACTTCTGTTTGGATATAGACACTCTGCTGTCCATCAGATAAGAATGGGTTCTCCATGGAATCTGGTTCATTCCAAGGTTTCTTCCTAATATAATCTCAAGGGGGAATTTTCTTGGCAGTGTTTTTCAAGTTTGGGAGAAACTTTATCATAAAGCAACATGATAATCTAATACACACACTGACAGCACCAGGAAGAACATCATCAGTGGGGAAACGTGAAAGTCGATTACCAGACCTGGAAAACTGGGAAACTACATGAAACAAACAACGGTTTAGAAGAAGCCGCACTACTGAAAAATGTCATAACCAGAAAATGCAACCATTTGCATGCTGTTATTGCATACAGAGAAATATGCAACAAAATGTTGACTGTCATTCACTTCAAGACTATCTGTGTCTATACTTCTGCGCTCTTAAATATTAGGGGGGTCCCTCCAGCAATGGCTCCCATGTTTATATATATATATATATACATATAAAACATAAATCATCTCAAGGAACATATCACCAACGCCATTACAAGCAGAAATCCAGCTGTGCTTATACGTGGACGACACACATCACACACACATCCAAATGGGTAAAAACAATGGTAGTCATGTAGAGCATATTATATAAATAAAAATGGTTTATTTCTTAATTTTTTTATGTATGAAAACTTATGGGACACCCTGTAGTTATATATCGTTAGTACGTTAGCATAACAAAAACAAAATAATTGGCCTTGCACTTTCGATACTTTCCCAGAGGAATAAACAAACAATATACACGTTTTTGATCTAAATATACACTGAGAAAATTTCGAACCAACACCAACAAACAACAAGCAAACAATTAACATCTCGATAAAAATGATAAACTCACCCCTGTCCTTTTAACTAAACAGTGTACTTACCCTCAGGAGTGACACAGTGCAGAAGAAGCAGACAAACAAAGGTCCTGAAGACCCCAAACATGCCGAGATTTTATCCTAAGGCACTTCTCTATAAGAGAGCACTGAATTCTGAAAGACAAGCACAGGAGGTCAGTAACCTGTATGATGACGGTCGGAGGGGGAAAGACAGACCAACTGGAAAAAACAACAATTAACACAGTAAAAAAAAAAAAAAAAAAAGTTTTTATGCATAACCAATAAATGCTATTATAATATGGTAGTATTTGCCATCAAACTTTTACATTTAGAACATTTCAAGGGTCAAACTGATCTGATAATACGAGTGTGTTGAGAAAGCGTAAACCTGAATGTTTTCTGGACTGTTTGCTAATATTGACTCGGTGTGTCTGACTCAGTGCGTCCATAGTTCTCTGGCTTTCAAGTCAAGAACGTAGGTTTAAAAGTGAAGAATTCTATTGGTGCACATGAGAAAAAACTAGACGACATCAATAAAAAAGCAAAAAAACAAACAAAAAAGACATTGACCCACACTATTATATAATCCAGTTATTCATGTTATAACAAACAGAATACATTTATGTTGTGAGAACTTTTTTTCCAAACGTCCAAAAACATGAAAATGTCCAGTTTGCCTAAAATCAGTAGAATAATATCGTTATCGTTATTTTAAAGTTTTCTCTAAACATTCTAAGAACATTCAGCAAGTACGAACATCAAAAATGACACATTGTTTATTAAGATTCGAACAATTCTCTCATAATCAATATTCAATAACGTATAATAACCATTAATAACGTTATAAGAACGTTCCATGAACATTATTTTAAGAATGTTTTGTCACAACATTTAGACAACCTTTTTTTTTTGAAGTTATATTTTTTGGCCATCAGCCTTTATTAAACTGACAGGACAGAGATGAGGTAGGGATATAGAGGGATATAGAGGGGAGGTAAGGATATAGAGGGATATAGCAATGAGGTAGGGATATAGAGGGATATAGAGGGGAGCTAGGGATATAGAGAGATATAGATCTGAGATAGGGATATAGAGGGATTTAGAGGGGAGCTAGGGATATAGAGGGATATAGAGATGAGGTAGGGATTTAGAGGGATATAGAGGGGAGATAGAGATATAGAGGGATTTAGAGATGGGATAGGGATATAGAGGGGAGCTAGGGATATAGAGGGATATAGAGATGAGATAGGGATAGAGCAACGGTGCATGTGGATGCCGCTGCCTTAACACACTACACCGTGGCGTCGGCCACATTTAGACCACTTTTAAAGATAGTTTGTGAAAGTTATGGGAATGTTCTTTGTTAGCTGGGATATAATGTTTAGAAAAAGCTGCACACAACGACAGAGAAACACAAAATGAGACCTGCAGAATTAATGATGAATTTAATATCTTTATTAAAAAAAAAAAAAAAATTTGATTTACTCTATCCCTAACAAGCTAAACTCAGGTCTGGATAATCTGCTCAGCAGGCGGTGTTGCCATGATGGAAGCATGGGACGTGTCGAGGGTATCTGGTTGGACGAATGGAGTAGCCATGCCATGCTGAATCCAGTCCAGGAAGTTTGCAACCTTGGTATATATATGGCATAGAAGCCTGGGTGGTCACACCATTTGCCCCATGATACTATTCCAGTCAGAAAATGTGTGTCCTTGTACCGAGTAGTCAGTGGACTACCATCATCTTCTCGACAAGACTCCTGACTGCCCTCGAAGTACCCGGCGCAGAACATGTTATCGGTAATATTCAGCCCACTCTTAACAGAGCACTCTGGTTTAGACAGGAATGGGACAGCCAACAGACGGAGGACGGGGGATACGCTTTTAGAGGACTGAGAGCTTTGAACGTTGCCTCCTTTGGTGTGCTGGCCCCATCCGCTTATGGTGTGGAAGCGAACAGCATCCAATTCCGTTCTGGCAAACTCCAGAGTTGGCAGACAGACAGGAACGGTGTAATTTGAAAGTGTAGCCGGTTTACCGAGGCGCAAAAGAGCCAGGTCGCCGTCTGCTGACGCTGGATCATAGCTCTCATGGATAATTACTTGTGATACTGTGAACTCTTGCTCTGTCCCATCCACCATATCGATATTATGCTCCCCTGAGAAAACAAAGTAGTGAAATAATAATGATTATGCACAATAATTAGATGCAATAACTGTAACAGTGCTGTCTTGTTTTGAAATATTATCATTATAATGACGCTTTCCATACCATAAGAAATGTATTCCGAAATGTACGAAGATGTTTTTGCAAAAATATATATACTAAAAATAATTTGTAATATATTTTCTACACATACATTGTTGTATATTTTTATATTTTCAATTTAAAAAGATATTTTTAATTCTAAATGATATAAATAATAATAATATAAATATAATAATATATGTTTGTATATAATATATGTATACCCAATGACAAACTCCAGCAGATCCCTGTGACCCTGATTAGGAATAAGCGGGTAAAGCGAATGGATGGATGGATGGATGGATGGATGGATGGATGGATAGATGGATGGATGGATGGATGGATGGATGGATGGATGGATGGATTTTGGATGCTATTGTTTAAAATTAAATGTGTGTAAGGCGTCAATACTCAAAATCACTATTCTCCCATTTACTTTCTACAATCTGACCTCAGTTCACCATCTATGTTGCGAATTTCTCTTGTCTCCAGAATTTGCATATGCATGACTTTATGGGGTTATTTACAGGTGCGTACATTCTATCGGCAAGTTTGTTTTCAGTAGATCACAACCTTTGTGTAGGAAGTGGCGTATGCACTTTTCCATCTCTTATTTATAAATGAGACCCCAGTTCTTTTACACTACTGGCACTATAAGATCAAGATCAGCAGACATAACTTAGCATCATGTACAAACAATTAATAAATACCTGTTATAACCTTTAGATATTTGACATCTGTCTTATTGACACAGTGAGCAGCTGTAAGAATCCAGTTGGTATCCACTAAAGCTCCTCCACACAGACTCTCTCCATCATATTTCAGGAGGACCTGGTAGGATGTGAGACGAGGAACATGTGTGAATATCATGGATCGTTTTTAAGTCAGAATAAATATGTGACGCATTTCTTCAAGAAATTACTTCATATATTTCCCGATACATTTTTTTCTCGATTTTGTGAGGTACTCGGTTCTGGTGCTGAAACTTTTAAACCCAATAAACAATAAAATTGTTTCTAAAATTATTCTTAAGATAAGATTTATAATTAAACACCGTTAAAAAAATTACTTAAAATTATATATTTAAATTTCCCGTCAATAAATCAAGTGATCAGTCTTTACTTATTACATCAGTGTGTGTGTACAGTTTCCAACAGCAGAAAAATGCACAGATTAGTTACCTGCCAAGGGCAGTGACCATTCGGGCACTGATTTCCACCCACAGCTCGAATTAATTCAGTCTGTGTGTTCTGAAGTGGAGCCTTCCCACATGGAAACGGAACTAAAAACAGCAACAGGATATTAATTAACGTCTCTGATATAAGGACAAAAGTGTACGGAGTGTAAGAAGATGGAATGATGTCAATCATGGAAAGTGATAGAAATCTTTGTGTCTGCTAAATCCACTAACATGAACCTAACCGAGTTTTTATATGACTGAGTTTAGGTAATTATAACAAAGTCATTTTGATACGGTGTGAATTTATGAGCGTCACCGTTACCTGTAATTTACTGTATGAGCCTAATTTACCAAGCTGATAAACTGATTTATTTATAAATAGTTTGTTAAAGTGTTTACACAAAATGTACAGTAAATGTACAGAACAACAATTTTTATCTCACTGTAAGCTAAAATATTAAACATACTGCAATTTTAAGTTAATTGACATTTACAGAACCTTTTCTAATCCAGGACTTTGTTCTGTAAAGGTTTTTTGTCGTTTCCATTACGTTCACATTCCTGGCATTTGGCAGACACCCATTCTATGTTATTTAGACAGCTAAGCAGTTAAGAGCTCGTAACTTGGTAGTGCTGGGAACCGAACTTACAATCTTCTGGTTAACAATCAAACACCTCACCACTACACAATCACTTCCTTATTAAAAACATGCTCTTTTTGCTCTGGACTGAAAAATACTATAGAGAAAATTATGTGATTTTTAGACATGTTATTAATTGGCATTAATTGCAGAATATAAATACAGAAAGTAAACCAACACAAACCAATAAATAGAGACAAATTTAATGAATTATTTACCTATGATGAAAAGATGAGGATAGGACAGGCTGGTCTGTCTACACACAGCTTTTGACACTTTATTATTTTTATTATTATTATTATTGTCATTTATTAATCTTCTGTACCCGCTTATTCCCCTAATTCAGGGTCAAGGGGATCTGCTGGAGTCTATCCCAGCCGTCTCTGAAGGCAGAAGGGGGAACCCCTGGACAGGTCGCCAGTCCATTACAGGATCACACACACACTCAAATTCCTATAGGAAATTTAGAACCACTAATCAATCTAACATACATGTTTTTGGACTGTGGAAGAAAACCGGAGAACCCGGAGTAAACCCACGCAAGCACGGGGAGAACATTGTTGTTGTTGTTTTTGTTGTTGTGTAAAAGTGCGTCTGCATAAATTCTGTCTGCCGTTCAGGCTTGTTGTTTTTACACACGACTTCATTAAAAGATTGATAGATGAGGTCTCATTACTTTTTAGAAGTGTTTTTTAAAATAATGTCAATTCCCACAACTTTGTTTATTTAGGTTCCATGAATATTTCATTACAATGAGAGATTTTCACACCTTGAGCATGGCAGGACTTCCTGTCCTCTCCAAGGGCATAACCTGGGGCACATGAGCACTTTCTCCTCCAGCCTGAACCGTCACAGAACTGCTCACAGCCGCCATTCAGATACAGACATTTTAAAGTATCCTCGAACACTGAAATGAGAGAAACGTCAGGCAAATTTAGATTTATTTGATTTATTTGTTCATTAAATATGATGCATATGACAAAGCGTAGAGATTTAAGCAAGCAGGAAAGTCTTCAATGTTGTTGCGTAAATGCAACATAATAATAAATAAATCAATAATAAATTACTTAAGATGCATCGTACCTTCTTGACAGTATTTGCCCTCAAAGCCTTCAAGGCACTGGCAGATATAGGAGTGTCCCAAATAAATGCATGTCCCATTGTTTTTGCATGGATTTGTCAAGCAGGGCTCCCGAGCTGGTGTTAGAACACAAATACATACAAAGTGAAGTGTGCAGGGGCAATTATACTTTTATAAATGTGGTATTAATGATGCAGATATTACATCAGATAAATGTCAACCTCCAATAGTTCTGCTTTGCAACAAATGAGTAAACTGAATTCTTTGAAAAAATTAACATTCACAAAAATTAATTTGGGATATAATAGATAGATAGATAGATAGATAGATAGATAGATAGATAGATAGATAGATAGATAGATAGATAGATAGATAGATAGATAGATAGATAGATAGATAGATAGATAGATAGATAGATAGATAGATAGATAGATAGATAGACAGACAGAGAGAGATAGATAGATAGAATAGATAGATAGATAGATAGATAGATAGATAGATAGATAGATAGATAGATAGAGAGACAGACAGAACAGACGAGAGAGATAGATAGATAGATAGAGATATTTAATAGATAGATAGATAGATAGATAGATAGATAGATAGATAGATAGATAATTAAGTTCTGGTAAAAATAGATAGATTTACTTTACCAGTATTTTTAATATCAGCTAAATTTAGTAGATAAAATAATATAATATATATATCTATTGTGAGTAAAAGTAAATTCTTTAATTTAAGCATCTATTTTAAAGAATGTCAACTATTCCAGTATTTTTTCTTCTCATTTCTTACAGTGTTCGTTAAAACAGGTTAGAACTCATGAATGTTTCCTCTCTTTTACACATTCATCACTACCGAATAATACATTTTTTTAAAACTTACCATGGTATGATATCCAAAATGCTTTCTGTAAAAAAGAGTTATCGTCAGTCCTGGTGACAAGAGTTATTTGAGTTTTAACTCAAGTTATCAAATAATATCAAATATCAAAATCAAGAGTTATTTATTTTAGTTAGAGAAGTGGTGGCTTAGTGTTTAAGGTGTTGGACTAAGACCAGGGTTTATTTCCCACTGTGGGCCCCTGAGCAAGGTCCTTAACCCCCAATTGCTCTGTTTGTTTAAAAGAGATAAATGTAAGTCGCTCTGGATAAGGACGTCTGCCAAATGCTGTAAATGTGTAATTTTCGCCCATTGATTTTCATGTTTGCATCTATTGGATTAAAAACATAACTTAAATTATATAATGTTATTTAGTTGGTATGTGTTCTTTTACACAGCATCGATGTTAGCAGATTATTTCACAGTTAATACAGTATTTAAAGTAAAACTGAACATTTTACAGACTGTAATAACTAAAGTCAGGGGTGTCTGATGTCTGGCCCGCGGTCCAAATACAACCTGTGGCTCAAATGGTTATGGTTCTGAGTTGTTGATTGGAAGACTAGAAAGACCCCTACCGCCGCTAAGTCCCCCACTGTTGGGTCCTTGAGCAAGACCCTTAACCCTTCCTGCTCCAGAGGCACTGTATAAAAGCTGACCCTGCGCTATGACCCCAACCTTCCAAGGTGGGATATGTGACAAAAAACATTTCACTACATGTTGTACTGTGTTTAATCGTGTAACAAATAAAATGTAATTTATTTATTTATCTTCTGTACCCGCTTATTCCCTAATTTGGGGTCACAGGGATCTGCTGGAGCCTATTCCCTGGACAGGTTGCCAGTCCATCACAGGGCCACACACACACTCACAGTGACTCCTATGGGCAATTACAATCACCAATCATGTGAAGAATGAAAGCACGGGGAGAACATGCAAACTCCACACAGAAGAGCCACTGACTGGAATTCGAACCCGGGTCCTTCTTGCTGTGAGGCAACAGTGCTATCCACTAAGCCACCATGCAATTTGTTAATTAATTAATTAGCTAATTAGCTCTGACCAAAGACAGCACAAAAAGAGCTTATAACAAATGTGTTCACTGGCTGACTGATCTCCATCACACAACAACTAAACAGTGCCGTGAGTTTTCGTTAAAAGGGTTTTAGTTTGCAGCAGAGGTCTCCAATAACCTACAAACCACAGCTGCGGTGGTGAGATTAACATCGTTAACATTCTCAACACTGAATAATGAGAAACATTCTGTGACTGTTAGAATACATTATCTGTAACTGTGATTTAATGGCAGAAATGTAGGATATTCTTATGGAATTTTATTATGTAATCAATGTAGACATGTCATGTCTACAAACAGGACATTATGCTACCTTCACCCCTGCCCATCAGTTGTTAGTGATGGTTGACTTCTTTCTTTTTTTACAGCTTCTACAATGTTTCTGTCATCATCTGTTGTTTTTCAGTTAAGCTTTTCGCTGCCTGTAGCTCCTTACACCAATTTTTATTTCTGTACATTAACTTTGAATGCTTGTTTAATGCTTTTGATTGATTTCCATCCTAAAAATCAGACTTAAATGACTTCTGGTTCCTATAGGCAGCCCTCTGATCTTAAGTTTGGTTTATTATTTACATTTTGTTTTGTTTTTTACCACAACCGATGCAGTCTTTACGTGTAAAACTGAAGGCTAAAACAAAAAGTAGCTATTTAGAGCTATCTATCGCTTAAACAGGTAAATACTAGATACCTAGTACAAAGAAACTCCAGTTAGTCACATGGTTTTAATTTTTACTCGCCTTAAAGTTACTTAAACTTAACCCCAAAAGTAACTTTGCCCTGCTTATAGTAAATGTTCATGGATCTGTTTGACAGATCATTTTCAGCATTTGGCAGACGTCCTTATCCAGAGCGACTTACATTTATCTCTTTTATACAACTGAGCAATTGGGGGTTAGGGGCCTTGCTCAGGGGCCCGGCAGTCATGGCGTGGTGGAGCTGGGAATCGAACCCACAAATAACCATGAGCTACCACTTCCATTTGACAATAAAGGATGTTGATATCTGAGCATAATGTTTCCGCTGGGGGGTTGATTAAGACACCACTTTTTTAATCTATCTTTCGAATGTAAACGTAGAAGGTTAACAACAAATAAGTGAAATCTATCCGGCCAAGAAAAAACAGTGACACCACGAGGTGTCACTCGTATATACCGTATAACATTTTTACAAATGGATACTTAATACTTAATAAGAAAATAAATTAAAATAAATTATTCAATTCATTGTCATTGTGCAAGGTACGTGTACAGAGCCAATGAAATGCATTTTTCGCATATCCCATCTTAGTAAGTTGGGGGTCAGAGCGCAGGGTCAGTGCCCCTGGAGCAGGAGGGGTTAAGGGTCTTGCTCAAGGACCCAACAGTGGTTGACTTGCCGGAGGTGGGGCTTGAACCCAGGTGTTTCTGGTCTTCAGATTAACAACCATTTGAAATACTATAATATATTATGTATACATGCTTATTTAAACTCTTTTTATTTTATTTTTTAATTTTTAGGTTAAATTTTTTTGTTATAAAACATATATAACATAAAAAACAAAAATTTAACCTAAAAATTAAAAAATAAAATATATTATTATTAATATTAATTGTTATTATTATTATTATTATTATCATAATGGACAATAATAATAACAACAACATTAATAATAATCATTATCATAATAATAATCATTAAAAAAATAATAATAATGATAATTATTATATTCATATTTTATTTTTTATATCTTTTTATTGTCAAGTTTAAAAATGTCCTGCTTTTATAACTAAAAATCTTTAAACAAAAATGACAAATAATAATAATAATTATTATTATAATAATAATATTAATGTATTCATATTTTATTTTAAATTTCTAAGTTCAAGTTTTCCTTATTTTTATAACTAAGAAAAACTTTAAACAGAAAATTACATTATAATGGACAATAATGGTAATAATAATAATAATAATTTATTATTATATTCATTTTTTATTTTTACATTTTTTTATTCTTAAGTTAAAAATGTCCTGTTTTATAACTAATAATTTTTAAACAAAAATGACATAATAATAATAATAATAATAATAATAATAATAATAATTGTTATTATATATAATAATTATTATTATAATATAGTAATAATAGTTATGATGCTATTTTTATTTTAATTTTATTTTACCTTTATTAATCATATTTTAAATGTAAATTCAAAACACTCTTTAGTTGGTGAAATTACTGAAAACTATTTCTGAGGTTACTGCTGTGACTACATGCCAACATAAGCAAAAAATTGATGAAATAATCATTCTATCCTTTTCCCTAATTCTAAAACACCAATAGTAATAATAATAATAATAATAATAAACAGAGTTTGCAGACAGAACTATAAACTATAAATCAGTGCTTAAAAGTGCAGGTTTGGAGTGAGTGAATCCGAGTAGGCCTGAATGTGTGTGAACAGCTTTAGCTGACCGTTAGAGCGTCGTCCTCGAACACCTCGCGCGCTTCCTCGTAGTCACAGATCTCCTCCACACACTCGCGCTCCAGGTTTCCCGCCTTCACCTCTTCCAGGAAGCCCGAGTTTGCGCGCCTGAAGCGGCTTAGCACAGAGTTAGCATCAGGTCTCCTCAAAAACACTGAGAGGGACAGAGAGATCCAAAGACAAATCTATTCACTGATAAACATAAAATAAACGGCTATTTAAAAGAAAAGAAAGTATACAAGCGTATAATAATGTCTTTTAACTGACTTACCTGCACCGGATACAGCGTGAGAAATAAAAAATAAGGCCAGAAGAGTTGGGTTCCTCATGTTGTTTCTCTCAGTGAATCCACACTGACAGTCTTCAGAGATAAATCGTGTCTCAGCGGTCGATCCCAGGGTCAAAAGATCGTTTTTTTTGGCTTTGGATAAAGTACACGATCTGACTATACTATCAGCTTGCAAACCTGTGTGGTGGGTTGTGTGATATCCAGTCCAAATGTACATACTATATGTTCAGTAAACTAATGTGTTATGATCACACACACATACACACACATACATAAACTATCATAAATAGGGAATAAATAAAAACAGTGCAAAGATAGAATTGAACATTATGTGGTTATGTTCATTTACATTTAGGGCATTTGACAGACGTCCTTAACCGGAGCCACTTACATTTATCTCTTTTATACAACTGAGCAATTAAGGGCTAAGGGCCTTGCTTAAGGGCCCAACAGTGGCAACCTGGTGAATCGAACCCCGAATTCAGCAATGTGAAGTTTTGTTTTATCCTAAACAACATTATGGATCAAGATAACATCTTAAATTATTAAATTTATTCATTTATCTTTTATACCCGCTTAGTCCCTAATTCGGGGTCACAGGGATCTGCTGGAGTCTATCCCAGCCATCTCTAAATGGTTAAAAGGCAGGGACACCCTGGACAGGTCACCAGTCCATCACAGAGCCACACACACTTACACTCACTCCTATGGGCAATTTAGAATCACCAATCAACCTAACATACATGTGTGAGGAAACTGGAGTACCCGGAGTAAACCCACGCGCAAGAACTAGAAGAACATGCAAACACCACACAGAAAGACTCCTGCCCGGGAATCTTAAATTATTGTGATATTTCTCTCCTCACCTCTCCGTTCGAGTTCCCTTTCTAATGTCATGCTTTCTGAAAACATTTAGGATATTTCCGAAATGTTTACTTCACAATTCGAGCTAGATTGAATCATTATATCTCACATTATTTTTTATTCCAACTGTATAAGGGGCAGTGGTCCGTCAAATGGTTAAGTTGCTGATCTGAAGACCAGAAACACCTGGGTTCAAGCCCCACCACTGACAAGCCAACCACTGTTGGTTCCCAGAGCAAGACCCTTAACCCTTCCTGCTCCAGGGGCGCTGTATCATAGCTGACCCTGCGCTCTGACCCCAAACTTACTAAGTTAGATGTTTTAAGAAGAAAGTCAGGGAAGACAGATTGAGGTAGTTTGGACATGTACAGAGGAGGGATAGTCAATATATTGGTAGGGGGATGTTAGAAATGAAGCTACCAGGCAGAAGACCAAAGAGGAGGTAAATGGATGTGATAAACGAGGACATGAAGTTAGTGGGTGTGAGTGAAGAGGATTTAGAGAATAGGGTTAGGTGGAGACAGATGATTCGCTGTGGAGACCCCTAAAAGGGAACAGCCGAATGGAGAAGAAGAAGAAAATTCAGACAGCCTCATCTTATTATTACCTATTATGTAAACAGTCTGGGAAACAGTTGATGTTTGTGTAACCCTATACAATATTAACATTTCTACAAAACTCATCAGGAAATATGTCAACCAACAGGAAATGTTTCGCTAATGTTATTTTAAAGCTGTTTAAGTGTTAGAACAAAACATTTCTAAAATAATGTACCTGAAACGTTCTGGTAAAGATTTAGTTATCATACGTTATAATAATGTTGAGGGAAAACATCCTTAGAACAACATTCTCAGAACTTTTCTTTTGACGTCATTCATACTTGAAGGATGTTCCCACAATAAAAAAAACCCCACAGCAAATTACTCTCTACCAATGTTAGGCAAACTGGACATTTTTACATTTTTTGGAACATTTTGAATCACGTTTCCTGAAATCAAAACATTTTCAGAACATAAATTTGTTAACTGTGATAACTCCCACTCGTACAATCCTACCTGTATGACGCAGTCAGTGGAACAAACTGTACGCTGTTGAATAGTAGGGCTCGGTATGTTGTACAGCCATGAAATGAGAAATATTTGTGTCTGTTCTCATACAGCATAGAACGTTCTAACAAACCCTCCCCTCAACATTAGTCACTGGATGGTGAAAGGAATTCCGCCAGTAAGAACTGATAACGTTTTTTTCTGAAGATCAGCAACATACCACCAGATACCACTTCACCACATGTACTTACTTACGAAAAAAAAAGAAGTAACTTTGGCAGTTGGGTCAGATTAACGCTTTTTAATTTGTAAATATTTTAAGATGACTGACGGAGCAGAAATAAGTCTAAAACTAAAAAACATAAAAGACAAAAAGGGAAACCATATATAAACTAAAGAAATAAAATGGAAGGATCAAGTACAATTAAATGCTTCGAACTGGAATATGACACCATGAGAACGATTGTGTAATCCATCATTTGGCTGTAAGTGAGCATCTGTTCATGTTTAACTCCTCTCTGTCAAGCTTACTGTAAACAAAAAGAAATCAAGCTCATGTGACATGAGATGTGTCAGGCACTGGAAAACACTAGATTATGTAAAAATTCAGGTTTTCTGTGTGCTCCTTGATTAAAATAATGTTGCCAAGCTAATATATAAACAAAAAAAAAACCCACACAAGATGATATTTTCCCCTAACACGCTATCATTTGTTGACTTGTTTACTTGTTGCTGTGTGTTCGTGGATCCACCCCAGGTAATTGGACACACGTGTGTATATGCCGTAGTGTCCTGGACGGGCACATCCTTTGCCCCAACTCACGATGCCTAGGAGAAATGTGGTGTTGCCGAAAGAAGTGACGAGAGGTCCACCGCTGTCCCCTTTACACGAGTCCTCCTTGCCTTCGAGGTAACCAGCGCAGAACATGTTCAACGTTAGCGAGATGTTGTTTTCCCTAAGACAGTCGGGCGTATGAATACGGGGCACTTTGAGCCTTCGGAGAAATCGTGACGTTGGCCCATCCTCTGCACGCCGTCCCCATCCACTCACGGTGTGTAAGCGGATCCTCCACAGCTCTCGTTCTGCCATTACTTTGCGAGGGAGACAAACGGGTACTGCGTACGTACTGTAGACGATAGGGCGGCGCAGACGAAGGAGGGCGATGTCATTATCTGCTGTTGCTGAGACGTAATTGGGGTGCATAATCATCTTTTCCACCTCTATAGTTTGTTCGGAACCTTCATTCACTTCAATGTCATGCTCCCCTGGATGATAAAAAGGGTCGATTGGTGTCTTTAAGGATGCACATTAATTTTTTTGTCATGCATGAAACTTACCTGCAACTATCTTGAGATATTTGACTGCAAGCTTTTCTAAACAGTGCGAAGCTGTGATGATCCATGTAGGCTTATAAATCACACCACCACAGAATCCCTTTTCACCGTACTTTAGCAAGACCTGATGAAGACACTTGTAAATATCTCTGTCATATTTACATGTTATGTTCTCTTTAAACAAATAATCTTTCATAAACCCTAACAATGGACTGGCGTCCATCCCGTTCTGGTGGCTTCTCATTTTCTTATGTCTCTACATTGAATCAGGCACATGACACAGGTCCAGTAATAGCCTTGATAACACATGGTATTAATTTGTGTATTAAAGAGTCCAATCACGGCACTAAATACAGGTGTGAACAGCATCATTTTTGACTCAGATGCTCATTGTCATTAAACCACGTTGGACATAATCAATGATGGCCAAAAATTATTCACATTGAATAGAAACTCAATTTCTGCGACAAAAATCATTTTGCTTTTACTTTTAGCAAGAATATATTAATGATAAGTTTTACAAAATGGGTGACAATTAAGGAAAAAATAAACAAGCTTAGTACATTGTTGCAAATGCAGGTAGGCATCAATTTTACTGTCTCAAGAACTGTACTGGTGGAAGGAAGGAAAGAAGGAAGAAAGGAGGGAAGGAAGGAAGGAAGGATGGAAGGAATGAGGAACCTTATTCATCCAAAAGACATTTTAAAGATACATTTTTGAACAGGCCTTCCACCACTATTATTATAACACCTATTGAGACTAGGTCTTTTGGATGAATAAGGTTCCTCATTCCTTCCTTCCTTCCACCAGTACAGTTTTTGAGACAGTATAATTTACAGGGGCAGAACAGTAGCTTAGTGGTTAGCACTGTTGCGTCACAGCAAGAAAGTTCCTGGTTGCATGTTTTCCCTGTGCTTGCGTGGGTTTACTCTGGGTACACCAGTTTCCTCCCACAGTCCAAAAACATGTATGTTTGGTTCATTGGTGATTGGTGATTATAAATTGCCCATAGGACTAAGTGTGAGTATATGGTTGTTTTGGTTTTGGCTGTGTGATGGACTGACGACCTGTCCAGGTTGTACCCCTGTCTTTCACCTAATGACTCCAGCAGATTCCTGTGACCCTGATTAGGAATATGAATATGAGTTCATATAGACAATAGATGGATAGATAGATAGATAGATAGATAGATAGATAGATAGATAGATAGATAGATAGATAGATAGATAGATAGATAGATAGATAGATAGATGGATAGATGGATGGATAGATGGATAAAGTATAATTTACACTGTTATGATGCTCATCAAACCATTGAGTGACTGATCCTCTCCTGAATTGATCCTATTACCCATGGGCAACGCCAGAAAATTTTAAACTCAGGTTCTGAGAAGGGGTTTAGATGATTGACGGGGAAGCTGCAAGAGATATTCTAATAATAAGGTAATAATAAATTGGTCAAACCATACAGACTGGAAGATTCTTTGCTGGGTTTTTTTTTTCTAGACAGCGTGTCCTGGTCATCTGGTTTCTGGCTTAAATCTGTTAACCCTTAACCTTGTGTTGCTAACTGAAATGAAACTTGCAGTTATGCGAGCCGCCGTATTCCCTTCATTGGCATAAAGGTTAGCAGACTGCTATGTCAGACTCCGTACAATCACCATCTGAAACTCTCTCAACCTCTGGATGAGGTATTTTCATGCTATTTTTTTCCACTGGAAACAGGAAATAAATTAGATTTACAATTTGGCAGAAGAACTGCTCCATTTTTTAACAATACTAATACTATTTCATTACAAAAAGCATGACAGCGTAGCTGCAATTTACATGCCATATCGCATGTAAGTGTCGCACATGCAAAGAAGGAAATTGTTATTGTTACTCATAATAAAGTTTGTATATAATTGCTTATAGAAAAAATGTTTTGGGGTGCTTTCGGGGTGCTTTGGTCTTTCTTGGAGGTGCAGATGCACCTGCTATCCCTTCCCCAGCGGTGCCACTTCTTTTTTTCTCCGTATATTTTCACAGACAGATTAATGTGATGAGAAGTGTTTTAAAAGTAGCAGCCATTTTAAGTGTCAAGTCTTTCCTTTAACTATTATTTTATCCAGGAACAAACTTCAGCTCACCTGCCATGGACAGTGGCCTCTAGGACATTCTGACCCTCCTACTATTCGAGCCCTCTGGTCATGCTCCACAGATTTTTTAGAGTTGTTGGCACTGAGAAGTGGTACTTTACCACAAGGAAACGTCTCTAAATTAAAAAAAAAAATTAATTACATCATAGATAAAAATCTAGAAAAAGAAATAAGTTGTTATTTTAAGCAAAACAGAAATGTAATGTTGTTTTCTTACCGTGTGTCAGACAGCTTTGTCCATCTGTACCAAGATAGTAACCGTCTGCGCAGGAACAGTTGCGTCCTTTCAGTTCATTCTCACAAAAATGTTCACATCCGCCGTTCTTATCGAGGCACGAGTCAGAAATTTCTTTAATCACTGGAGAAAGTTTTTGGATAAAGAAAAAAGATTCCTCTCAAATCTTATTGGTTGATTGTTAAACCTATCCAATTAAAAAACCAAACATGAAATTTGATCCACACAATAGTTCCATATAGAGACTATAGTATATTTTATCAAATACAGTATATAAGAGTACAAATAAAAAAAATCAGTAAGTTGCAGATCTTACCATGCTCACAGTTACGCCCATGAAATCCTGCTGGACACATGCATGCGTAGGAATGTTTCATCTGTATGCAGGTACCATTGTTCTCGCATGGGTTTGTCAGACAGAGATTTTTAACTGAAAAAAACCCCCCCACAACACAACTATAAAACAAAATACACAAAAAATGCACTCCATTTAATATAATTTGAGATATTGAACATCTCACCATTGTAGTTTTTCCAGAATTCATTCTGTGGTGACAGAAAAGCATTAGAAAAAAAATAATAATTTCATGTCACATGTTCTTTTACCATAAACAGATTATTATAATATTTGCTATAATATAAATTATAATGATTATTATAATGCTGCATATTATATATATTATAAGTAGTATTTTTCGGTTTTGGTTCAAATATTGTTCAAGATTTTGTTAAATACTTAGCAGATAAATATGACAGGAAATTAAAGAAAAAAAACCCCTGTTTTTAATACCGACCGTTGCCTCTGTGTGTTCATACACCTCTCTGGCCTCCTCATATGAGCATTTCTCCTCTATGCACTCTCTCTCCAGGTCTCCCACCTTCAGCTCCTCGAACCAACCAGAGTTTGCCCGCTTAGCACGGTTGAGGACTTCATGAGCCACTTTACTTCTTATAAACACTACAATGCAAAAAAACCCCTCTGTATACCGTGTATGCGTATACAAATCACGACCTACGTCCACCTACTGTATAGAAGAAAGTTCTAAATCTAATTACAGTACATACCAGAGAATCTGTCTGTGCCTCATTTTATTATTGAGCATGCAAGCATTTTACCTGAAGCAGGATGGCAGCAACCTAAGCTCGTTACCAGAGAGAGCAGAAATAAGAGTCGCATGGTGGATAATGGCTGACGCTTCGTAAGACTTTCCGTTTCAAACAGTTAAAGAGTCCAAAGTCTGGACGTTGTCCACTGTGCACTCGAAAGCCTAAAATCCTTCCTCCAATAGTAAAACTTTGACGCCCAAAGAGCAGAATTGATCAAACAAACAACACTTTAAACACATATGGTCCAGTGTATCTCATAACAACATTCATTTTTATTAAATTGAATAGTACAATGAATTGAATACACTATGTAGGAATTATTGTAGGCTGTGTAAAATATCGATACAGTTAACTATTGTGATATTTTTTCACGTAAAGTATCGATATTCTAACCCCTAGTATCGATAAATATCTAAATTACAATTTAAACTAATTTACGTTTAAGTTTTTAATTAAAACAATGGGATGAGAGGGAAGTGGTAGCTCAGTGGTTAGTGTGTTGGACCAACACCTCAAAGACCGGGATTTGAGTCCCAGCCCCACCAATCTACCACTAATGGGCTCCTAAGCAATGCCCTTGAACCTTCAGTTGTAACGATGTCTGCCAAGTGATGTCTTTTACCGTTCTTGTAGTTGCTGACATATACGGCCGTTGTTATAGAAACAAACATGGCAGGAAATATAAGGGCGTCTTCTGCTTTGCCTTGTTGTATGTTTAGGTATATGTTCTCCTCTTTTTGAAGCATTGCAATGTATTGCAATTTATATCATGATGATATTGTATCAGGGCCCCCGTATCGTAATATGGATCGTATCGTGAGGCCCTTGCCAATACACAACCCTAGTAGGAATAGTGTTATATAGTATATAGCTAAGTATTTATCTACATCCAACACCAAATTATCTGAAATTCATATTTAATGTTGTTTTATAATATTTTTTTATAAACATTTCAGTTAATTTGCAGCCACAGTGTTCATAATCCACTTTATAAATACTGGCACACGGGTGTAGACCCCGTACATGTCTGAACGGGCACAGCCTTTCCCCCAGCTTACTATGCCACTCAAAAACCATGTGCTGTTGTAGCGGGTGACCAGTGGCCCACCGCTGTCCCCTTGACAGGCATCACGTCCTCCTTCCTTAAAGCCAGCACAAATCATGTTGTCAGTCAGACTCAGACCCGAGTGGGCCCGGCACTTCTCGAGTGGAACCCGAGGAACCTCCAGTCTCTGAAGCACGCTGGATTGAGGCCCAAACTGGGAAAGCCGACCCCATCCGCTCACTACGGAGTTGCGAACTGCATCAAGAGTTCGGGCAAACGTGCCATGTGCTGAAGGAAGGCAGATGGGCACGACGTAAGGATCGAGGGATATGTTCCTGCGCAGGTGTAGAAGCGCAATGTCGGCGTCGCTGCTTGTGTGGTTGTAAAGAGGATGAATTATTATTTTGGACACTCTTCTAGTCTGCTCTGTGCCCTCGTTTACAGAAATAATGTGTTCACCTAACAGTGGAATAGAAAAATGCAAGAAGAGAAAAGAAATGAAAGCAAATGATGCAAGAAGAGAAAGGAAATGGATTTGTTTATTCACTTTTTAAATAAAAATTCTTACCTACTGTTACTGCTAATTGGGATGGATTTGCTGGCCAGACACAGTGAGCGGCTGTGAGAATCCACTCATGGTTTAGAACAACTCCTCCACATTTATACACACCTCCAAGCCTAAGTAGTGCCTTATGTGATATACATATAAACGAGCAAAGAATAGCAAGACTTAAAGCATGAATGTTATTCACCTAATTTTACGGAGAAATGTAGGGTTGCACAATACATCGAAAATATCGAAATATCATAAATGACAAATTACAAATTGGATCGGCTATGCTCAGCAGAAAAATTTTCAAATATAGGCGAATGTGTTTAATGAAACATATGTTGGTTATGTCATTTTTCAAAAATAGCATATCGCATATTGAATATTGCTTCATTTAGCATATATCGCATATCGCATTTTTATTCAATAAAATGCAGCCCTGATATAATGTATCCAAATAATGCATCAAGCTGCTTTTCTTTTTTTTACCTGCCAAGGACACCATCCTTTAGGGCACACTTGTCCTTTTACAATCCTAGGTCCAATGCTCGTCATCACCGGTTTACCACAAGGAAACGGGACTAAAGGGGGAAAAAAAAAAATTCAATTTTTGTGGTTCTGATTAAAATATTTAGGTTAAATAATTACATGAGATACTATTCTGAATATGTGTTTACATTTTTAATCGTAATAATTTTGTGCGCCAGTTTATTATTTCCAATGTTTTTAATCCTGTTATGAAAAGACAGAACATGAATATTTTATTTAATCTGGTTGTGGAAAGTTTTATCCCACCTCTCTCAATCGGATTTAATTTTTATTCTGATTAAGGTGTTTACATGGACTACTTTTTTATTTGGATTGGACTAATAGTAGTAACAATACAATGCTCCATGAAATTTGGATTATATTGTACAGAAAGTATATTTGATTTAGATGTATAGCGTCAGAGGGTATAGTTCAAGTTCAAGGAGCTTTATTGCCATTTCGGCCATATATAGCAGATGCAGTACACAAATAAAATAAATGAAATAACGTTTCTCCAGGACCCCCTGGTGCTACACATAAAAACATAGAATTTCACAAAACAACAAACTACAAAGAGCCACTGAACAGGATAGACATAAAGTGCATGTGTGCAACCTAGTGAAGTGCAGAACAGACAGTGCAATAAACAATACACACATTACAAAGACAGTGCAAATAAGACAGTAGAGAACAGAACATAACATAACGCTGGACAGAACATTCAATAGCGCTAACCAGATTATAAAATGAGGTAAGACATGGAATGTGCAAATTAACAGCATCGTGCAAAAAGCATTATAACATTATAAAGTGACTGTGCTTATATATTTTTTTTCAGTCTACTTGTGTTGAATGTGTGTGTGTGTGTGTAGTTCAGTTCTGTTGAGCAGCCTGATGGCTTGAGGGTTGAGTGTGTGTGCATATTTGTGGGTTGAGGTAGTAAAATCGTCTGGCGGTCGTATACATGAACACTAATGCTTTCAGTGTCCATGTGGCGTTTTTGGTCGAGCTAAAAACATAAATAGCACCATGTTGGATCCGGAGTGGCCGCTGCGTGTTACTGCCGCGCCGCCATCATGGATCTTTTCTTGGACTACATATGAATAATATTCTAATTTTAATGTAATTTCAGAACCCACCTTGTGAAACACAGCTTCTGTTGTCAGCTGCCAGGCTGTAGCCAGTAGCACAGTGACACTCGGGGACTGAATCTGCACCCTCTGTGCAGAAGTGCTCGCATCCCCCGTTCATATAGAGACAGTCATGATAAGTCTGCAGAACTTTTTCTGTTGGGTCACCAGTTGTACCGTTAAGAGTTTTTCTGTATAGTATGTGATCTTCAGAACAGCTTTATCATGTCATTGCTTTTATTACCTTTGTCACAATTCCTTCCATTGAAATTAGGTGGACAAATACAGACATAAATGTTGTCTTGGCTAAGACACGTGGCTCCGTTAGCACATGGGTCAGATTGGCATTGATCTACTTCTGCGGAAAAATAATCACGGTAACAGAGACAATCCAACTCGAACAGGAAATTTTATTTTATTAATTGTAGATTTAGGTAGATGATACCTGTGTACTTCTTCCAGAACACGTCCTAAAAAAAAAAGACATATTTATAAAAAAAAGATAACAGCAAATTGTCTTCTTCCTTCCACTGATCCTAATGCTACACATCACATGACCTCTGAAATTCTTTAGCTTGGTCTGGCTAGCTGACAGCTGAGATAACACAGGCTAAGCTAAACAAGCTGTGACCTGGTCAAACCAAGCTTCATTTTTCTACAGGTCGATTACATAAGTTCAGCCCACCAATTGTTCAGGCCTAGAGAAGATCTCCTTGGCTTCTTCATATGAGCATTTCTCCTCTATACACTCCCTCTCCAGATTTCCTAGCTTCAGCTCCTCCAGGAATGAGTTAGCACGTCGAGAGCGATAGAGTAGTAGCTGGTTAGCTTCAGGCTTATTCAGGAATACTGGAGCTGACAGGCCGGAGAAGGGTGGAAGAACAAAGATTCAGTTCATTGCTGATAAAAAAAAAACTTTGCCCTTAAAGTGATTTTAATTAAACAAAAAAATCAAGGCCATTTCATTTACATTACATTACATTGCATTTATCCAGAGCGACTTAAGGTTGAGGGCCTGGTTTATGGGTGCAGTGGTGGCAGCTTGGGGCTGCTGCAAATAGCGGGAAGTTGTAGTGCAGTGGTTAAGGTATTGGACGGCTAATTAAGAGATCAGAGATTCGATTTCCAGCTCCACCAAGTTGCCACGGTTGGGCCCCTGAGCAAGGCAACTCCTAATTCGTTAGTTGTAAAAAAAGAAATGAATGTAAGTCACTCTGGATAAGGGCATCTACCAAATGCTGTAAATATAATAGTTAATGTGAATGGAAGGCTACCACTTTTATAAAGGTTTTCTTTAGTATTACATTCACATTTACATTTCTGCCATACGACATATGCCCTTATCCAAAGTGACTCCCATTTATCTCACTTTTTATCCAACTGAGCAGGTGAGGGTTAGGGGCCTAGTACAGGGAGCCCCAGCAGTGGCATCTTGATGGTGCTGGGAAATGAATCCCACAAGATAAATTTTATGATAAATGAATGTCTAATCTGATTCTAAACTATTAATCTAAATCCAGTGGATTTGTCTTATTTGACTGATTTGATAGTCTAAATGATGGTTCCACAAATACGGACATTTTAAACATTTTTAAAATAGAGAAAAATTAATAGTAGTTATATTTCACCCCTAATGCAACCGATATATTGTACACGGGGAAGTGATGACTTATGATTAAGGTGTTGGACTACCAACCTTAAGACTGTGGGTTAGATTCCCAGCTTCACCAAGCCATCACCACTGCTGGGTCTCTGAGCAAGGCCCTTAACCCCCAATTGCTCAGTTGTATAAATGAGATAAATGTAAGTCGCTCTGGATAGGGACGCCTGCTAAATGCTTGTAATGTAAATGTAATATTGGACTAATTCCTAGAAGGCCCGGGTTCGATTCCCAGCAGCACCAAGCCACTGCTGGGGCTCTGAACCCCTAATTGCCCAGTTGTATAAAAAAAAAATTGATAAACCATTAGTTGCTCTGAATAAGGGCGTCTGCCAAATGCTGCAAATGTACAAGCAAGTTTTTATTAAATGAATATAATACATTTTTAAAATATCTCTGCATATACCAGATGGTTGTAATTTGCAACTATACAACAATTTAAATACATTTTTTAAACATTTTTCGTCATAAGGAAACATTTCTACAGTAATATGTAGATATTCTGTTTTATCAGAAGTATTGGAACAGCAAGGCTAATTTTATTTATTATTTCATAACATTCACATCTCTACGGGTTACAATATCTGGATTGAATCTGCAAAGATAAAAAAAAAAAATAGGAACATGTAAATGTCTGGTGTTGCCTGTCTACACCTGTCATTTCCATGTTTTCCTATTTGAACATTGTGTTTGGCTGCTTATGAACAGGCTTGCAAATCTTTTTGATATGCATTTCTTCACTGTAGCAGCAAAATAAATGTTAACAAAATAGTTAACAAAACACTTTGTTTGCTGGTTTATAAAAAAAATTATTAAATCTAATTGAGTGCAACTTCATTACTTCAGCATCATAACCACAAAGGCCTTCTGTAGGATGGAAAAGTGGAAGATTTTAGACTGGTTATGTTCAACACCAGACGTTCCATTAATAAGAAGGGTAAAGGAAGAACCCCAATTAAAAAGACAAATGGAACAAATCCACAGTCACAAACCTGTTAAAGCATAATAAATGAGAAGTACGATGAATACACACACTGTGATAAGGCAATGCAAGACAAGACAAGGCAAAACAAGACAAAGGAAAGCAAAACAAGACAAAGGAAGGCAAGGTAAGACAAAACAAAAAAAGTCAAGACAAATAACAAGACAAAGCAAAAAGGGCAAGACAAGAAAAACAAGACAAAGTAAAACGAAACAAGATAAAAACATCATAAAAAAGGCAAGACAATTCAAGGCAAGGCAATGCAATACAAGAAAAAATAAAACAAGAAAAGGCAAGACAGGACAAAACAAGGCAAAACAAGATAAGACAAGAAAAGGCAAGGCAAGGCAACAGCAAACAAGACAAGGCAAGACAAAAAACAAGACAAGACAAGACAAAACAAGAGAGTGGAAGGAAAGTAAAGGGAAGGCAAAGCAGAACAAGACAAGACACGGCAAAACAAGACAAGACAACACCAAAAAAGTCAAGGCAAGACAAGGCAAAACAAAACCAGAAAGGGCAGGGCACAACAAGGCAAGGCAAGAAGAATACACCTTTATTCAGCCCACAATAAAGGTGCAAATATAAAGCAAAGACTAAAAATCTATATAAATACAAAAAAAACAACAGTTAAGTAGTTACACAATTAAACAAATGTGTTATTTATTTTCATTTCCGTTATTTACTTTGATACACTTTTGTTCACATGAATATTAAGTGGTCCAAACGTCCTCTGAAGTATAAAAAACACAACCTTATAATAAATACGGAAAGAAAAGCAATCTTTTTTTTAATCGATTGTCTTATTCCCTTCTTCAAATCTTAGACGACTTTACTGATAAACAACAGGCAGAGGAACTGGCCTTGCTTTTCCAAATCATTTGGAGGGGACCAGAACCGAAGGACTGTCAGTAAGTAATAGTATTGATATTCTTTTTTTATTCAATGAGCAGAGACCAAATAGGGTCATAACTTGTGCTCTATTTTTATTTTAATGCGGAGAAATAACACCCTGACAGGTGGCATCTTACCTGCTGGAACCCCAAAGCAGGCTTGGATACACAGCAGTGAGATGAAGAGAACAAGTTTCATGCTGATTGAACTCGACTCCATGTCAGATCTAATGGTTTTGAGCAAAGTTCAGCCTGCAACTTCGGTGTGCAATCAGACTGGAAAAAAACAAACAGAAATAAAGCGTTTGACTTCAGAAGGAAATGAAAAACTCGGCAGCAGGTGGTGCCATTGTGAGATTTTGTTTTACAGCCAACATAACCCAAAGGTGCTGGGGTTCCTAACACTGGAAAACCTACATTACTTGGATTTCAGGTGTGAGCATGGTCAGCCTAAGGCACAAACGGACTAAGTGGCTGCATAGGGACATGTGACAACCAGGGGCCCCAAAGAGCCTTTTTTAAATTTTATTTTTACTTATTTAAGCATTGGCTTTTTAATACATAATAAATGCTGATTGTCCCTAAAGTTTCACTGCAACAGTATGTAAGGGTTTCAACAAATCTTCCATAACATCATTAACAAGTCAAGTCAAGTCACCTTTATTTCTATAGCACTTTTAACAATCGGGGTTGTTTCATAGCAGCTTTACAGAATTACAACAGAAAAGACATCATTAAACACTCATTAAACCACTTAATTTGATTGATATCTATAAATTAAGAGTCCCCCACTAAGCAAGCCAGAGGCGACAGCGGCAAGGAACCAAAACTCCATCAGTGACAGAATGGAGAAAAAAAACCTTAAGAGAAACCAGACTCAGTCGGAGGGTCAGTTCTCCTCTGACCAGATAAATCAGGGCAACATGTGTAACAGTCTATGCTCTTGCCTTTTGCCGTTAAGTGTTTATAAGGTCTTGTTTAATTACATTCTTTTGCACTATAATTACTTTAGAAATATATTTTTTATTATATTATAAAGAGCTCAGGGGTAAATTGGGATTTTTTAAGTGAAGAGCTCTTTTATATATCTTTAATTCAATGTCATTTTTATTTGTATGGACATTGTCTTAAAGCAGCTTTACACAGAATGCAGTAACAGTGCATAGTGTAAGTCTGTCCCTAATCAGCAAACCGGAGGTGACTGTGGCAAGGAAAAAAACTCCCTGAGATAAAGAACCTTAAGAGGACCAGACACAAGAGGGTTATATATAAACTTATTATATAAGTTTAAACTTATATATAAACTTATATAAACTATAAGAGGAAATTAATAACTTCATGCACTTCAGTCATATTATCATTTATTGAAAAATTGTACTTTCATCAAAAACTGTATTTTGTTTGTGTGGGCCAGACAAACAAATGTGTATGTAGGGTCTGTAAACTTTTTTTTATAAAGAAGGATTGAAGGTTGGAAACTCTTTTTTGTGTCTTTTAAATGATCTTAACCCTCCTGCTTTCATTGTTAGCGAATAAATATTGTTTATATATTTTTGACTTCATATGATTGGACCCTTGCTATACAAGTCATGACTTTTAATGGTTTTTCTTTGGTTCCCTCTAGTGAACAGTATTAGTATTACAGCCTTTATCTCTGAATCCGATTAATATAAATGGCTAAATTCTTTGACTTATTGTTGTTTCTAGCATGTTTCTAGCATGGTCACACAGTCGCACAGTGTGTATCCTTATTTATTCTGCATATTATTCACTAATCATTTATATAATTCACCCATTTATTTATTTACCTATTTAATTTATCATTTATATAATTCAGTGTATTTAAAGAAACCAAGTTGCTGTGAAAAGAACGAGCCTCAGTGGAGGTTCCAAACCACATGTGTTTGTGGCCACAGTTTCCTGTGCATTCAGTATGAAGATGTAAACGACTGTAAGAGTGCAAACGCAGACGGAATAAAAGCATAAACTGTAGACACTAAAAACGCCAGTGTGTGTGTGCATGTGTGTGTTGTCGACATTTCCAGATTATCAAGTATTTTAGATATTTTTCTCTAGATTCTTTGTCTTTCCGAGTAACCACTTCATAAGCATTAGCATTCTGTTAGACTTCATGCGTACGCAAACCGAAAGACACAAAATCTCTTATTCTATCTTCTTATGTTTATGTTCATGTTTATCTTGTTTTATGTTTTATATATCAACGTGTTTACTTCCTGTTTTGTCCTTGTCATGTGATCCTTGTTCCCCATGTGTTTAGGTGTCATGTTCCCATTGGGTAGTCTTGTGTATTTGTAGCCGCTATGTTTCCCTTTGTCTTTGTTATAGATTCCGGGTGTGTCCCTGTACTGCTGTCATAAGTTTATCAAGTTAAGTCAAGTTCATGGTTGTATGTTGCTTTGTCTCTGTTTGTGCTAGCGCTCAAGCTAAGCTAGGCTAAGCTAAGTCAAGTCATGTCAGATTAGGTTTGTTTATTGTTGCAACTTGAAATTAAACTGCACCCTCGGGTTCCCAACTATACTCGCCTTACACCTGTAAAAATCCGTAATAATATTACAAACATAAATCTTTATGTTAAAAAGTGCCGAAAAATGAAAAGACAGAAATCTAGTCTTTATATGAAATTAGAACAGATTTGTGCATGCTTTGTTTTTTCTTGTAGTAGCTGCAGTCTTAAAACCACATTTATGTATAAGCACACCGAGAATCAAAGAGCGGAAAAGTCTGCAAGGATTTCAGGTTTTTTTTGTCTCTTTTGTATTTATCTGGTACTTTTCCTCCAAATCTATTAGATTGTCAAGTACATTTATTGCTGTGGACTAGAAGACATTCGACTTTATGATCAAAAGATAGAAAGCAGAAAGTTAAGAAACTAACAGGATGAGTTGGTGATGTCAGTAAATGCATGCAAGCGATGTCCAACCAAATATGCAGTGCTATCTATTTTAATTTACACTAAGATTTATTTTAAAGCAGTTGTTTTTACATCTAGAAAATGTTTTTACATCTAGAAAGTGTTTTTACATCTAAATGTATCTGAAGGAAGTGGTGGCTCATGGTTAAGGTGTTAGACTACCAACCTGAAGAATGTGGGTTGCAATCCCAGCTCCACCACTGTTGGGCCCCTGAAAAAGGCCCTTAAGCCCTTATTGCTCAGTTGTATAAATGAAATAAATGGAAGTCACTCCGGATAAGGGCATCTGCTAAATGCTGCAAATGTAAATATCAGAAAATGAACGCTAAAATCCATCAGCTCGTTAAATATCCATCTTAAACCCAAATGTCTTTGGTGTAATTGGGGCCTCTTATACTGCTTGTAAAACCAATAAAATCCTACTTAAATAACTGAAGTAATAGTGTTATAATAATAATAGAATAATATTAAAAGACCATATTAGTGAGATTTTGAGTTATTACTCGAGGTAGAGACTCAGTAATTTATCCAACCACTTGTTCAAGTGGTAGCACAGTGGTTACGGTGTTGGCTGTCAATTGGAAGATCGAAATTCATTTTCCAGTACCACCACTGTTGGGCCCTTGAGCAAGGCCCTTAACCCCTATTTTCTATAAGTCGATCTGGATAAAGGCATCTGCCAAATGCTATAAATATAATATTAATGATCTATGCGTGCACACAGGTTTGTTTTTTTAAAAGGTTTTTAATGTCACGTGACACTGAAACCCCTATTGTGGTTGGTTAATTTACATGTCAATCAGACGCCTTTTTGTCCAATAAAAGCTACTTTGGATTCCAGACCTTCTGAAGCTCTTCAAAATCTTTTGGGCTTATAAATTGCATTCCAATTATTATTATTGGCTTTAAATATATATATATATTTTTTAAAATATTTGCTTTAACACACATGGACGAGTAAACAGGTTTCGGCATCTATTTTTCGATACTCGGTGCGATGGCTGTCTCAGTCGGCGGTTGATTGCTTTGGTCTGACGTCACCTTAGAACCAAAACTAAAAGAGCAGCATTGTGCGAGATGTTCTGCTAGCTGCAGAAAATAAATAAAATAATATAGTAGAAAATGTTGGGGGTTTATTGTAACAGGATTTATATACAGCAAACCATCGCAGCTGCGGTTTTAAAGTGTTTGGAAAATGTTTAAAGACACCACACAGATTAATGTAAGATTCTCGTGTTGTTATTTAGTTAGCATCGGCTAGTAGTTGTAATTAAATCACATTTAAACTTCGTGTTAGTTTAATGTTAATTGTAAATTCACGCACTGACAGTCTGTGTGTGTGTGTGTGTGTGTGTGTGTGTGTGTGTGTGTGTGTGTTTAGCCGAGTTGCTAAAGCTTTACCAGGTTTCACTCACAGCACTGAATCTCTCAACATGGAGCTGCCGCTTGTTGGTAAAGTTCTTGTTACTCTTCCAGTTTTATGATTAATTAGAGTTGAATGTTAGGTGTTGTATATTTTCTCTCTCTCAGTAATTTCTTGAAGTCGAAGAATTCAGCTGAATTACTGCTGATGATATTTGCTGTGAAACTGAAATGTTTTCCAGAGAGAGCGAAGGGTTTCTGGTCTCAGGTGGACGTGGATTTGGCGTTTGAGGAGTTGTTGGGTTTCCTGCTGTGTCTGAGAGACGCCATCAAAAGCAAAACTGCCTCAGATAAAGGTGAACAGAGCCACCAGAGCCACCAGAACATCATCCCTGTTAGAAATATCAGCGTATCAACACCGAATATACATCAATGTCTTATTTACGGTTTTTATCTAATGTTTTATTTCGTTTTTTATCTATTTGATTTTCTGAACTTTAATTGTAGTAAACAAATGAGAAGCATACCAAAACCATTCATTTATTCACTAACACACTGACTGACCTACTGACTGACCTACTGACTCATTCACTGACTGACCTACTGACTCATTTATTGACTGACCTACTGATTGATTCACTGACTGACCTACTGACTCATTCACTGACTGACCTACTGACTCATTTATTGACTGACCTACTGACTCATTCATTGAATGACCTACTGACCTACTCATTTATACTGACTGTTACTGACTTTCCTTACTTTGACTGACCTACTGACGACTGACTCATTTGATTGACTGACTCATCTACTGATTGATTCACTGACTGACCTAATTACTCATTTACTGACTGACCTACTGACTCATTTACTGACTGACCTACTGACTCATTTACTGACTGACCTACTGACTCATTTACTGACTGACCTACTGACTCATTTACTGACTGACCTACTGATTGAGTCACTGACTGACCTACTGATTGAGTCACTGACCTACTGACTCATTTATTGACTCATCTACTGATTGATTCACTGACTGACCTAATTACTCATTTCCTGACTGACCTACTGACTCATTTAATGACTGACCTACTGACTCATTTAATGACCCACCGACTGACCTACTGACTCATTTAATGACCTACTGACTCATTTAATGACCTACTGACTCATGACCTTACTCATTGACCTACTGACTCATTTACTGACTGACCCTACTGATTGATTTTACTGACTGACCTACTGATTGATTTACTGACTGACCTACTGACTCATTTACTGACTGACCTACTGACTCACCTGATTTACTGACTGACCTACTGACTCATTTACTGACTGACCTACTGACTCATTTAATGACCCACCGACTGACCTACTGACTCATTCAATGACCTACTGACTCATTCTGACTGACTACTGACCTACTGACTCATTTGACTGACCTACTGACTCATTTATTGACTGACCTACTGACTACTGACTCTCATTCACTGACTACTGACCTGACGACTGACTGACTCACTGACCTCATTTCACTGAATGACCTACTGACTCATTTATTGACTGACCTACTGACTCATTTATTGACTCATCTACTGATTGATTCACTGACTGACCTAATTACTCTGACTGACTCATTATGACGACTGACTACTGATTGATCTACTGATGACTACGACTGACTGACCTACTGGAACTGACTCATTTTTACTGACCCTGACTCTGATTGATACCTATGACTGACTGACTACTGACTCATTTACTGACTGACTGACTCATTTACTGACTGACCTACTGACTCATTACTTGACTGACTGACTCATTTGGACTGATTCCTGACCTACTGACATTTACTGACTCTGACTGACCATTTACTGACTGACTGATCATTGACTGAACCTGACCTACTGACTCATTTGACCTACTGACCTACTGACTCTACTGACTACTGACTGACTCATTACTCATTTTATTTACTACTGGACGACCTACTGATACTGATCTACTGACTGACCTAATTATCCTGACTCATGACCTATGATCCTGACTGACCTACTGACTCATTGACTGACTGAATGATGACTGACCTGACTCATGACTCTAATGAGACCTGACTGATTTACTGACCTACTGACTCATTTACTGACTATGACCATTTACTGTTAATTTACTGACTACTACTGACTCATTTACTGACTGACCTACTGACTCATTTACTGACTGACCTACTGACTCATTTACTGACTGACCTACTGACTCATTTACTGACTGTCCTACTGACTCTGATTTGACTTACTGGACTGACCCTACTGACTCATACTTTACTTGACCTACTGTGACTGACCTACTGACTCATTTACTGACTCATTTACTGACCTACTGACTCATTTAATGACCTACTGACTGACCTACTGACTCATTTACTGACCTACTGACTCATTTATTGACTGACCTACTGACTTATTTATTGACTGACCACCTGACTCATTCCCTGACTGACCTACTGATTCGTTCCCTGACTGACCTACTGACTCGTTCCCTGACGGACATACTGACTTTCGCATTTGCTCCCTGACTCGCTTATTCTGTGTCATTTTTGCTCATTCTTGGTAGTGCTGTGGTGAAGGTGTTGGACTGCTCATTAAAAGATCAGGGTTTAATTTCCAGAACCACCAAGTTGTCACTGTTGGGCCCCTAAGCAAGGCCCTCAACCCCTAATTGTTCAGTTGTATAAAAGAGATAAATTTAAGTTGCTCTGGATAAAGTCATCATTCCTGTTTGTTTTGTTTCACTGTCTGTGTGGGGTTTCTGCTCAGGCTACATCCAGGGCATGAATATAATTATGGAGTCAGAGGTGTCGTTGACTGAAGCTTTGAGGAATGATGCCTTTGAGGAGGTGCTGATCGGTGAAGGTATTGTCCTCCTGAATTACAGAAACTTTCACATAACATAATTGTCAATGTCTCATTTGTTCTAACGGTCTTATTTCTGGAAACACTGGAAATTCGACTAGGTGTAATATTTATCCTGAAAAAAAATTTGGGATGCACAAATATTTAACTTTTTTATATCATAGTCAGACCGCAAAAGGCTGTGATACCGATTGGATGAGCTGAAGTTACTAGAATTCATGTTAATTTTCTTGCATTTTGAAGGTTAATAAACAGTCTGACTGCAACAAATAAAACATTTTTATTGTTTTTTATTTAAAAGTATAATTTCTTTATTTAAAATGCTGAAGGAAATAATAGTCATTATCCTGCGGCCATCTGCTCGTCGGGATTTTAATTCTTAGGCTGTATGTATTTTCTGGTAATTAAACATGTCTGCCATGTAAGACTGGTCCTACCGCACTAACATATATATATATATATTTATTTTTATTTATTTATTTATTTATTTATTTTTTGCAGATTTTAGGACCGTGTCGGTATCAGACACACACTGCTCTATACTGAAAATGAAGGATCCACCCATGCCAGAAGACACCTTGCATGATGATGTGTCAAAGTAATTTTTTTTTTATTTTTACCTGTTTTATCTTAATGTTTTAATTTTTTTTATTTGACCAGATGTCTTGTTTTTTTTTTCAAGGAAACCAGAATCCGGTTCAGACAACAGTCAGCCGTCTGTATCGGGCGAAAATGATGCTACGTTATCAGAAAAAATCGACATGTTTGACTTTATGACCCCTCCGTCGCTAGCGAATCTTGTAGCGGATGAACAGATGGCTCCGGTGTCGCCTGTTCAGCTTTCGTATCAACAGCACGACTGTAGCCCAACCTGTCTCTCTCACCTCCTGTCAAACTCGGACCACTTCCTCAGCCACAACCCCTTGCGAGTACCTCTTCTCTGTCACTTCCAGCGTCATTGTGCCAAGCCGTTTACCTTGTTCACACCGGAGAACTCGGACATGGACGTTTTCTACAAAACCCCGTGTGGGCGGAGCTTATGCTGCATGGACGACGTGTATCTGTACTTACAGCAGACTCAAAGCCTCGGGGTCCTGCGGCAGACCAATTTCAGCTTCAATCCGCAGGTTCAGCCGGAGCGTCAGGCCCAGCCGCAGCCACTCGCCTCCTCTTCTTCTCCTCCTCCCACTACCAGTATTTTTGACAGGGATATAAGTCGGGGGATAGAAGCTGTCCCTGTGACTCTGTGCAATGACTTGGATGGCGTACGACCAAAAGAGTTTCGCTACCGTAAAGATCGCTGGCCTCACGGCTGCTTCTTAAGCAAGGCGCCTTTTTTTCTTACCTGCTGCGATTGCACGGACGGATGCACCGACACGTCCAGCTGTTCGTGTCTTCAGCTGTCTTTAAAGGCTGGAGCAAAGCCAGGCCAGCTTTACAGCCACCACCGGCTAAATGAGGCTGTGGTCACAGGGTAAGAACATGAACAGTCCATCTTTTGAACAATCACGACTTGCTAAATTTCTGGTAGCCCTTTGGTCAGGCACTTTTGGCACTTTTTCAGGGTTTGGTAGCCCCAAATGTATTTAAGTAGCCGATCTATCTATCTATCTATCTATCTATCTATCTATCTATCTGTCTATCTGTCTATCTATCTATCTATCTATCTATCTATCTATCTATCTATCTATCTATCTATCTATCTATCTATCTATCTATCTATCAAATAACAATATACGTTAAATAACAATCTTATAAAATAATTAAATTACAATCATCATTACAAATATTCAGTTTTAACGGAACATCCCAATCCAGATGTTCTCTCCACTGCGCATTCACGTATCTCTATCACATGTTTATGAGATTTAACTTAACACTTGAGGAGAGTATTGACTGACAGGACGATGGAGGAGGAGCATCACTGACAAATATCTTGTTAAATCAGTACCGTCGCTCCTTATACACAGTTTGCGCGGTTGTGAATTGGAAGTGAAAGTAAAAAGCAAGCGCACATTCGAACACCATTTTAATACCCCACATATTTATATTGGCTCCCCGGGGAAAATTACAGACAGCATAATTACTAGTGGTGTCAGTCGGTTAAAAAAAAAGAAAATTGCATATGATGAGATTCCGGATGAACCGTTTTATTAGTCTTATTATTATAGAGGACTGTCCATAGACCAGTCTCAGTTTAGTGTTTGAGAGGTAAGTCTCTATGATCTAATCAACGATTAAAATAATTGTTTGTTGCAGCCCTACCCAGCAGTGGAAGCTTGGTGGTGCTTCTGATCTGCAGTCGGATACCTTAAGAATTAAGCTACCACCGGCACACCTCGGTTGCTATTAATATTAGCGCTTGTATTTATATCTCTCTGACTGGGCTGCAGCAATTGATTATTTTAATAATCAATGATTATTAGTGGGATTTATTGACTAATCGGATGTTAACTTCATCTTATGTTATTAGATGGATTATAAATAATTATTAAATGAATATTGTTTATTGCAATAAACAAAAAAAATCGTTTATTTTGGTTAAATGTCCTGCATTCTGGATGGATTTTTCTCTTTTCCTCATGTACCGAGTGACTATAATTTACATTATAATTATTTTTTTCTAATGTGAAGAGATGGGATATGAGCGACGACCGTGTAAGCAGGAAAATTCTGATATATTCAGATCGGTTTCAGGCCTCATTTGTATGTGAATCAGATTTGTGCATTAGTTGCCATGTAAGCAGACAGATCGGATTTTTACCTGTCAACGCGAGTCAAAGGTCTTTAAATAAGCGACAATGGCACATGGCGTCAACTCAAGTGGACACCAACAGCGATCTATATAACTTATCAAAACTGTACTTAATTTTGGTTATCTGTTTTGTCTGTAAACATTTCAAAAAATATTATTATAATTATTATAATAAAAAATATTTATAACTTGTCGATCAATGCTACATTCGGCCATTTTGCCTTTTATAGTGTAAATGCAGATATCAGAAAAGAAGATGTAATCGGGTAATCAAAAAAAATCAGACATAGCCACAAAATTGTAATTGTGCATCAAGATCTGCAGTGTAAATGTGGACATTAGCTGGATCTAATCTCACACCAGACTGATTCTACCTTCTTTTCATGTTTGTCATGAAGTTTTGTTTAGCCTAGCTTAGCGATACAGAGCACTTATTTTCCTGTAGTTCTAATCTGAGCTGACGTTTTCAGTTTTTTTCACTCTGTTAGGGTTTTGCCTCTATTACGTCTCTAGTTCATGCTGTTGTTCAGAGGGCGGCCCAAATTTTATAGAAAAGGCATAATATATTATATAAATATAAATTATAAATCTTCCTCACAGGCTGTACGAATGTAGTCCATGGTGCAGCTGCCAGAAAAGCAGCTGTCAGAATCGTGTGGTCCAGCACGGACTCCGAGTTCGCCTGCAGGTGTTTCGCACTAGTGACAAGGGATGGGGCGTGCGTTGCCGTGACGACCTCGACACAGGCACCTTCATCTGTACATACGCAGGTACCTGCACTGTCCTTAAGCGATCCCGTGTAGCTTTAAGATGTGTGTGTTCTGTTATATATGACTTATAGTTTATGGTATATCATATTCTAGGTGTTGTCCTCAGGCAAGGGCGGAACTCAGAGGAACCCCCTCTTTCTAAACTTCAGAAGGAGGAGCCGCTGTCGGATGATGAGGTGGAGGTGGTGGAGGAGTGGACATTACCCTCAGGGCAGAAAAAAACGGAAACGAGCGAGACACTTAAAACCTCTCCAAGGCTTTATGTTCCTGTCATCCAGCGGCCTACGGACCAAACCTCAACACAGAACGATAGAAAGAAACAGCTGGAGCCCTCGGTTAGTTACAATATTTTTCTTTTTTTCTGGTGGAAAAAAACAGATCGTTCCAGGCAGCTCATTTGATTGGACAGTGCTTCGTTATAGCCATAATACTGATGCTGTATCAGATGTTTAAAAGCTGTAAAATAAAATCAGCTCTGACATTATGTATTACATGTAATTTTGTGGTTATGGAACTTCATAAGAAAAGTATCTCACGCACAGTTTTACTGTTGTGCTAAATATTAGCATGGCAGTGATTTACCTTTGGCTAAATCCTAACAATTTTTCAATATTAATTCCAATTATACAATTTGGACACTGATAAGAGAGAGCAACTGTGTTGTAGGTAAGAAACACTATGGAAGAGACAGGAGACATAGTTCGAGGTAGCGGAGCTGAAGATGTTGAGGTTCTCTCCGGGAGTCGGACAGGATTCAGAACGAGCCCATAAGAAGAGATGACTTATGTTGGACGTTTCAGGGACAAAGTCAGAGAGGACAGATTGAGATGGTTCAAACATGTTTAGGGAGGGAGATAAAAAAAATATCGGTAGGAAGGTGGTGGAAATGGAGATGCAGGCAAAGAGGAAGAAATTGAATGTGATAAATGAGGATATGAAGTTGGTGGGTGTGAGTGAAGACGATGGAGAGGATGGGGTTAGGTGGAGGAAGATGATTCACTGTTGTGACCCTTGAAGAGAACAGCTGAAAGGAGTAGTAGTAAGAGTAGGTGGTAGCTCAGTCGTAAAGGTGTTGGAGTGCTAACTGAAGGATTTTAGGTTTAATTCCCAGAACAACAAAGTTACCACCATTGGGTCCCTGAGTAGGGCCCTTAACCCCCTAAAAGCTCAGTGGTATAAATTAAATAAATTAGGCGTCTGAATGTAGTAGTAGAAGTAGTTTATTTATAAGTTTTACACTAATCACATGTAATATATCATTTTTACAGGATAACAATAAGAAAATGAACAGCTGTTTATCACCCAATTCCAATCACACAGGTATTTCTGCTTCATTTATACTCCTAAAACATCAGGAAAGATGCATTTGTTCATCATTTATGTTTATATCAAATGTAAGACCAACAGAATGAAGAGGTGGTGAAGAAGAGGCTCCGGTTTGAAGAAGAGCAACACTGTGAGATCAGACGTCCGGATCAGATAGTGCCTAAAGCGAGAAAAGGGAAATCCGGCTGTCAGGAAAAACTGTATTATCTTGATGCTTCAAAAGAAGGAAACGTGGCACGGTTTATTAATGTAAGTGTAACTGCATTCAGCGCAGCACTAAATAGTTTAATCCAACGGGTAATAAACCGACAGATGTTTGTGTTCTCACATCTGTATTTCTGAATCCACAGCACAGCTGCAATCCCAACCTGTTTGTCCAGAATGTCTTCGTCGACACCCACGATCCCAAATATCCACTCATTGCTTTTTTTACATGCAAGTAAGTTCCTCAGGTCCACGCTACTCGAACTGGAAATGCAACAGACACAATAGGGAAGCATCGCTTGGAAGTTTCATTTACATTTTCTGGCATTTGGCAGACGCCCTTATCCAGAGCGACTTACATTTATCTATTTTTTTTATACGACTGAGCACTTAAGGGCCTTGCTCAGGGGCCCAGCAGTGGTAACTTGGAATTATGGAAATATTCTAAGTTGGAAATTTAACAGGAATTTTTGAGAATTTACTTATATAGTTTATATAAACTGTATATATAAACAAATAGAAACATTTTTTGGTCCTAAGATGACATGAAAGCAAACGATTACACATTTTTGTCTTTCCAGAGTCATTATTTGAAAAATAAGTCACCTAAATGTTTGTTCAGTCAGCGTATGTGATATTTATGTAATTTACATACAACCTGACCAAGAGAGACATTTTTTTTTTGTGCAGGATTTAAGAAATGATGTGTGTATGTTGTGAAGGAATGCACAGTGTATTTCGAGGTGTGGCCTCGATAGTCCTGCAGTGCCGTGTGCATGTGATTAAATGACATTGAATCAATTCCATGCAAATTCCCATCTTATTTCCATTCATTTCTTTTCATTCTTATTTATTCCCATATAATCCTGTTAATTCCTATGGAAAGTTTCCAGTCTTTTTGCAACCATAATTAAGACGCCATGCCTATGAGTTAATCAGTTAGGGTTATAAGATCTCATTAGATCTTTTATTGATACCCAATTGCCAGTCATGTGACGTGTTTTTGTTTCACAGGCCAATCAGTGCAGGGACTGAGCTGACCTGGAATTATTCCTATAAAACAGGAAGTGATCCTGAGCTCGAAGTACCGTGTATGTGTGGTTCGGTCGACTGCCAGACGGTTATCATCTGATCATCATGAATACAGTTGATGGACGGTTTGGTCAGGAGAAAGTTCTAAGACTCAGGAATCCGGCGAAACTATAAATCTGTGCTATATGTGACGCAGGAACAGCAGAATCAGGGGTTTACCTGAAGCTTGTGTTTAATAATGAAAATCTGAAGTCGGAAAGGTGTTCCATGGTGTTCTACACAGTTCAACAGCACTGTTTCATGTTTTCGAAGGAAAAAAATTCTGCATCTTGCACAGCTTTAAAATGTTTGTTCATGTGTGTGAGAATTTGTTGTTACACTGTCAGGTTAATAAATCAATAGATTTATCGAATTAAAGATGTTTTTTTCTATCTATCTTGATTTGGACTGGTTTCTGCTGTAGTGTCTACTTTCTAAACGAATGAATTTTAGTTAGATATTAAACCATAATATGGTCTCCATCCACCCCGCAGTGTGAACGGAGTGTATGAAAAGCTTTTATTTTTGACATTCCTGGCTACCAGAATATTTTATTTTACATTAACAAAAGTCTGTAAATATTGTATTGTCACTGTATTATCTAATTATATATATATTAGATATATATAAGAATGACCCTTAACCCTCAGCATGCCAGAAACTGGAGGGTTATGCTGTGAGGTGGAAGGTTAACTAGAAGGTTTTGTTCCACTTGAGTATCACCAACATGCATTTTAAACAGATTTAACACTAAATTCTTCTTGCTTGATTCATCAGACGATCAGGATGATCCATTGCTTGTTCTGGTCTTTAGGCAGTCTGATCCACAGCAGTCCCATGCAGGCACATATTGACATGTGACCTGTCCAGTCTTCAGCAGTGATGAGACTCCAACCAGAAGTGGACAGGGGTATCTAAAGAGCAGGAACATTAGGAGCTCAGGGGTAGCATATATAACTCAAGAGGGAGATGTTTCCCATCAGAACATTGTTGATCTAAAACCTCAACTTATAATTCATATTTCTTTTAACTGATTTACAAGAAAACATCACAAAACCCATAGCCTTCAGACCATGAGGAATTACTTTATTTGTTGGCTATAAACTGTTGTAAATGAAAGAGTTTTAATAAATACTATTGCATGAAAACAGGTAGTTTCACATTTGTGCATAAAAGGCATTACCAGTAGATCATTCAGAATTATCTAAAAGGAAGCCACTAATTGAGTCTTAGCGGTAGTCTCCAAGGGTTCATTTGAAAATAGAAGTTCAAGCCAATCTTTTCCAGAAAGAGTCTGTCTGGGTGAAGGTTTTTATTCCACTCAAGTATCAGGAAGCGTCGTCATTTCAGCCTTATATAAGCAGATGCAGTACACAGTGAAATGTCCATGGTGCTACATACAAACACTAGAGAATAAATTGTTCTTGCAACATACAATGCATGTGCAAATAAACAATACTAACATTACTCCAGACAGTATAAAATAGACAATACAAAAACACTAAATATTAGAACTTTGTGAACCTTGAGGTCCTAACAGCTGGTCTAAAAATTTATGGGGGATGTGATACCACAGTGGTTAATGTGTTAGACTGCTAATTGGAAGATCTGGGTTTGATTCCTAGCATCACCAATTTGCCACCTTTGGGCCCCTGAACAAGACTCCTAACCCCTAAATTGCTCGGTTGTATATATTAAAAGATAAAAGCAAATTGCTCTGGATAAGGGCGTCTGCCCAAAGTCATGAATGTAATGTAGAGGTTAGTTGAAGTTGTTCAGTTCTGGGGGTTGAGAACCGTCACATCAGGTTGTGAGCACACAAACGCTATGGTACATACCATCATTTTGTATCCAGAGCAGCCCCTGAGTGCAGTTAATTAAAAGCAGACAGATTGATTACCCCTTATTCCACAGGTGTTAGTTAGTTCCTGGAGGGCCACCAGTCTGCAGAGTTTAGCTTCAACCCTAATTAAAGTGCACTTGATCCAGATAAGCTGTTAGGGTTGTTAAACAAAACCATTGTTTGGAATAAAAGGTTAAAAAACTTTGACCTTCAAGGAACCGAGTTTAACACTTCTGCCATATTGACCTAGTTGGATTTTTTAAATCAAGGTCATGTAATTGGGGGGGATAAAAAAAAAATAAAAAAACAATTGTAGAGTAAGAGTGACCATCATTGTATTGATACAAATTTGTTCAGTAGCTCCCAGAGACCAGCAGCAGTAAGTGAGCTAAAATTACACATTAAAAGAAACTGCACAAGGAATACTATACATTTCTAATGCACTAAATATTAAAATTACAAATGTCAATAGCAGTGCAAACTAATGGGTAATTTAAAAATTGGGACGTATTGCAGAAATTGTGATTATAGCCCAGATTGTAACGCGTTTAATGCATTAGAAGCCAGAGAGTAAAAAGACATGGCGTTTAGTAGCCTAGTGGCCTTTAGTTGGGGCAGGAATGGGCAGCAATAGGCCACAGCTCTGAGGAAGAAGCACGAGGTTAATTCTAAGGTTTTGAAGTTAAGGGCCCCAAACTATACACTAATGCTGAACATTTGTATTACTTTTAGTTTCAATTTAAAAGCTTTTGGGTCTTGAGCACACACCCTTTTTTCAGGCTTTCTATTCTGCATAGTGTAGTGCAGCACATGTTCAAATGAGGTCTCAAAACAATGTGCAGGCTTAATAGAACCTCCAGAACCAGTGTTCAAACCCCAGTCACTCAGATGTCCCATCAAAACCACAGAAGAATTAATTTATACAAAAATTTATTGATTAAAACCATTAAAATTACAAGTGCACATATCTGAAGTCTTTAGAACTCCTGAGACTGAACCTCCTTGCTGGTATTTGCCTCTCTGGGTGCTTTGGTCTTCTTGGGCAGAAGTTGAGCCTGAATGTTTGGCAGCACACCTCCTTCACTGATGGTGACGCCTCCCAGCAGCGTGTTCAGCTCCTCATCGTTCCTCACAGCCAGCTGAATGTGGCGTGGAGCGATGCGCAGCTTCTTGTTATCTCTGCTGGCGTTTCCGGACAGTTCCAGCACCTCCGCGGTGAGATACTCCAGCACCGCAGTCAGGTACACCGCCGCACCGGAACCGATCCTGTGCGCGTAGTTGCCTTTTTTCAGGAGACGCGCAATTCGACCTACCGGGAATTGGAGTCCAGCGCGTGTGGACCGGGACACGGACGATTTGGTCTTAGCAGCTGCCACAACTTTCTTTCCACGACCAGACATGATGCTCAGATCTGTCGAGTGATCGGGTAAAAACCTCACTACCACAAAAATAAAATACGTGCAAAAATCCTACTTTAAAAGCTCAACAAATAAAACACGCTTTATTAAAGACACTTACCGTTTAATCAGACTTCTAAAACAAGTGTATCAGTAAAAGACACACATTTTTACCTGCTTTTATACAAATCATGTAACAAGCATCACCTGGTCATCAGCCCAACAACCAATAGGGTAACACGAGCAATTAACACCTGCACATTCTACGTATACTTTCTTCTTCTCCTTTCGGCTGTTCCCTTTTAGGGGTCTCCACAGTGAATCATCCCACTAACTTCATGTCCTCATTTATCGCATCCGTATACCTCCTCTTTGGTCTTCCTCTTTACCTTCTGCCTGGTAGCTTCATTTCTAACATCCTCCTACCAATATATTCACTGTTCCTGTACATGTCTGTACATGTCCAAAACCACCTCAATCTGTCTTCCCTGATTTTTCCCCCCAAAACATCTAACATGAGCCGTCCCACTAATAAACTCGTTCCTAATCCTGTCCAAACTCGTCTCTCCCAAAGAAAACCTCAACATCTTGAATGATTTTGTAAACCTGATCTTTTTAATTCTGTTTTATTTGGTGAAACCAGGGGGTTGTGTAGCCAGAAGGTTTTGCCCAACTTAAATGACCAAAAGGCTTTTTTTTTTTTTAACTCATTAGTGATTTTACATTAATTCCATTTCCTAAAACTATTGAATTCTCCATAAACACACCAGTGATCCGCAACACATTCTACCTGAAAAAGTGGCTTGTCTACCTGATGATTTTATTGAACTGATGCAGCTGCTCAGGATGCACTTAATAGTCTTTCTGTAATTCTGATCAGGATGGGATGGGAGATGGGTTTCTCAGCATTTGCTCCTTTGATGATCACTAATCACTAAAATAACACTGTTATGTTGCACAAGTAATAATATATTTTTTGTAGGCTGTACGTTTATGGCCCAAATAGTGCTATACTTTAATATAAACAAATAATTTTGATATTTATGGCAGATATAATAATATTATGCGCATATTTTATGTCACATACACAGCCAAACACAGGAGGACACGTAGTAAATATTACTTTAATTACATTTTATTAAATAAATGAATTAAAAACAAACACAAGTAATATTTTTGAACGTAGGTAAACATAGAGAAAAGTATTTTTTGCACATTATTATTATGACTGCTATTATTATTATTTACTTATTATTATTAACACTATTTTGCTTTGGAAATATTATTACTCGAGACGGTTAAGTATAATTTATTTTCTAAAGTTTTCCAAAATGTGAATATCCTGAATGCAATTTGTTGCGGGGTTTTTTTTCCCCCAAAAAGCAATCGTATTAAATAATAAATAATTGATATGAAATAAGTGTATAGAATTTGAATATTACAGAAATAATATTTAATGAATAAAAATATGCAACCAATAATAAATAACACACTTTTTATATTATATGGAGAATTTTAAATTCACAAACAAAATTTGCAAATATCACTCCAAATTATCCTCTACTGAAAACTGTTTTGAACTCTATTCTAAAATCTTTTAACCTGATAAATTTTGTTTAAAAAAAATAATAGATAAATAAATTATTAGTATGAGGAAGTGTACTCGCGCATGCGCGTTACGACACCTCAAGCTTTGTCGTCCATGCGTCACATGGCCGTTTCGGTGGTCACATGATCAGTGTGTTGATAACGCTGGAGTTTGTTGACATGAGTAGAAGGACGTTAAAAATGGCCGCGGTGGCGGTGGTCGTGTTGATTCTTTCTTTGGTCGTATCGGCAAGTCAGGTAAACATCCCTCCGCATGAGGAAGTAGCGCGAATGGCGCGGTTCGTCGTTAACCAGTGCGACTGGGCCTCTATGGCCACCATCTCCAGTCACGATCCAGTGAAAGGGCAGCCGTTCAGCAACACCTTCTCCATCAGCGATGGACCGCCGGGCAACGGTACCGGGATCCCCTACATGTACCTGACACACATGGAGATCTCTGTGCAGGATCTACAGGTGAGAAACACACACACACACACCTCAAACTATCTAATTTCTGGAGACCTAAAGTTAGGAAATGTCATTGAGATCAGTTCTTCAAAGTTTTTTTTACCAAAGATCAGTGTAAAGATACAGATGAAAGATTTAAAGAATGTCATGATGTAACCCAGGAATCCAGTGTCGACTGGTGCCAACATTTTTGAAGTGGAACATTCATTTATTTATTCATTTATCTTCTATACCCGCTTATTCCCTAATTCGGGGTCACAGGGCTCTGCTGGAGTCTATCCCAGCCGTCTCTGGAAGGGTGAAAGACAGGAGGGGGACACCCTGGACAGGTCGCCAGTCCAACACAGGGCCACACATACACACACTCACTCCTATGGGCAATTTAGAATCTCTAATCAATCTAACATACATGTTTTTGGACTGTGGGAGGAAACCGGAGAACCCGAAGTAAACCCACGCAAGCACAGGGAGAACATGTGAACTCCACACAGAAAGACGCCTGCTTGGGAATCGAACCCTTCTTGCTGTAAGGCAACAGTACTAACAACTAAACCATCGTGGTGCCCAGGGTGGAACATCTAAACTTAAAAAAAATCAAAATAACCGTTGATGATGATGATGACGACGTATCATTACTGATTGCTTAAATATTAAACTTATTAACGTTAAAGTCAGTCAGAACCAGTTTAAGGTGCTGGTAGATAGAAAGTGGTAGTGCAGTGGTTAAAGGTGTTGGAAGATTGTGGGTCCGATTCCCAGCACCACCAAGTTAACACCGCTGGGCCCCTGAGCAAGACCCTTAACACCTAATTACCCCGGTCCCTCTGGATAAGGACATCTGCCGAATGCTGTAAATGAGTGAAATGATTTTTCTTCGTCTTTAAAACGTCCTATATATAAAGTAAGTTCATTGTCTTCATCTTTTTCTAGGTTGTTTTCCAATTCATCACATCACCACCATCATGAGTCACAATTATGTTATGAGGAGTTTCGTCTGTGTTTGGTTTTTGCCAAATGGCTCCACTTTAATCTCATTAGTCCAGATGTTTGTGGGTTTTTTTTACAAACCGACATTCTTATAGACAGAAGATCTCCAGCAACTCCTCCATGAAAGCTCTAAATCCTCAGTCTTAGCCATTAAATGTGCTAAAATAAGATCTGCAGGTCACATGGTGTCACTTTCGGGCTTTTCTTTATATGTCTGAACTTTAAACTGGCATACGTCACTCCTGGCAGGGTTGTTTGGTGATGGATTTATAAATTTGGCCAGATTATGAGCCAATTAGGGTTTATTCTTGATCTGTAGTAGACACAAACCTACGCATATCCACCAATCTACCAAATGTTCCTCACACTTGTTTTGTTTTTATTGTAATAATTATTGTATGCATTTTGTGTGTTTTATTAATAACACCTTCGTCATGGAAGATTAATATTTAAAGTCGGCGAGGACCAATTTTTATTAAAGGTCCTGAGAAATAAAAATTAAGGAGGATGTACTTGTCTGTGTAAATAAATCTACTCAGCGGTACAGATGTTTTTTTTGGCAGTGGTTTGTTTGGCTGATGGGAACTGGGCAGCAAAAAAATAATTTGCACATACAGCCAAGTGGGTGAATCAGCTGAAAGCTGTGACTTGGCAGTTTTTTGGCAAGACTGCTGCACGTTAGTGATTTTTATTATCTGCACCGGCCAAAATGCTGAGAACTCGTGACCGCTTCTCTTTTCAGTGTTTGCCCTCTTCTGATAGATTACAATATTACACATCATATATAACGTCCCCTTTTTATTAATCACATCAAATGAAAGTTATTATTGTCATTTTTTTTAAAGGGGGGGGGGTGTTTAAACATAAAAATGTAAAGATATAGATATAAAACTTTATATCTTTACATGTGCATCTAAAGAACAATTAAATTCAAACATAAAAACTTTCAAATGTTTTTTTTTTTCAGCCATTTATTTTTTTAATTTAGATTATTTTGGCGAAAAAATCGAAAATGAAAGAGATTATTTACATTACAGAAAAGTCGAACTCCTTAAGTATGTTTATTTCTACAATCAATATTTAATTAAGGCTCTTTTTACATTTACAGTATTTGGCAGGCGGTCCTATCCAGAGTGACTTACATTTATCTCTTTTATTTATACAACTGAGCAATCGGGGGTCAAGGGTCTTGCTCAAGGGCCCTGATTTTCCAGGTATCAGTCTAACACCTTAACCACTGCACTACCCGCTAGTTTTTTTTTTCACAAATGACTGCGTGTAGCGTGGATGCGTTCAGTCTATGGCGTTGCTGAGATGTTATAAAAGCCCAGTGCTTTGATATCTGTATTGTGGGCTCTGGTGTCTGTCATCTTCCTCTTGACAATAGCTCATAGATTCTCTTTAGGGTTCAGGTCACACGAGTCTGACAGTCATTTAACCACAGAAATACCACAATCACCAAACACTCACTCGGCACACTCACTGCTATGGGCAGTTTAGAATCACCAATCGATCTAACATAGATGTTTGTGGACTGTGGGAGGAAACCGGAGAACCGGTAGTAAACCCACGCAATCACGGGGAGAACATGCAAAGTCCACACAGAAAGACCCCTGCCTGGGAACTAAACCCAGGACCTTCTTGCTATATGTATCTATGTATGTATGTATGTATGTATGTATGTATGTATGTATGTATGTATCTATCTATCTATCTATCTATCTATCTATCTATCTATCTATCTATCTATCTATATAGATATAGATAATGTATGTATGTATATTGTATTTAATATATATTTTTTAAACAGCTTGTATGCTAATCCCCCTTTAGGTGATGTCCCGAGTCTCTAGTAAATGATAAGGAAATGAAAACGGCACCTGGTCCTGATGATCAGTTGTTTGTATGTTTGTTCCTCAGGAGAATCCTCAGGCCTCTCTGTCTGTATCTCTCGCTCAGACTCCAATCTGTAGGCACAAAGGATACGACCCCCAGAGCCCCCTGTGTGCCCACATCATTCTGTCTGGCTTTGTACAGGAGGTAAGAAAACACATCGGCACTCATGCAGAGTTTTTATATACATTACAACCCTTTTTGTAGTTAATCAAGGGGAACCTGAAAAAGAGGAAATGGGAAGCACAAGGCCTCGTAAGTAAAAGTGTAGTTTTATTTAAACAAACTGTGACATCTTCATTCTGTACCCGCTTATTCCCTATTTCGAGTCACAGGGATCTGCTGGAGTCTATCCCAGCCGCCTCTGCAAGGGCAAAGGGCAGGAGGGGTACACCCTGGACAGGTCGCCAGCCCATCACAGGGCCACACATACACATACTCACTCACTCCTATGGGCAATTTAGAATCACCAATCGATCTAACATACATGTTTTTGGACTGTGGGAGGAAACCGGAGAACCCGGAGTAAACCCACACACACGGGGAGAACATGCAAACTTCACACAGAATAACCCCTGGCCGGAAATCGAACCCTGGCCTCCTTGCTGTGAGGCAACAGTGCTAACCACTAAGCCACCGTGCTGCCCAACTGTGACTATTAACAAAAAAATTTATTTCAACATACCATCAGCAAAATCTGATTCTGGTACTGAAGAGGACAAAAAGCGACCATGGCTAATAAAAGAAAAGAAAGAAGAACTTTCTTTCCAAAAGAAACTTTCTGAACCAGTTTCCACTAAACCTCAAACTAATACAAAAGAAAATGTAGAACATCTGAAACATGGTATCTGATCTACCCTATCTAACGGCGCAAATATACCGCGGGTGGCATGACATCACAAACCTGGAGTGACTAAAATAATTACACAGCTTCTGTAACAGAGCAAAGGGCAGCGTGGTGGCTTAGTGGTTCGCACTGTTGCCTCACAGTAAAAAGGGACCGGGTTCGATTCCCAGGCAGGGGTCTTTCTGTGTGGAGTTCGTATGTTCTCCCTGTGCTTGCATGGGTTTACTCCGGGTTCTCCGGTTTCCTCCTACAGTCCAAAAACATGCATGTTAGATTGATTGGTGATTCTCAATTGCCCATAGGAGTGAGTGTGAGTGTAAATGTGAAAATGGACTGGTGACCTGTCCAGGGTGTCCGCCTCCTGTCTTTCAAGCTTTCAGAGACGGCTGGGATAGACTCCAGCAGATCCCTGTGACCCTGAATTAGGAATAAGCAGGTATAGAAGATAAATGAATGAATGAATAAATGTAACAGAACGTACCTTCTCCTTCGCCTCTTAACTAGGGCTGCTAAATTGTCAGCCGTGCGAGATTTTCTTTTTTTTTAATTTCATGTATACTGCGACAGGTAAATAAGTGGGTGTGGCTAACTCGGGCGCAGAGCGTGTTAGAGGTGAACAGAACAGTGTTTACATATTTATCAGGTTTTTCGATGTTATTTAAGTGTTATTTATTTTATGCCTGTAAAAAGATCGGTGAAACTTTATAATAATGAGGTTTCTATACAGAACTGTGACAGACATGGAATTTGTTGTAGTATAATTAATCCACGTTCATATTTAATTTACTAAATTTATGAAAAAACAAATAAAAGGAAAAAAGTTAATGAAATGAGGTAACGTTCTTTAGATCTCTGAAGTATTTATTGTTTTTTTTGTTGATTTTTTAGAATAACTACCTATTTAAATACCGTGAAATAAATTTACCCATACTGTGAAACAGAATTTTGGTCATTTAATCCATAAAGCTCTTGAATTGTTATTTATTTGTCCCTAACATAGTGGACATTTTTTTTTTTTGTCCTTCTTATTATTAAATTTGGCCCATAATTGCTTAAATTTATATACAAAATCTTGACCAGAATCAGTTGTCGTATGTTGTGCATCTCCCTAAAATAATGATGCAAGAATTCCTAAAGAAACTGATTCATTAATGTTTAATGGATTTGTTTATGTTTATAATTTCGATACACACCACAGAAAACAGCAACACACAGCAGACTAACCTGGAAATAAATTCTTGGTTCCTCTGTGGCGAGTTTAGGTGAACGATACGGAAGCTGATTTTGCGAAGAAGGTGCTGTTCAGCAGGCATCCTGAGATGATCGACTGGCCCACTGACCACAACTGGTTCTTTGCTAAAATGGTAATAAGCCAGGTTTGGGTGTTAGATTACTTCGGAGGGGTAAAAATTGTGTCCCCTAAAGACTATTACAAAGCTACACCGTTCTGATGTGTGAGTGACGCGTGTTCTGCTTTTAAATCATCATAAATATCAAATCGTTGACAAAACCGTGATTTTTTTTTTTAAGAGTTTAAAGATTTTTCTTGAAGTTACCGTGTTGTTTTATTAGTTATAGTTATTATTATAGCACCACCTGCTGGCAGCAGGATATGTTATTTTTTACATTTACTCAAAAATGCAATGACCCATATGCACCAAACTTTACTCCTGGCCTGAAAACATCTACATGCCAACATTCAGTTATAGTCATAGCGCCACCAGGTGGTAGCAGGAAGTCTAAAACATATAAATAACTTTAAAATAATAGTATACCTACTATAATTACCACTTTAAATGCATATTAGCCACCATTTTCTGTTTCCCTAAAGCCACCGGTTGGCGGTGAGCTCAAGCCTGAGGGCCCTTTTAATGCTGCTTAACACATTTTTTTAGGAATAAATTTTTTTGTTCGGAAATCTTAGACAGCAAATATATGTATATATATATTTTTTTCAAGATGACAAAATTCAGTGTTAAGTATTTAAACTGCAGAATTCAGATCCTACAGAAAGTAGGTGAGAGGTCATCCACAGGGAAGAGTAGGCGATCCCTGAAAAGTCAAACAAACTAAAAGAAAAGTGATTCTTAATTATTTACGGTTTAATATTTATATGTTAGTTTAGTGTTTCCAGCATGTAAAACATTCGTCTGAGCGTCTCTGGTGTTTGTTTTAAAGTTTATCAGGTATAAACTGTGTTTTGAGCGGAAGAATTGAATACCATGAACAGTGATGTAACTACAGTAGCGTGATGGTCCAGTGGTAAAGCTTTTGCCCAGCAGGTTCAGGGTTCGATTCCCAGCTTGTATTTCTTTAATTTAAACCAAAGATGTTCATCAGTGATTGTATATCAATGTGTGCGTTAATTTTGTGCTTTCACGAGAACGAAGCACTCCATCATCTGCTTAAAGATGAAATCTAATCTGGAATTCTGTTCCGAATTTAGCGCTTTGGATTTTTTTTACATTGAATTTGATATTCTGACTTCCTTGAATCCAAAACTTAATATAATAAAACTTAATATTTGCTGTCTAACATTTTAGATGAAACTCTGAAAAAATGATTGTGTTAAATTTCATTTATTAAATATTTTAAGGAATTTTTAAATTCCACATAATATTCAGGTTTCTTTAATTAAAATGATCAATAATTTAAATAGTTTTGTCATATTACAAAAGAGACATTATTTGGGTACATGCACATTTTTACACACCTGTTTTCAGTCCTAAATTGTAAAAAGTTGATCCAGAGGACTGAATTATGAAGATTCCATCAAACAAATATTTTTTTTCAGAGTAATGGGGGTAAAACTATTTTGTTTTATCTTTAGCAGTAGGCAATATACCAGTTTGATTGTGGATAGGGTAGTTTGTATGAATGCTTTTTTTGTGTGTTTCAATACATAAACCTTAAAATCCTGCTTTTTAGTGCAGTTTTTGCTTTGACCCTTACATACGGTTCAGATTCCATGCCTTTAATGTATAAACACTCTCTATACCGAATTTTTTTTTCAGAGAACAGGAAGTGGTTTAACACCATGTTTTTATAGAATATTTATCAGACAGTGTGAAGTCCTGTTTTTCCTCCGACATGATTTTATAGAATATAATATTTATATATTTACCATTGATGTAATATATACTTAAATTAGAAAAAAATATATTTTTTTACCGTATGGAATAAAACAATGTTCTCATTGCCACAACGCATGACTAGCATCTCTAATTATTAGTGTTATTAATATCATGTGTACGCTCACTCTTATGCTGTTTTGGGATTTCCCCATTCCACCATTCACATTTAATTTAATTTAACACACACCGATTAATCCAAAATCCATTTTAATAGATACGAGTCCAATCTGACCCGCAACAGCTTTAACATACAAAAAAAAGTCACAGCACCTGTACAAAAGTAGTATAATTTTGGATATTTTCGGTCCCTTTTGGGGAAAAATTTCAAGCTAAAAGAATATTTTTTTTTATAGCTGTAAAATATTATAAATTAAAAAGGGTGACATTTGACTGGAATAGTATGTAAGGGTTAAAGATCATTGTAAAATATTTAAATAGGAAAAATGGCTGTAATTTCGCAGTCTAATCTTTTTTTTTTAGAGGTGATATTTTGTTAATAATAATGAAAATTGATTATGATCAATTTTTTTTTTTGCACTTTGCACAAGTGTTAATAATGAACCTTTAATTTGCTGGCATTTTAATACACTATTAATAAAATTACACACCAGACACATGTTTTCATTCGTTTAAAATCAATTTTTTAAATTCTGTCTTTACTTTTGTGATCATTTTAATTCCTCTTATATAAAAGCACTTTAAATTACCACTGTGTATAAATTGTGCTATATAAGTGGTGCCTTGCCTAATGTTGTAAAGGTTGCGGTGCATTTAAAATAAAGTTTAACTGCTTTTAACAAGTCTCAGTGAGTGTGCCGCTGATTTACATTTGCCCCACCCGCCTCCACACACACCTTTTGCCTCCATAATGGTGCTTTTTAATCCATCGGATGCCATTTTGTCTACTAGACGTCTCTGTTTCACTCAAACCCATGTGTCAAGGTAAACTAAAGAACCAACATGTAAAGGTTTGGATGGGAGACCCCGGGCTAGTTTACTTAGTTTAGTCTCATGACTCCGGTTTCCTCCCCCCATCACAGCAACCATCCTTTTTAATCCTCACCACCCTACAGAACTTCATATTACAGCGGAGGATCTCTCCGAAAGTAGGCCCCAAAGGGGAGGTGAGGAGGTGTCTCCATCACCAGGTGGAGCTCAGAGGAACCACTTCCTGTCACCAGACTGAGCCTGGAGCTTCAAAGAAGCGGTATCTACCGCACAGCTGTGTTCAGGTCTCTCAGCAACACAGTGTGTTCGGCACCGAAACCTTTGATCTCCAACTCGAACTAATGTAGTTGTGTTACTGGTTAAAAACATTTAAGGAGAAAATTCTGTGAGCAGTGACGAAAATCTGAGACGCCGGGATCAGCTGAGGAAATATGAGGCTTCTAAAAACTGGTGCTTTGGTGCTGTTGATCTTCATCATCTCTCCTGCAGGTAGAACCTGAACTTTTCTGTGCTTTTGTCATCTCCTGAAGTGTGTATTTATATTTTAGCTTCATAATATCAGGATTATTGATGATTACAGTGAGAAAGAAGGTGTTACTTTTTAGGCAGGTGAGAAAGATGCATGCAGAGAACATCCGCTGAAAAGTAGGGCCTGATTTGCGCAACTCGAGTCGGCCATCTTTTGTTGTAATCAAATTAGAATGTAATGAATGTCTTTTATTTTTCTGCAACAGAATTCACTTCTATTATAATAGTCTTTAAATGGATAAAATGTCCTTATGAAATAAAATTTGGACATGAGTGAGACAAGTGCAAATGTGTGTGCCAGTGGATGTCTGAGCATTGGACTTTCTTAAATTGCTGTGATAAACAATCTAAAAATATTCTAGCATCTTGAAAGTAAGCCTAGGTTAACTGAACAGTAGTGGGTCTTATATCTAAAGGAAAAAATAACGTCAAAGTTTTATGAAGCTTTATGTAAAAATGGAGCTGAAATGTCTTTCCTGCTTTACTGGAAATCACATTCGTGTTTGTGAAATTGGAGTCTGAAAGACTGGTATAAGTCGCGGCCCTCGATTAGTTTGACTTGGTGTTTAAACTAGATATAAATGTGTATTTTTCAGTTTTTCGTGCTTATTTAACTATAGTTTGGAATGTTTTTATATTAATATGGGAATTATTTATGGGGTGGGGTGGGGTGGTTTGTCCAACTGTTTCAATAGTCTGATTGGAGCAGCACACTTGGACTGATTGAGTATCCTATTTATCAGTAAATGTACTACATTAAGTTAAATACTAAGCGAACAATACTTTTATAAATAGACGACAGGATTCTAAATCTCAATCGATCAGCGATCTGATATTTTTAGTGCTTTAATAAGTTATAAGTTATAGTTATATTAGTTTACACCAACATCTACTAAACTCTCCTCAAACACTACGTCTACGAATTTGCTCGTATTCACATCACATAAACACTAACTGCACTTTCTGGAGAGAAAAATCCAGTGTAAGACATGTCTAAATATAAAAACATGAAACTTAAGTCAGATTAGAAAATAGTTTTTGTATTCAGATGTAAATTGTCTTGTATCGTAGAATATTATTTAATTATTTCAAAGTATTTATTTACCTAAAATCTCACTACTCAAAAATATATACAGGCTTTATGGAAGGCTTGGAATATTAAAATAGAAATTTCCAGGTCCGGAAAAGTTTTGGGAAAAATAAATAAATCCACAAAATTTTTTTTATGTATATTTAAAATATATATTATAATAGATAATATTGGTTGATTTCCAATAGTTTGTGCGATTCGTCACATGACTTCTGTATTTAGTATTACAAACAACAAAGCTTGTACATTTTTCAGCTAAGATATACTGTCGTAAATATAAACATGAATTTTTCTTATTCTTAAGCATGTGTATATGTATAAACATTTTAGGAAACATTAGACAATGAATATTTACTGAACATTCGTGTATTTAATTGGTAAAAATGTGTACGAACCCTGAAAAAATACCTTTTTATAGTTGGGCAAAACAGGCAGTAACAATATTTTGTTTATTGTACATGTTTTTGGCCAAAAAAATTAGTTTAGCTTCATATGAAACAGATTTTAAGTCAGTATGACGTTGTTAAGCCCCTTCGAGGCGTTCCGGTGGGGTCGCAGATTGACGAGAAATGAATGTTTCTGTCAAACGCTTACATTTTCATGTGGTAGCTTTTATCCAAAGTGATGTAGAAGTTGGACAGGAGGGTGTTTAAGTGCAGAGCTGTAAGAAAAAGACACCAGGCCTAGAAAACAGAAATATGCAGGAGGAAAAGACTCACAACTCAAAATAGGAACAATTACATCTAATCATCATTTTTGCTGGTCGAGACAAATTCTTGCATTTTTTTTTTTAAACACACCTTTTTTTTTTTTTTTTTTTTTTTGAGCGACATTCTTTCTTTTCTTTTTTTTTTTTTTTTACACCAATTATAGAATTTCACAAGATTTAATAACTATATTTAAAATATCCCAGCAGGTCCCAACAACTTTTTTTATAGAATTATCTTTCCACAAGAATTTCCTGTCTACTTAAATATAATCATGATTTCTGCAAATTCTCCATGAGGGAAAGTGGTGGCTTAGCGGTTACGGTGTTGGGCTGATACCAGAAAGACTGGGGTTTGATTCCCAGCACCACTAAGCTGGGTGGCACTGTGGGGCCCCTAAGCAAGTCCCATAACCCCAAGTTGCTCAGCTGTATAAGTGAGATAAATGTAAGTTGCTCTGGATAAGAACGTCTGCCAAATGCTGTAAATGCAAATTAAGCAGCAAATTGGTAGAATGTGGTTTCTGTTTAATATAAACAATAGTACAGAAATGTCCCATCACTAACCTTTTCTTATATAATAGAAATATTGGATGCGAGGTAAAAGATATGCTTTTTGGGGAAACTTAAGTCCTAACTTACCTATGGAAAACTGAAAGTGTATTTGTCTTTCACGCCACCATCATTTTTATTCGTGGATTTTGTCACAATACCTACTCTATATTTAATACATGATGAATATTTTTGCTGCATTTGATCATTGCAGTGCTTTTCCTGGCATTGACTCTCCAGATGTTTGTTTCTTTGTACAAAAACAAGTGAGTGATCTGAAAGTCCTGTGTGTTTTTTTTCTGATTCCTGGTAACACTGCAGTGTTCTCTTATGTGTCATGGAGAATCTTAGACCTCTCAGAGCGAAGAAACACACAGAAAATGTGCTGACTAGACCTGTTCGAATATTTAAAAAAAACCCATTATTTTGGTTCTGATCTAAGATCAGTCTCGCTATTTCTCATGAGGTCCTCAAAGTTTGTTTTAGTGGAAAAAAAACCTGTTCCGCGATCAGCCTCGGTTTGTAAACATCTGCATGGCTTTAGACTGTGATGAATTGCTCAGAGAGGAACCTCTGTGTAGGAGGACACTTTCCATCTGCAAGCCTGAATAAAGAAGGCTTTAAAATGGACAAAATTACTCAACTAAACCAGCGGTAAACACATGAAGTTTCAAGAAGGTCTGCACCTCTCCTACCTACGTTTACATTCACAGCATTTGGCAGACGTCCTTAGCCAGAGCGACTTACACTTATCTCTCTTTTTGTACAAATGGGCAGTTAGGGGTTAAGGGCCTTGCTCAGGGGTCTGACAGCGTGGGCTTGGTGGAGCTGGGAATCAAACCCACTTTGGTTTGATAGTCCAACACCATGACCATGAGCCACCACTTCCTCTTACTTTAATGTGTGACTCACAAAGTCGATTTCCATGTTGTTTTTTGGAGGATGACGGCTGATGAACGTTTGCGTTGTGGGGGATTTAAGGTTTAGGTTTTTATACTGATCGTTTAGCTACACTAAACAGTCAGGAGATCAGAATTCGAAAGAGCTTTATTGCACTTACAAGGAATTTATTTTACATTTATAGCATTTGGCAGGCGTTCTTATCCAGAGCGACTTACATTTATCTCTTTTACACAACTGAGCAATTAGGGGTTAAGGGCCCCTGGAGCTTGGAATCAAACCCACAATGTTTGGGTTGGTAGTCCAACACCCTAACCATGAGCCATCACTATTTTGGTGACAGAAGCTTCCAGTTGCGCACCTTCAAGTAAGATAGTGAATAAAAGGTTATTGTACTTTTTATTTAAAAAATTGCACAGAGAAGTACAGATTAAAGTAGCAGCAGTGGTATTGCAGTGCATATATTTTTATTATCGTGTATGATATTAAACACAGTTAACAGTCTACAAGGAAAGGAAAGAACAGCGGGAAAGGAGAATATAGTGTACGTAACCGGGGGATTTTCTTCGGTCATGTGTTTCAATGTAAATCAAATGAAATGTTTTACATTTGCCAGAGCGACATACATTTATCTGTTTTATACAACTGAGCAATTAAGGGTTAAGAGTCTTGCTTAGGGGCTCAACAGTGGTGGCTTGGTGGAGCTGAGAATCGAACCCACAATCTTTGGGTTGTTAGTCCAGCACGTGAACTATGAGCCACCGCTTCCCTTAGCTGCATGCCAAGACTATACAGGTAAAACAGAGCTTTCTTTTTATAACGAACTCAAAAACAAATAGTTCCAGCCGTTGTAATTACGTCATTCATTTTTCTCGTACTGTTCTGCCTAAACAAACAGACAAAAGAAAGAGATAAGTTTAAACAAATTAAATTAAAAAAAAAAATTGCAGACTAAGCAAACAACAAGCGAAGACAAAACTCATTTCCATTTACATCATTTAGCAAAACGCCCTAATACAGACTAATAGTGCCGGCCAAACAAAAGTCTCATTTCAAACTCTCGTCCAGCCTATCAATAGTGGTGCACTAGCAGTACAAAACGAAGGCACAACAAGTCAAAAACTGTAAATAACAAATAGATAGAAAAAAATTAAACCTAGTCATTTTAATACAACCTCATTTTCAAAGCCCACGCACGAGGGGGGGGGGGCAGTGGCAAAACCAAATACCTAAAAGGGGGACTGATGGATGAAGGGGGAGGCTTGGTTAATACAAAATATCCAGCTGTTACAACAATAGAATAAGAATTAAAAAAGAATACAAAAAATATTTTCCAACAGTTTTATTTTGACTGTAATAATTTAATTGTAGACCTTTTAATAAAACATCACATTTACACATTACTGGTAACAACAGAAACTTTTTACTGTTGTACATTTAACATTTTTCTGAAAGATCTCAATAAATCCAGATTATAGAATAAGCAACGACATTTATATTATTTTATTTAACTACTTATTTAGGCCTACTATTTAAAATGGTTTTAAGCAAATATTATAAATATGACGTTTTATACTACTTATCATAAGAAAGACGAGTGATAATAAAAGGAAAATTTAAGAATTACAGGAATTCACGTGCTAGATTTGCTCTATAGAAGTAAAAGGGGCAACTTAGTCAATGAGGGCAGACGGGCAGATAAATTACAAAAATCTGAGCATTCAATTGTAAATGGATTCGATGCGCATTAATAATCAGCTCGAATACTTATCAATCTATTTGTAGATACAGATCAGATTTTTTTTGATCCATTAAATTTATACCACACAGTTCAGCTCTATTCACCGTCGACTTGAACTGAATGTCGGCACACGACTTTTCTCCTGGTTTTGTCTTAAGTTTGCTAAAAAAAAAAAAAAAAAAAAACTCACACTAATTTAAACTCTGTTATTTAACACAAGATTTACTCTGGATTATAAATCAGATATTTATCCGATTGGTATATATAAAATAACAGGTAATCTAACCAATCATACAAACCAAACAACGGCAAAAAACCCAATCAGTAAATAGTAGAATAGTATAAGTAAAAGATTTTTTTTTTCTTCGAACACCTGGAGGTTTTTTTTTTTTTTATATTATAAAGAGTATAAATAGACGGGGTTTTTAACCGTCACCGCCTCCTTCCATCTACCAAAATATGACTGTGGATCAGTTTATAAGAATAATTTAAATTCTACAGTATATAAGTGGATATATGAAATTGCTAACGCAGACACTCCTATAAGCTTATTCTAATGATATTTCTACAAATGTGAATGCTGCAGAAAGGTTGAAGAAGTGTTTTAATTAAAAAAATAAAGAAAAATAAGATTTATGCTGGGATTATAAATAAAATGACTGCTAATTTGGTGGATTTCTACATTTGACCTTTTTCAATGTTTCAAATTATTTTGCTTTATTATTAATAACAAAAAAATAATAATACATGAAAAAAGGTCAAACGTAGAAACATCAGTTGTATTAAAAAAAATGTTAGTTTTGCTTTAACGTTAGTTGAAAATTTTTATTAATTGCAAATTATTTGCGCCTCAACATACAAAAAGAGACGTTTTTTTTTTCTTTGCGCTTTTCTATTAATAGGCTTCGCTGATTTGTTAATCCACGAATGTTTTGGAAAATGTCATTTTTTGGAACCCGTAGGCGCTGTAAAGTCATCTTACAGTCAATGACATCACATCAATTTAGAATTTAAACCAAAAAAAAAAAAAAAAAACCACCTTGAGAGAATGACGAAATTCAGTGATAAACAAGCTCTAGTCTGGTATCTGGTATCAGATAACTGAAAGGAAAGACGTTTTCTAACATCCTGGAAAGATTTTAGTAAAAATGTTGAAATCTGATATTATACGTTCTTGTAGTTTCTATATTATCAGTTAAACTATAATAATTTCTTAGATTAAACCCAACGTAAAGTCACTTTATTCATATCTTAGCCTTCAGATGTGCCACGCTGACATTTATCTGCGTGCTGTGGCTACTTACAGAAACATCAGCAAGAGTGTGTCTGTGTTTCCTGTGTTTAATATACGAGCTGTCTAGAAAACGCTGGTGGTTTCTTCATACGTTTATCCCTCACTTCTTACTCTGTCACTTCTGCACCTCAACATCTTATCGAAACATTAGGTACAAAAGCTGTTCAACCATTCCAGCTCGCCAAACCAGTGAAAATATTTTAAGCGGTAATCAGCTACATTCATTTTTCTAGTAATTCACTTTGCTCATAATACTGAAAAAGGGACTACAGATGGGATCGTTTGTGGAGGGACCCCCCTTCCATATCAACTGAATCGAATAGATTTATAAAAAACAATTGTAAGAAAATCTTGTGAAAATGGTGGTAGCTCAGGGGTTAAAGACTGCTGGTTGAAATTTCCAGCACCACCAGGCTGCTTCTGCTGGGGCCCCTGAGCATGGCCCCTTAACCCTTAACTGCTCTGGATAAAAGTGTCTGCTAAATAAAGGAAATGTAAATGTGATTAAAGTGAAAGAAAGTTAATTAAATCATTAAACTGCAGAAGACTCAATAAAACCTGACATTTTTTTAATGTAAAATTTGTTTTAAAACTAACCAAAACAGTGGGATGCAAAGTCGATAAGGTGGCCGTATCATCGGAATGACATCAGGTCTGTGATTGTAGTGGGAGAAAAAAAGCTGCTGAGACAACATAAGAAAAGACTTAAGAGCAGGGGACCCTTTCTAAGGCCCCATTGGTTCCCCGGCCGTCATTGCAGCCCCCTGAGACTATCGAACTACCAAAATTTATTAAAAGTATGATTTTTAATTTTTATTAAAACAGAAATGAGAAGCAAGAAATTCAAAACATGTTGATAGATAATTTGATTTAATTTTTTTTTTTAAATTCTCTTTGCTCTTCTGTGCATGCGTGATAGCGTCTTTCGCTGCATCTCAGGCGGGGACGGCTGACGATGTCAATAAAGCCACTTCTAAAGAAATGTCTTGCAACACATAAGAGGTTATAGAAGCGGTTATTTTTAAAAATAGTTTCTCCTGCATTATTGCATTCAGTGTGTAAAGTCTAGAAAAATTAATTATCAGCACAGAACAAGATAACAAGACGTGAGAAGAACAAATTCTCCAGACTGGAGTTAATAATCATCATCACACTTTACAAACTGAAACAACTGAGTTTTTTGTTGACTGTCATAAAAATAAAAAAACTTCTTAAATACAAAGTCTAATTTTTGAATGCATTTATTTAACTAACAGTAAATCTGGTTGTTAATAATAATAATAATAATAAATAATAATAAAATAGTGATTAAACCTCCCTTTTAGATACCCAAAAAAGATACATGTCAGATACAGGGACAAAATGATTTCTGTTTCATTCTGTCTCATAATTTCTTCAATTGTAAAGCTGCTTTGTGACAATCACCATTTGTAAAAAGCGCCCCAAACAAATAAAAACTGAATGAATTGAATTGAATTGAATGTCCTCGTCTGAATGACAGCGACGCGTGTGATTATAAATCATTTTCCCTTTATAACTGTGGATCTTACTGTATAATTAAGTGCAACTCGATTGCTTCCAGTTTGTAAAGTGTGTAATGAATTTGTATAGATAGATAGGTGGATGGATGGGGGATAGATAGGGATAGGATGGAGGGATGGGATAGATAGATGGATAGATAGGTGGATGGATGGATGGATAGATGGATGATAGAGATAGATAGATAGATAGATAGATAGATAGGTGGATGGATGGATGGATGGATGGATGGATGGATGGATGGACGGAGACAGACGGACAGACAGACAGACAGACAGACAGGATAGAGCCAGACAGATAGACAGATACTGTAAATAAATATATATAGATAGACAGACAGACACTAAATTGGGTAAATGGTTGTTGTAATTACATGTGTCAGCAAATGTTTTTCAATATTATTAATTAACTTAAGAATAGATAGATAGATAGATAGATAGATAGATAGATAGATAGATAGATAGATAGATAGATAGACACTGTAAATAAATATATAGATAGACAGATTTTTTACACTACCATTGAGAATTGTTAACCAAAGTATATTATAGACTTTTCATTACAACCCTAATGAATCATATTAACTTGTGGAAAATTGGCATCTGATGACTCCTTTAAATGGTTTAGGCTTTGCATTGACCGGGATTCAAACCCAGCACTGCCAGACTACCTTTTATAGGCCTTTAAGCAACGTTCTTACTCTTTCCTGCTCCGTAGTATGGCATCATCGCTGACCCTGAACTTTGATCTCTACTTCCTGAGCTGGAATATGTGAAAAAAAAGAATTTCCCTGTGCAGTAATGTAAATCTGACAAAAACAAGGCTTTATTTCCTCGTGAATTTTAGAATTATATTTGCAGATGCCGACCGAACCACCCCGGCTCCTATACAAGCCGTCTCTTGTCTTAAAGACACTTTGAAGGAGATGACGCTTAACCACACCTGTGCACCTCTGTGGTGGCCTAAAAGGGAAGTAAAGACATGACCACAGACAACCTGACAAACCTAAACGCACTCAAAGTCAGAGCTGATGCTTAACACAATGATCAAAACCCAGTCAGGGGGAAGTGATGGTTCATGGTGGAAGGTGTTGGACTACCAACCTAAGGATTGTGTGTTTGATTCCCAGCTTCACCAAGTGCCCCTGAACAAGGCTCTTAACCCCCAATTGCTTAGTTCATATAAATGAGGTAAACGTAAGTCGCTCTGAATAAGGGCGTCTGCCAAATGCTGTCAATGTAAATCCTCCTGCTTTTTTAACCCTTGTGTGGTTTTTGGATTTGTGGGACCTGATTTTAAAGTTAGCTTAAACAGAATTTATACTATTGATTATATTTGTTAGCCTCAGAGTCAGTGGCCTTGCCTCACTTTTAGACCAAATAGACCATATTTTTCATAACATTTACATTTCTAAATATGATCTAATGGGGTAACTTAAGTGGTTTATTGTTTAAAGTGTTGGACTGCTAATTGGATTCTCAGCACCACCAAGTTGCCACTGCTGGACCCCCGAGCAAAGCCTTTACCCCTAATTGTTTAGTTGTATAAAAGAGATGAAAGTAAGTCACTTTGGCGCCTGCCAAATGCCATAAATGTAAATGACAAATATCAATCATAAATAATGTCTATAAAGCTTGTCAGTGATCTAATAAAAATCTTGTAAGGATTTTTTTTTTCATAGATTGTGTTGATTGATAATCCAATAATGCTGCGGGTCCACCAGACCAGTAAACATTGGCTGGGAAACAAAAACATGAACACCACAAGAGGGTTAATTAGGTATATTTAAATTTTCACTGGATTGTGATCAAAATCAGCATCTTTACCACAGTGTGTGTGTGTGTGTGTAATGTCGCTATTAAATTTGGCCTGAGTTGGAATCACATTTATTAGAATATGAGAAAATATCTTTATATATCTATACACAAATTATCTTATATTTGTCGCATTTAACTGTATCTGTCTACTAGTAAAAATACTTCTGCTTGAGCTTTTTTTTTTTAAAATCAATTTCCTAGTGGTTCGCTTGGTTGCCTCACAGCAAGAAGGTCCCGGGTTTGATTCCCAGGCCGGGGCCTTTCTGTGCAGAGTTTATATCTTCTTGCCGTGCTTGCCTGGGTTTATTCTGGGTTCTCCAGTTTCCTCCTACAGTCCAAAAACTTGTATGTTATATTGATTGGTGATTCTAAATTGCCCATAGTAATGAGTGTGAGTGTGTGTGTGGCCCTGTGATGGACTAGCGACCTGTCTGGCTGGGATAGACTCCAGCAGATCCCTGTGACCCTTAGGAAATAAACGGGTTGAATGAATAAATGAATGAATGAATGAATGAAATACAATACAATTATTACGATCTGCAACAACTTGAGTATAAAATACCCAAAGAAAATATTTACTCTAACAGTTGTAGAGTTTCTTAGTATTTGTTCTGTTCCCTTTTTAGCTTTAAAGACAGTTGAGTGTTCAAGCTGCTTGGACTCCACCAGTTTGTATGTCTATCATAGACTAAAACCGGTCTCAGGGCCATCTGGACACATGCTTCAGAAAAAAGTTCAGTTTTTTTCAAGACCCCAGATTTTCAGTGTGGAAATTTAAGAAATCACTAAATTATTAGAGAGACACGATGGCTAACGTTGTGCACAACTGGCTTTATATCAGTTTTTAAACTGTTCCTGTGGTGTTGAAAGTAGACAGCTGTAAACGATTATTGCTGTAGCCTGACAATTTTCCTTACTGGAACTAAGAGACTTGAACACTGTAACTCGAATCAGCATGACCCGGTGCACAAAACCCCTGATCTCCATGATGCATTCTGGTCGGTCTCATGTCCTGTACAGAACCCTGACTTTGATTCAACCCCACCGAACACCTTTGGTATGAACTGGAACACTGACTGCACCCCATACCTCCTCACCCTCTCGCTAATACTGTTGTAGCTAAATAAACACAAATTCCTACTATTCAAGTTGTCCCTGGATGTTATTATTAGCGGTGCTGCTAAGAAAAAGAAAAGTTAGGATGATTCTAAGGGCCCATCGACTCTAAAGGCCCCCAAAAGATCTGTTTAAGGTAGTTATCCGTTTGGTGCAGAATGGATGTGGTAAAGGGCCCAACCTTCTATTCTTTCATATTGCCCAAAATTTCTAGTGGCCCCTCTGGCTATTATAACATTAAAAATAAGAACACTGCCATATAAATGCCTGTGATTTTCTCTTAGTCTATTTTCCCAGAGTCTATTGCAGTCTCTTGTAATTTCTAAACTAGACTACTGCAACTCGCTCTTGGCAAGCCTACCTCTGAGTGCAATTGGTCCTCTGCAGATGATTCAGAATGCAGCTGCACGTGTTGTTTTTAACCTACCAAAGTTTTCACACACCACTTCACTGCTGCTCTCCCTCCATTGGCTCCCAGTAGCTGTACGCATCAGATTCAGAACACTGATGCTTGCCTACAAAGCCAGAAATTAAGCTGCACCCTCCTACCTAGAATCACTTATCACTCCTCGCATAGTACCACGCTCTCTCAGATCCACAAGTACTGCTCGGCTTGTTCCACCATCACCTAAGACACAAAGTAGGTCTGCCACAAGACTTTTCTCCGTTCTGGCACCAAGATGGTGGAATAAACTTCCCATCAATGTCAGAACAGCAGAGTCACTGGCTGTCTTCAAGAGGCTTTTGAAAACCCACTCTTTCTCAAATACTAGCTCTTAACAATTAAAAAAAAAAATCTTTCAGTTTTTGATGTTGTTACACCGATTTGTAAACTATTGCATCAGTATTAAACTTTTTAATGATGTGACTTAAGGCACTTTTTGTACGTCGCTCTGGACAAGAGTGTCTGCTAAATGCTGTAAATGTAAATGTATTGTAATGGTCAGGGTCCACACTATGCCTATATTTGGCATAAGTTTTTATTGTTTATAAGAATTCAAAGTGAAATTATTGGTCTGCCGAAAGTGGAGATATCGTTCTCACACACAGTGTCGAGTGTTGTAGGGACTCTTAATGTACTACTATTTATTTTATAAAGCTGCTTTTACACAGTTATATCATTAAAAGCGCTGGATAAATAAAGATGACTTGACCTGAGTGTGTGTTGAAGTATGAAGATGTGGTAGTACAGTAGGATTACGCTCCTACAGTCATTTCAGTTTTTTATTAAATCCAGCTGTTGAAATGTCTAACCTTAAACCGGGAGAAGTCGCAACATGTTCTGCACTGATGGTGGCAGAAAAAAAGGATAAAATGGTCCAGCACTAAAGAAATCACTGACTTAATCAAAAGCACTAATAAAAAACAGGCCTGGCTATCAATGCAATAGAGGGCATTGCACCCTCGGATCTAATTGGTGGCCCATTACAAAAAAATAACTGATCAAAACTGCATTGTCAGTTGCTTTATATGTGACGGGACTACGCGTCCCCGTTTCCCTAATCAAATGTAGATAAATAATAAGTGGTGATTGGACAGGAATGGGTAGAAGTGGATTACTTTTAGATGCATAAACAATTTCTATTGGTTTGCCGGTATGTGCTCATTTAGCGCTGCTCAGTGTTTGAAGTTACTGGTGATGTTGTGATTCTAAAAAAATAATAATGATGTAAAATGCCTCAAGTTCGATTTGTGGTTAAATATCTACTAAAAATGATTTTTGAAATTTTTTGTCATTAAAATTAAAGTTAAAATGGTATTAGTTTTGTCTGATTGGTTAGTTTTGCAGTAAACGTGTGCATGTAGTGTTTTAAAAAGGTCGGACTTGATCCCCCTTAACAATTTCAGCCCCCATTCTTTGATAAATGATAATAATTTTTTTCATTTATTAAAATTCTTTAAAAAATTATTTATTCGTGATTTAACAATTCAACCAAATCATACTTTTTATTAGCGTTACGTCGTGTATCAACGTCTTTCAGAGGAATGAAACTGCAATTTTTAAAACACAATATTTTCCTTTTTTCGTATTTAGACAGTGAATCTTTCTTTTTTTTCTTTTGGGGCTAAAACACTGACAGTCCGCTGTTACTGACAGTAACAAACTCATGCAGTCATCCAATCATGTGGCAGTAAAACAAACATCAATTCTAACAACAAAAGTTAATTAACATCAGAACTGTGTGAAAATGTGATATTTGTGACTTGAACTGTGGCAAGACTGTCGGTATACGACGTGCTGGTTTAACTATTTTAGAAATCATTTTCGGAAAGAGAAATCCAGTCATGTGACACTGTCATGTGGTGAGATCTCTCATACACGTGTGTTTACAGATGATGATGATGATGATGATTATTATTGTTGTCATTACAGACAAACTAAGAAGTATATTTATTAATAAACCTGATGGAATATTTACTGATCACTTCTTAAAAACATTTTGTAAACTAAAGAAACATTCAGCATTTTATCTATTTTTTTTACCTGGTCAAACCAATGACACTATTTTAAACCCTTGCTTTTTAATGACCTCGCTGACATTTACAGTATTTTACTGTTTTGTTATTAGGACATAAAATTCTGCCTTTAAATTCGAACTTTATTAGGTCGTTCACTTGATCATACGGTTTTAACCCTGGACTGAAGAATAAAGTAAAATTCAGTGAAAAATTGTGTTAGGTTTCTTTCCCCTAAAAATGGTTAATGAGTTCAGTGAATAAATAAATTGGGAAGTGGTGGTTTAGCGGTTAAGGTGTTAGACTGATACCAGAAAAACCAGGGTTCAATTCCCAGCACCACCAAGCCACCACTGTTGGGCCCCTGAACCCACAATTGCTCAGTTATTTAAAGGAGATAAATGTAAGTTGCTCTGGATAAGAGCGTCTGCTAAATACTGTAAATGAAAATGATTTGCATAATAAAAATAATTTTAGATAAAACATTAATTTTAGGTAATTAGGCTGGTATATAATATAGCAGAGATGAAGTCTAAAAGCAATAATAATATTAATAATAATAATGATGACGTTGCTTAATTAGTATTATTATTAGTATGTTTAATTACAGTATTTGCTTAATTATTTATGCAAATACAACACACTATATATTTAGTATAAAAATATTATTTAAAAACATAACATTTCATACAAAAATCTTTATCTGTGGATGCAAGTCGCTGTTATTTACTCTATAGCAACGACTACCCGGTGTTTTATCGCTTTAAACATCAGTCAGCATGTGTCTGAGTGGGTGTATGTTGTAAGAATGTCACACATCAACCTTACTCCTACTTACACACACTCTCTCTCTCTCTCTCTCTCTCACTCACATACACACACACACACACACACACACACACACACGCGCACACACAAGAGAGCAGTCAGTTACAGCACCTGAGCTTGAGCTGCAGCTGAGAAAACCACTGAACTAGAAACACGAAACTGTGCATATCACACAGAGACCACAGAGGACTCTGTGAATCACACACACACACACACACACACACACACACTGCTTGCACATTCGCCCGAGAGAGAGACAGAGAGAGAAAGAAAAGGTAAAAGAGAGAGAGAAGAGAGAGAGAGAGAGATGAAAAAGAGACAGAGAGAGACACAGACACAGGGGGAGACAGACAGAGATGAGAGAGAGAAAAAGAAAGTAAGAGAGAGAGAAGAGAGAGAGAGAGAGAGAGAGAAGAGAGAGAGAGAGAAAAAGTAAGAGAGAGAGATGAAAGAGAGAGAGAGAGAGACAGAAACAAGGGAGACGGAGACAGACAGAGATGATAAAAAGAAAGAGAAAGTAAGAGAGAGAGAGAGAGAGAGAGAGAGAGATGACAGAGCGAGAGAGTCTTGTGTATTTTATGAGTCTGACTCATGTTCATGTTTCTAAAATAACCCTATTAGTGTAATTGTGTAGTAAAAGTTCAAAAGTTTTCACAAGACAAATAATAATAAGACTGATTTTTTACTCATTCTGTATAAATATATTTTCTTTACCAGGACTGTAACTTAATAATAAATAAACACAGGCCCAGTTTCTCATTACCCATAGTAGGATGGGCAGACAGATATCCCAGGTGGGCAATTTTTGGGGGTGGGGTTGAGGAGATACTCTGTAAAATTCAACTGATTAAATAGCAAAAATATTGTTGTATTAATATTCTTGCTTGGGTTTGGTTGAAAAAATATTTTATATTAAGTCAATATAAACACAATTATGTTTTTAAAATGTTAAACAAAGGATTATTGTTAACATTTATAAAATCTAATGACTGGACTAATAAACACAAATTCAGGAAATATTATTCTCTTCTGAAAGTTGGAGTGAAAAATTTGGGCCCAATAAAAAAAATAAAATAAAACATTTTAAAGAGTAAAAGATAAACATTTTTAAAAAATCAGTGGAACTAGTTAATGTGTAGACAGACAGACAGACAGACAGACAGACAGACAGATCTATACCAATGAATCATCTAAAATATCAAAAAATATATTTTATATATTATTTTTACATAACATAACATTTAACATGCTAATTTAAATATTAAAAATGTTAAAGTTAACTGTTAAAGATTGCAATAACTGTAGTATGAATCAGCAAATTTCAATTACTCGGTGGGTTTATTATTAATATTTAATTAACAAAATAATCATGTAAATAATTCAGCCATTTATATCAATCAGATTCAAAGATGAAAGCTGTAATGTAACTAATGTTGTCCACTAGAGGGAGTAAAACAAAATAAAACAATAAAAGACATGACTTACATCGCAACCATCTAATTACATAAGATCAAAAATATATATCAAATAATTCTAATTTGTCAAAAACAAAAATAGGAAGGATTTTTAAAGGTCCACATAGAAACTTGTATGTTGGACGTCCCGTACATACATATAAAGAAAATTAAATATTTTTTTAATTACTGTATAAATGTTTTAGATTTAAAAAAAAATAATAATTGGTAAGTAGCTGTCTTCTCTGTGGGGGCTCTTGCTGGTTAATAAAGACTGTTATGGGCAATTTTATTGTCTAATATCGTCAGGTAAAGAGACTTCTTATGCACTTGATAGGAGATCAGAGAGCAAATCCACTTTAGGTTGAAGCAAAGAGTCGGGTTTTAGCTTCCAAAAATAAGGTGTTCGTTCCGTTCGTTCCACAAAACGCCTGTATGTTAAACTGTAAGACTGAATGTTTTCCCTTATTCAAACAGAGGCATTTGGACCGAATGATCCCACGTTCTGTTACATGCTGGACGTCTTCCTGTTACTCTACGGTATCATAATCACCGGAATGTTCCTGCGGGAAAAAGTAAGAATATTTCACTCAAACAGCTTCTATCAGCACACGAGCTACAGAGAAATTATTATTTTATACAAATAAATCAGGGGTGTCCAATCTCGGTCCTGGTGGGCTGGTGTCCTGCAGAGTTTAGCTCCAACTTGCCACAACACACCAACCTGTGAGTTTGAAGGCTACCTAGCAAGATCTTGATTAGTTTGTTCAGGTGTGTTTGATTAGGGTTTAATCTAAACTCTGCAGGACACCGACCATCCAGGACGGAGATTGGACACTACTGATATAATTGATAAGATATCAGGCTCATGATAATACATCAGCCACCACCCAATAAATTCAACAATAATCCACAGCAGGAACCTAGAATTATAGTCAAAAATGTGTTTTGTTGCTTTTTTATCACACCGAATTTGTTAACAATTGAAAGTTTGTATTTTTCCCCACTGCAAATGTTGTACTTTAATTTATAACATCATCATGGTTCGCACTGTGGCCTCATAGCAAGAAGGACCCGGGTTCGATTCCCAGGCAGGGGCCTTTCTGTGTGAAGTTTGTATGTTTTCCCTGTGTCTGTGTGGGTTTACTCCAGGTTCTCCAGTTTTCTCCCACAGTCCAAAAACGTGTATGTTAGATTGATTAGAGATTTTAAATTGTCCATAGGAGTGAGTCCCTGTGATGGACTGGTGACCTGTCCAGGGTGTCCCCCTCCTGCCTTTCGCTCTTTCATAGATGGCTGGGATAGACTCCAGCAGATCCCCATGAATAAGCGGGTATAGAAGATAAATTATTTATTCATATATATATATATATATATATATATATATATATATATAGATATATATATATATATATATATATATATATATATATATGGTACATCAGCTATAACCTGCTTTATTAATTCAACATGATCTCGTTTTTCTCTGTTTAAAAGATAGAAAAGTGCAGCTTGCCATGTTAAACTCCACAAAGAACTTTGTTAAAGTAAAAAATTACGAAGAATATGAACATTACAGCTTTATATCTTAAGCTACATTCACTCATACACTGATGTTATCGCTGTAAGTGGTCAGTGGGTGGTGCTATGACTGGTTGCCATAGTGATAAGATTCAGCTCTGGCTGTTTTAAATCATCTTTTGCTGCAAAAATAGAACATTGTGTAGGGACGGAGTTTATATATAAATCCAATTGTGAACTGTCAGCTCATTTCCTATAGAGGGAAACTAATCAATATTAACATAATAACATAGTGTTTAAGGTGTTGGCCTGATACCAGAAAGACCAGGGTTTAATTACCAGCACCACCAAGCCACCACTGTGGGCTCCTGAGCAAGGCCCTCAACCCCCAATTGCTCAACTGTAGAGAAAAAAGAACAAACGTGAGTTGCACTGGATAAGGAAATGGTGGCTCACGGTTAAGATGTTGGACTACCAACCCGAAGATTGTGGGTTTGAGCCATAACTGCTGGGCCCCTGAGCAAGGCCCTTAACCCCCAATTGCTCAGTTGTATGAATGAGATAAATGTTAGTCACTCTGGATAAGGACGTCCGCCAAATGCTGTAACTGTGAATGTATGAACTAACGTCTAGCATCCCAGCCAATCAAATGACACATCACTAGAAATCCTAGCAGAAATTGATAAAGCAGCTCAAAAAATTCTGTGAACATTTATGAAAACAAAATGTCCACTACAGAGGACACAAGTCAATGGGTGGGGCCTCATGAGGATGTATTTAAAAATGTTATAAAACTAGTAAAATATAACTAATGCTGTTTGTCCTAATAAAATGTGATGTCATAGATTTAAACTACAGTTATATATTTCTTATTTTAACCAGCGCCGCAAACCTAAAGATAAACTGCAGACCGACCCGACCTACGCTGTGAGTATTTCTTCAGACTGATGATGATTTTTGTACTATTTTGTTCAGTTGATCATGTGTGTATCATGTTACTTCTCTTGAAAAAGCCTCTAACTGGTCCTCAGTCGACTTATCACGAGTTAAGGAAAGATGCCGAAACCGGACATGCCCGTGGGGTGAGTCAGACACAGTTAATGATGTAGATACCAATTAAAAGAAATCATTTGTTTTATAAAAAAATTTTTTTTTGCACTGTGTGCAGGGTCGCAGGAAGGTGAACGATGACACATATACGGTAAGGATCCTTTCAGCATCAATACATAACATTTACATTTCTGCCACTAAGCAGACACTCATCAATAGCGACCCACATTTATCGCCATTTTTAACCCATTACCACAGTCCGGCACAGTAAGCAGTGGAAAAAAAACAGATCAAACTAGATGTGAATTTGACCAGGATATACATCTAAATTAGGGCTGTGTATTTGCCTGACAATACGATACATATCACGATACATTGGTCACAATACAATATATAAATCATGATATATTACAATACAAAGGCACCTTTGATTTATAATATAATATTTAACTTCATTGTGTAAGGTACGTGTACAGAGCCAATGAAATGCGTTTTTGCATTGTTTTTTGCATATCCCATCTAATTTGAAATTTGGTCAGGGCGCAGGGTCAGCTATGATACAGCGCCCCTGGAGCAGGAAGGGTTAAGGGTCTTGCTCAAGGACCCAACAGTGGTTGACTTGCCGGTGGTGGGGCTTAAACCCAGATGTTTCTGGTCTTCAGATCAGCATTTCAGCACCTTAACCATTCGAGCCACCGCTGCCTCATTATTGTGCCATGTTTGCCTTTGATACAATGTCTGTATGTTTTAGTGCCAACTACAGGAGCGGAGGAGGAACGTTTGGAATTTTAGCTCGGACTGATGGTTTTAATGAAATATTAATATAAATTTAAATCAGTTTAAAGTGCGATTTGTATATGTATCGATACTAGAGGTTAAAATATTGATACACTATCATCAAAAAAATATCGCGATAGTTAGATGTATCGCTATATTTACACAGCCCTTATCTAAATTATGCATTGGACCGTAGATGAAGCTCCTATTCTGACCCGTAACCCTTACAAGTGGTAGTGCTATGTGTTAAGTGTGGTAAGTGGATGAGTGTCGTCCACTGCTGAAGAACACGTATAAGCACAGCTGGAGTTCTGCTTGTAATGGCGTTGGTTGTGTAATAGGTTCCTTGAGATGATTTATGTTTTGTATCTTCATCTGATACACCCTTGCCTTCAAATGCCCCCAAAGATAAAAATGAAGACCTGAGGACAATGATTTTCATAAAAAAAAAAAAAAAAAAAAAGTGTGTACTATGTAAATATGTAGTTTCATATGGAAACTTATAGCGCACCTTGTATACTATAACAAAAATAGTATTAATAAAAATAATAAAAGTATAAATAATAATAATAATAAAAAAGGATAAATGATAATAATTATAAGCATTTGAATGTAAATAACATAAGCCAAAAAACAGACTACACAAACTTTATACTTCTTAACTTGAGTCTCGATTTTATTTGCAGGCTCTACAGGGGAAAACCGAGGACACGTATAAAGCGATCCAAGTGAAGAAAGAGGTAAGAGTGAAGTTAAATTTGATATATATCATTTTTTTTTGAGTTTGACTGTCTGGAAGCCAGACCCTTGTGCGCTCAGCATGTGCGTTTTAAAAACAGAACTGTGGGTGTGTGTCGATACGCGGCACAGACGTTAATTTGTGATGATGATGATAGTGATGGCAGAAACGACTGCGCTTTCACATCATTGCTGTGTTTGTTCTTTTTCTTTCGCAGCGTCGGCCCAACGACCAGGTTTACCAGGTAGGCAAATGAAAGATCTTTTTTTTTATCTTGCTTACATACAAAATTGATTACAATTTAATAATAAAGACGAATACTAAACTAACTGATCTTACTTAGAACTGATGATCCTTTATATTATATACAATACATAAGATGCTACTAAATGCTGTGATGATTCAAAGTTAAAAAAATCAGTTTGTAACGAATTTAATCACCGACTACTAAATATTTAGAAATGAAATCTAGGTGTATTTTATAATAAAGCATGATTTAACTTCTAATGTGGCTTTAATTGTGTGTGTGTGTGTGTGTGTGTATTAGGGTCTAAGTGCTGCGACTAAGGACACATACGACTCCCTGCACATGCAATCTCTGTCTGCTCGTCGCTGAAAATATCAGTATAACCCTTATTTTATTAACTAGATTTTCCCCATCCACATGCCACGATTTAACTCATCACTATAAACTCTTTTGACATTTTTGTTTTTATAGTTTACTGTGAAGGATGTGTGCAAAAGTATTTGTCACACTTTACAGAGTTTTTAATGAAAATTTTTTTTTTTTTTTAAATCATGACAAATCTTTTTGTTTTTATTTCTCTTTTCGGTCTTAAACGGGTTTCTTTAGTCCGTCAGTGAGCCGCGATCATTCGACGTTGCCGTCTCATCTTATCAAAGTTTTTAGTTAATAAAAAGCACCAAAGAAAAAACTAGTTTTTTTTTTTAATCAAGCTTCAAACTGGCGGAAGTGTTTCTCTTAATATGAACAGCATTTTTAGTTTAAGTGTACATACAATAGTAAGATACTTTACAGGCTTTTTGTTATCGCTCATTTTTCTGTTTTTTATGTCTGATAAAGATATTTTTAAGAAATCAGGTTAGTAAAAATGGCTAAATTATTTTTGTCTTTTTTTTGGCACTGTAATTTTTTTTGTAGAAACTTTATTGTAGGAAAAAGTTAAGATTGAGTAACGTCCTATTCTATTTGTCTACATCACTGCCAGAGAAAATTCAGGGGTTTTTAAACTATGTATATTTGGATATTTATTGACTTGTGAACAATAAGTGGAGAAACTTAAATCCAGAATAAAAAGCTTTTTTTCTAACCTAAATGAAGAAGCAAACTAAAGGAAGTTGTACGTGATTTTATTTTAAGGTGAGATTCTAGGTAAAGTGTCTAGTTTGATGTGGTGTATGTTTTTTTTTATATATAACTCCGATTTTCCAACAAAAGCAGATAAAAAAAAAAAATTAAAAAAAAAGTTTCCATTCCCCCAAAAGCAGATCATTGTCAACTTTTTTTAACTGATACTGAGAATAAATGTGTTGTGTGTTTTCTTCCTTTCTTTTTTTAATAAAACTGATTATTGTCTGTATCTCATTTTAGCAGTGATTTTGTGAACACACACACCGGGACATGACATTAAACATGGCAACACATTCGAAATGTTTAATGATATATACACGATAACTACAATATTTTCCATATTAACAGAAACGGACTACAAACACCGTCAACTACAACATGAACACCTAATGATCCAAATGTAAATACGTTTTTTTTTTTTTACATCCACATTAAAGAAAACAGTAAATGACTGGTTAATGAACACAACCATTTTTCTTTTCCTTTTGTTAATCAGCCCTTTCTGTACAGTAAATCTCATCGGGAACAAACCGTACATTACATCGTGCCCCAGATAGTGAAATGTTTCAATGTTTAAAAAGGTTCAACATTTTTAATTTTACTCTAGAAAAAGCATATAAAAAAAACAGAGAGAGAGAAAGGAAGAAAAAAAAGGATCTTTGGTTTTGTATCCAAATTAATATTGAAAATATTCACTTTAGGGGGAAAGCCGATGTGGAGAAGAACAATGCCAGGTGTGAGATTATGTATCACAGTGTGTTTTATTAATGATGTTTCCTAGCAGAAGCCAGAGGAGGCTGTGCTACATCACACACACCATAAGAAAATCTTTGGTATTTAAATCGTTGGACTAAAATCACCTCCCGTAATGTAAAGCTGTTGTAAATATTTATAATTGTTTATAAGGCAAAACAGTCCCGTTGATAGAAATACTGCGTTTTAAGTGAATAAAAGAAAAGAAAAAGGTTTAAAAGAGACCCGAACAGAGCAGCGTACCTGTTAGTTACTAGACCTCCGGCAGATTGCTTTATAGTTATTAAAATAAATCATGTGTTCAATACGTTTCTCTAATAAATTATTTCTAAACTATTTCCGCCAATGCAGCATTGCGTCATCTTAAACATCTTGTCATCCTAATACGCAGGATATCAGTCATGTCCCTATGAATAAATTAAACCTTTATTCTATAGATTAACACACAGATTACAGCGCATCGGTACATCCTTATCAGACCCAAAAACGTTTCTATTTTTTTGTTTGTTTTGCGTAATTTCCTATTCCATTCAGCTAAATTTTTAACGTTACAGCATGTCCCTGTCGTGGACCATAGGACCATTTTACTTTGTAAAGACAGTCCTTTCCACAAAATGTACTTTTTTTGATGGTGGCCATTTTGGATGCAGTGTAAGAACTAGGCTCCATCATCCCAGCCAATTATATATAACAGATCACGAGAAATCCAAGGATGTCCTCTGTACAGTACAGCAGAAATTCATGGAGTAGCTCAAACATCCACTACAGAGGACACAAATCAACAGGCGGAGTCTTAGGAGGATATAGTAAAGATAGAAAAGGTTAAAAGCTTTTCCATGACACCTGCCAGAGGTTATAAAAGAAATCTATGTTCCTAGCACCTGGTTGTCATCATCCACAGTGGAATGAAGAAAGATTTTAGTCAGAAAAGAACGTTCATAATAGTAGTACTTATAGTGCAGTAGTATTTTTTTTTTAATGTGTCCAGTACCAAAACTAGCAGTGTGAAATTTCTGCTTAATGCCAAAAAAAGAAAAAAAAAAAAAAATCATACAGTATTACATAAAAACCTGATTATAATCGCAGCGTTTTTAGTCATTAGATGAACTGCATAGTGTTAGGTAACTTTGGTGCCAAGTTTGATGAAACAGTGGTGATAAATGACAACTAGAAGCTATGGGACTAGTTAAAGATAACCAGTTTTAAGCACACGGTCTATATGGTCAGCTGTCTAACACAGTGGTTCCCAATCTGTTTCCGCTGGGCTTTTTCTTACACTTTTGCAGAATAAATATATCTCAAGCCCCCTGACTAAACCCCTAAACCTGCCAGTTGTCTTAAGGTAATAAAATATGGTGTAATTTATATTTTGTATGCAATTATTGACATAACTAGCAAGTAGCTGTAAAATACTAAAGATAATTTCACAGTGGGGTCCTGTATGTCTCACTCTGAATCTAGAGAAAAATCTAGAGATGCACCGAAATGAATATTCTGGGATGAAACCGAAAATACTTTTTGATAACATTTTTTTCCAAATGAATTTGAGAAACTTTTTGAGACTTTAATTTAAACATTACAAGCCAAAGTACACGGTACACGAGTAAAGCGTTCATAAGAAACTCAACGGACCACAGCGTGCAACGATGACGGCTAGAGGGAGAGACGAATCTGTGCGCTGAACACCGCCGGCCTGCGGCGCATTATGGCCTATATTTCCTTTGTTACGCTTTTGTGAAACTTTGACTTATCTTTATTTAAAATCTGCTCACTTCACACTAGCCTTTCAACACCCCGCTTATTATAACTCTGCATCCCACTCAGTTTGGAAACCACTGGACTCACAGATAGTCAACTGTCAATATGATATTAATATTTAAATTCTGAGGTATTGCTAAAAAAAAAAAATAAAAATAAACGACGTACGCTACAGAAGCGGAGGTTCGGGCATGTGTTGCGTCACTAAAGGTAGATGATAAACAGATGATGGTAAATTGAGGACGTACAAAGTGGATCTGCTCACCCTATTTGGCGACTTGCTGATCTTGCACGCGTCGTTGCGTGTATCTACCTCCACTTTGGTTGAAGCTTTTTTAATTCAGATCTACAAACAAAAGGTCGTGTCTGAGAGAATAAAGCCATGTATATTACTTATATTAGCAGTTACTCCACGCTTAAGTATATATACTAAACTGTTACAGTGTGTAACAAAGCTACATAGTCGACATTTCTTAATAAACTGGTAAGACATTTGGTTTAGCGGTTATAAAAAAAAAAAAATATTAGAATCGACTGCAATTCACTGCAATCTGATAAGTTATCATGTTTAATGGGACGCGTCATGCGGTTCAAAGCTTTGGGTTTTTTTTGTTTTTTTTTTGAACAAAACCCATATATGATTCACTTCTCCCTTCTACATGAAACGTCACATCAGTGCTGTTTGTAGACATCTTCTGCCACATCGAAGGAGCGCTATATTAAGATCAGTGTTTGCAGACAAGAGTCAGACAGAACGACGACTCTTCGCACTGCTCGTAAAGTAGAGACCCAGGTTTAAATCCGAGCTCCTGATTTATTACCAGTCTTAAAGCCTTCTAACCGTGTTCATAAAGTGATACATTAGTTAGAACAATATATATTTTTTTAAAAAGCCCTCTAAAAATATCTACTGACACACAACCTGTATTACCAAATCTAATTTAAACCAAAAAAATATATATGGGTTATAAATCTGAAAAACGGACCTGTACAACAGACCCAGAAACATAAAGGAACCTCACACAAAGAGAACTCCTCTGTGCCTGGCAATCTCGTTTAAGGATGCGGATCAAAATCTCACATTTTTTGGTTTAATCAAACGTTAATTTTTTAAAGAGAGACTGATTTCAGGTAAAACATCCAGCAACTTATGCAAAAAAAGTGGAAAAGGATTCCAATCGTTTCGTCTGCATGTGCTGGAATCGGTACCACGATATCATTAATCCGGTTCCACAAAGGTTCCCAAACAGCGGTTTAGACGGACTGTCTAAAAGAAGGTCAGAAACAAGGTGTCTCCTGGCGCACGGTTAAAAAAATCATCGTTATAATAAAACGTCTCGTTATTTGGTTGTAGCAAAGGGATTAAATAATGTCTTTAAAAAAGTAAGGAAAGAAGAGAAATGTTCATTGAGCCTTGGAGGCTACAGTGATGCTTTTGACTGGCATAGTGCTCTGGTGTGTGTCACCGGTAACCTGGAGGTTAAGAGCCCCGCCCCCAGCTCCACCAGCTGAAAGCACCCCGGTGGGGAGCAGAGATAAAGGCGAGTTAAACAGAACAGGAGTAGTCATCAGATTAGGCGTGGAACATCCTGCACTGGTGTTGGCGAAGAGCATGTTGCCGTTTCCATCAATAGAGGTTATGGGTAGCGCCCCTCCTGATGCAAGAGCTGGAAAAGAATTTAAACAACAAGTAGGCATTAATTAATTGGTATAATTTTTTTTTCTTTTTTTAACCATATACACACACATTAACAAAGACTTTTACCGACCCTGAATAGTGGCGAGTGTGGTGTTGTTCATCAGAGCATTGCCAAGAGATGCTGGAGCTAAGCTAAGGAACGCCCCACTGTAATAAATCACAATTATAATCAATTACTATTAAATGATATTAAGCAACCACTTAATATTCAAGCACAAAAAACAAAACATAAAAAAAAAAACCACACTAAGTGCATACCCCTGTGTGAGCTGGGAGGGTGAAATAATCCCTGGATTAAGCCCTGCTGCAGCTGCCATGGCTGCCAGATTTGCACCTCCAAGTCCTGCCGAAGACACGACAAACTGTCCGGGCGCCTGAGCAGTTGACGTTACTATGGTGGACCCATTCTCTGCTGTTCTGACCACTTCCGGTTTTGTACTGGTCAGAGTTGCAGCTGTAGCAGAGGGAGTAAGTGACGGCGATGTCATAGGCGGTGCTGGGGTGGCGACAGCAGGTGCCAAAGAGATGACTGTTGCAGTGTTTGAGGTGACTGGACCTAAAGTGGTACCTGAAACCAACAGAAAAACAATCCTTGAATAAAATATCTATAAAACCTACCTATTCCAAACCCGAGGCTCTAATAAGAACATTCCAAAGCTCAATGTTGGTCAGCATCAGCTAGTTATTCTGGAAGAATCTTTATTTGTACACTTTTTATGAATGCAGGTCACATTCTGGCATCTAGAAAACGACCTATTCAGGACCTATTCCAACTGATCAACTGAAGGTTAAGGGTCTTGCTTTGGGGCCCGACAGTGGCAGCTTGGTGGTAAAATGGAAGTTTCTTATTTTTAGAGAATTGTGTTAATCCAGGTTTTTTATTGTAAAGCTGCATTTTCTATAATTTGCTGTAAACATCCAATGTGTCCTTGATGTAAATCTTTAAAACTGTAATTTGGTATTTAAAACTAAGACCAGGATTAATAACCCAGACATAAGATTTAAGTTTCAGTCATCATAAAACACTGTGTGTAAGGATTACATTTATGAATAAAAAAAGCAAAAACATACCAGCAAGTGTGAAGTTGGGAACAGATGCATTCAGTGTGTTTGCTGCACTGGATATCTGTTAATATTAATAATAAAACATTCAACAATTAGAGAAGAACTGCTGATACGTTATGATGGCACAAAATCTAGAAACGGTAACTATACATTTGACAGAACTGTAAAAAAACCCACCACTGATGGGACGTTAGTAAAGACCGATTTCATTGCTGTGCTGGCTGTGCTGCTGTTTGGGGGGTTGATCCTCTTTTCCTTTTGCCGGCGGTTACAGAACCACACTCTCACCACCTCTTTTTCCATGTTGAGCTGATCTGCGATCAGTGTAATCTCCTCAGAGGTAGGCTTTTGACTTTGCTGTAAATATAATTCCCATTTTAAAACTGAAAATTAACAAGATAAAACACTTTTCTTACATGTATGAAAAAAAATCTTTACACTATTTACCCTAAAACTCAAAACAAGCAGAAACAACTGTAAAAAAAAAAGTGTGTAATTGTTTTAATCGACTTGTAATAAAGAGGGAAATTTTCTATCATATAGTAACATTGACCTTTCCTCAGTGCTGGCACAAGCCTTTAGAAGGCCCTTAACAGAATTTTATTTGGGGGCCCCTTGGTGTCACCAACAGGACTAATTTTTGTCAATTCATGATTATTCCTACATTATAAATGTAACACACCCTAAAAACATTTTTATTTGTTGTAGCTGTTGCTTATATCATATCAATGTTTTTCCCCTTATATGCATCCGGTTATCATATTGCATTGTTTTTTTCCTATTTATTATTGCATTTCTGTACAATTACTTTTGTCTATTGACAAAATATATACCAAAACATTTGTAATCTCATGTACTATTGGGGGCCCCTTGTGGCCACAGAGACACAAAGCAGCAGTCTAGTAGGTTTATGCCTTGTGCCGGCTCAGCCTCTTGTAGTAAAAAAAACCAACCCAAACCTCCAGAAAGCTTTTCTCCAAGGCAACGCGAATGTTGGTGTCAATGCTGGTTCTTTTCTTACGGCGTCGATTTAAACCCTCGCAGATACTTGGGGACATGTCACTGGGACTAGAAACGGCAGATTCCGAAGTCATGTTTTCTATAAGCAAATATAGAAAGAAAAAACAGTAGTTAGTATGACTATAAGAGGAAAAAAAAAACCACAAACACAAAGTCAACAGAAAGTAAAGGAGAGGCAAAACATACCAGCATCATTGAGCCACTTCTCCAGCAAAGGTTTAAGCTTGCACATGTTCTTGAAGCTTAAGTTCAATGCCTCGAAGCGGGAAATGGTGGTCTGGCTAAAGTCATTCCCGTATAGCTTTCCCATAGCAAAGCCGACGTCCCCCTGATGGTTAAATGTACAGATTTTAAATGTGATAACATTAAAAACCACAAATTTAAACAATAACACTACATGGTGCACTTAGGGTACCTGGGTAAAGCCCAGTTTAATCCTTCTCTGTTTAAAGGCCTTGGCAAACTGCTCTAGCTCCTCCAGTTCGCTGGCCTCCTCCACCAGAGAAACATCCACACGCTTTGTTGTAGGTGGTGCAGCAGATGGCATGGCAGCTATCTTCCGGGTAGGTGTTGCTGCCTATAAAGAATGTAACAAAAATGTGTAACATACACATTTTTACAACCGCGGAGGTAAATTACTAACAATCGTCAGTGAGTTGTTTTTTTTATAAAAAATTGGACTAAAACATCTATTCATCAGTTAACACAGCCTGCAAAACACAATCTAAAAAAGTACATTTTTTTAGTCTACATTAGCTTTTCTATACAAATTTTTAATGCTTTGACGGAAAAGCTAACATAACATTTTCTAGATTAAGAGATGACCTCATTGATGTTATGATCATTTCAATGAATAAGTATTCAAGATGGTGTGCTGGTTACGCAAATGCATATATACCTTTTAGCAACCGAAGGCAAGAGCGGGAATCCTGCCTTACAGTACATTAACTCTTATTTTAAAGCTTTTATTTAAAACAAAATGAAAAATCGCACAAAGTCGACAACCAAAATTAAGAACAGAGAGTTGATCTCTTTTTATACAAATATAGACACTGAACAGTAGAGGCAGTGGAATTTGTAGTTCAGACCTGTGTAGTTAGAGCGATGCTTGACTGAGGCTGCAGGATGTGGGCTTGACTTTGAGGTAGTTGTGTTAGAAGATTTTGGGCTTGAAGGCCTTGAAGAAGTCCTAAAAATCAGAAAAATAAGGAGAGAAGATCGTGGAGAGACATTAATTTTAATGATGAATGGTTTCGTATAAAACATCTCAATTACAATAAATAACGCTGACGGACTAGTGGAGCAAAATTTAGGGCATCAAATATCAGGAAGTATCACAAGACTACAACAGACAATCAGAGCTGCTAAGATAAATGGATGAATAGAGAAAGACAGACATATAAAGAGACAGGTAGACATGGATAGACAGACAGATTAAGAGAGAGATAGAAAGGCAGTCAGACAGAGAGACAGATATATAGAGATGGATATAGAGAGACAGAGATAAAGACAGAGACAGATAGATAAACAGGAATAGAGAGATATTAAAAGAGAGACGGAAAAAGTGATAGAGAGAGAGGGGAGATGGATGGAAATAGATATTCAGACAGAGATAGAGAGGGATAGAGATAGATTGAGAAATAGAGATGGCCAAATAGAGAGATGGAGAGAGTTAGAGAGATAGCTAAAAATAGATAGATAGATAGATAGATAGATAGATAGAGTCAATGTTTTAAAAAAAACAAACACCTGCTGAACAGCTACTAAGCAATAAGCAGGTTACATTTGGGTTCCACATTTCTTTTTAGAAATCCATCTGATTAGGGTGGGATGCCTGATTGAAGTGGTTAGGGTGGTTAAGTTGAGTACCAACCCGAGTGTCGTGGTGGGAATCGGGGCCACTGTTGGACCCCTGAGCAAGGGTGTAGGTGTTGGTAACACAATCTTGTAATGTAAATGTAAGTCGTGAAGGGCGTCTGCCAACTGCAGTAAATGAAGTTGTTGTATATTGTCAGATCTCCCTGATACTTTCAGGACTAACACTTATTGCAAGACAATAGAACATGTTGGGCATCCCGGTGCCGTGCGTGAGACCGTACCAGTTTGGCCTTGAGGTGAAGGCGAGATGATGAACTGAGCAGGTTGAAGTTGTCCTGGCTGCACCAGCACAAACTGCTGCAGGTTTAGACCTGTGGGCTGCAGCTGCTGGGGGAAAACCCAAAAATACACCAAATTAAAGGGGAAGGAATAGAGATGGAAAACCTACAATATCAAAAAGTCGCAGGTTATTTTGCCAAAATATTATTCTATCTACCGGTAAATCTGGATGGTAGGACTGTATATAATGTGACCGCAGATTAAAATTGTCGACCTTAATAATTTTTTTGTTTTGTGTTTACAGCTATATGTAAATAAGTGGGCGTGGCTAACCTAAATGCTTTCCCTCATAAATATAGTTGGGTAATTATACTACATGTAATTTCCGAGCGCATCAGGGAGCCGCTTATAATATGTGGGGTATTAAAATCGTTTTTAATTGCGCGTTTGATTTTACCATCGCTTATAATCAGTGATCTGTGGCGGTACTATTCTTAAACTATATGTCAGCGATTCTTCCGATCTGTGCACTAAGGAATTTTCTGAATTCCTGAAGCCGCTGCATGTGAGACTAGGGAAAAAACTGGGATTTGTCAAAAACAAAGAACAAAAAGCAGATTTTTATCATCTAAAATATTAATATTTTTAGAGTTAAGATTTTTCCCTGTTATTCAAGTGTTTAGTTTTTTTTTTACTTTGTAAAGATGTTAAATTGAGCAAAGTTTATAAGAAAGTTTGTCCAGATAACTGTGCAATGTGACAGTAAAATTTGTTATAATAACTTTAACCCGAGTTCATATTACATTTTACAATTTTTTTTTGTTGATATTTTTAATTGTTTGTCGTTCTTACGGGTGCAATCTGGATAGGCTGTGAAAGGGGGGTCTGGGTAATGGGTGTAGCAGCAGAAGCAGAGAGTTTTGCCCCAGTGGTGCTGTTCTGCTGGCCTGTGGACTGCTGCTGCACAGCGGCTGCCAGGATCTGCTGAGCCTGCTGCAGAAACAACTGCTGCTGCTGCTGCGCTGAACTCAGACTCAACTACGCACACACACACACACACAGAGAACAGTTTCGTTAGAAACACGCATGACTAACTTTTAGACAATCATCACTGCAACATTATGTTAGGAAATCGTAAGAAAAAACAAAACTATTTTGGTGGAAAAAATAACCTTTTTCTTTTAGTTCTTATATAGCAGCAAAACTGAAGATATATAATCCCTTATTATAAATATGCAACTTTAAATAAAAATGTGGATGCGAGTGATTTACAAACAAAAAGCAAAGAGGAAAAAGGCAGGTGAGAGCGAGAGAGAGAGAGAGAAAGATATATCTATTTTGTATAAAAAAAAAAGGAGGAAGGAAAATCATCTATTTTGCATATTTTTAATTATTTTGGGTAGGTACAGGTTTCCGAACAACTGAAGACCACCGTTGCTGAAGAGGATTATGTTATGTACACACAAATTAAACACACACTTGCACAAAATCAGAATAAAACACTACCGTTTGCACAAACATGAAGTTTCAATTACTTTTTTCCTACGTATACAATCAATCTTTCAATTTCAAGGTTTTTTTGTCTTTATTCAAGAATAAATTTTCCTTAAAAAAACTGAACTAAATTGTTGGCAGACACTGAGGCCCTGGGTCTTAGAGTACTAAAACGCTAGATTGACTCTTACATTTGCCAACAAAGTTTAACTCACCATCTACAACAGCACGATTAGTGCCTAACCACAACACATTAAAACGACTCGCATGTCTGGGACGGAAAATTGCCTTCAGTCGTTCTGCTCACGTTATGTAAATGAGGGCATTATAGAGTGTAAATACATTCTGCACAGATTTGCATATTCTCCTCCAACTATTTCGAAATGACGGCAGCGACGTTTAATTATCATACCGTTCTTAGTGCTAAAGCTCATTTGCAGAACATAATGAGTTAAAGAAACTGCACTGACTTGTCTCCATGGAGAAGGATTTTTTTTTTTTTACAATAGAAACCCAAGAGGCAGCGGCTTATAATCCCCCAAGTTTTCCTCCTTGTTCTGGACTAATTTAATACTGAAAACTACCCAACTTTGTGTGCGTGTGAGAATGTTAGGGGGATGGAAATTGGGTGGAAATATTTATTACCTGCTGGAGCAAGGCTTGTGCCTGCATGTTGCTGATTGCACTTGTTACTTGTCCATTTGGTTTCAGCTGCGAGTCCAGCCCATTAGTCTGAGCAGCTAGAGAAAAACAGGAAAGGACATTTTTTTTTAAACTCGAATTCTTCACAGACAGCAAATAATGGAATCGCACAATTGCACACATGCTTAAGAAGATTTACCTTCAACTGCATTCATTCCATTCTCCATGGCAGCTTTAATTGATTCTGTTGATGTGCTTGTAGAATCTGGAAACACGGGACCACAAAAATGTTACCTACATGAAGCACAGGACTTTAAGCCTGATTTAATTTATATTTAATATAAACAACTCCTAGTTTGCGTAATTTCCTTTTCCAACTTCTCAAACGTGTTTGTGACCGGATAAAGTGGGTTTTGTGACCGTTGTCGCATCGTGTAGTGTGTGACGCCCCTGTTGTGGATTATTTGTGTACTACTGCAAACGCCATGACTTAAAGACAGACAATCTTGGCTTAAGTGATGAGATTTTAGTCAAGTTGACACCGAGTGTAAATCTGACTGCTCTGGATTGTCCATAGAAGTCTAACCTTTAAAATTTCACTCCGGCTTTGTGCTGCTGGACTTATTTCTTTAAATGGCTTAGGAAATACTTAGATCCTGTAAATCGAGTAGCAACAGAAAAGGGGGAACCACTACAAATCTATGCAATCACCTCAAAACTTGTACCTCACATATGGCAACCCAAAAAAAACGTTTGCCAACACAAATTAATAGTAAGAAATGCACGTAGGTAAAGGACACTTACCAGAAACTCGTAAGTTTTCGAGCTCTAGCTGAAAACATCTCAGAAATGCAATCATCAAAAGCAGGACAGAAGTCACATGTAACAAAAACCAAACTACGAAGTCATCAACAATATATTTTAAATAAAATAAAGATAAAAATCCTGCAGAGCTTTTCTGGCTCCTGCTCTGTGCACAGACGCGATAGGGCCAATTAAAACTAAGAGTGAAACAAAGACTGCGACTACGTCGCTAGCATCCATAATGAAAAGTAATCAGTATTCAGCTGATTAAAGCTATATGCAAATACCGCATCTCGATCCTCGTTAGCCAAGAGCGGCTTTGAAGTCCTCCAAGCAATTCATTTTGAGAGACAGAGAGAGAGGGAGACATCGGGAAGCTTTCTGCATAATTCACAAACGCTCATAAATATTTATCAGTTCATTAGCATATTAATTGGATAGCTATCCGGGTATGGCAGGCATGACGGCTAGGGAGAAGTAAAAGCCCAATTACTGCCAGCGTGTGACTGTTTTAATTAAGAGGAAAGCGAGAAACACCCCCCACAATGTATTCTCAGCCATCACAACGAAGGAATTTCAGCTAGACCGCTGTGACAAGGCTCCAAACAACACAGAAATCAACAGAATTAGCCGATTTACACACAATTGTGCTGATTAACATGGTTAAGAAACCAGGAAAAGTATCAAACAGGATTACAGGATGTTAAAAGACTGACTTACACAAGACTTATTGTTTCTTTAAATTGTTTCCCTGCAGTCTAGATGTTTAAGGGGGGAAATGGTGGCTCAGTGGTTAAAGTGTGGGACTCTTGACCAGGAGATTGTGGGTTTAATTCCAAACACGACCAAGCAGCCACTGCTGGGTCCCTGAGGAAGACCCTCAACTGGTATAGTGGATGAACGTAAGTGGGCCCTGTCCCAACACCCACACTATGCCTTAAGTTTGCAATTTTGGAATTTCACACTTTAGTTGATAACTGACCAAAAATTGCGGTACCAGTAGTGGTGCTTTAAAGTTTTGCAGCCAAGACTGATGTGATCATATGAAACGTTTTTCCTTTAAAAAAAAATGCTTCGGAACAACCCTGTTGGACAACAATGTGTTTATATGTGGACTACGGACATCATCCAGCAAAAGGTCCATAGTAACCTTTGAGTTGATCGAACATCCTATCCGAGAGGAGAGGGAATGCCTGTGACACAGACTATCGCTTCTAATTTAACATAACATTTTTGTTTACTACAAAAGAGTCAACTTAAAATTAAATGTTGGTGACATCAAGGTGACAACAGCAACGAATAAAACCAATAATGGAGAAATCAAGGTGGTTGGTTTTCTATTTGTTTTTAAATATTATAAAATAAATAAGGGGAACTAACAGCAACTCTATTGTAATCAGTTTGGTATATGATGCAAACATCTGCCTTTGCCCTACATCCCTTAATCAAGTTTTTAAATTTTCAGCTCTTTATAGGAAAAAAAAAAAGTTTGGGCACCCCTGCAGTATGCAAGTCATTGAAAACATTTTTAACTCTCCTGTTGAGTTAAAAAACCTAAAGCGGTAAACCCTCTTTTTCAGGAGAATTATTAAACCAGCAATTTCTATTATGTCACTTTGACCTCATTTACACCTGGCATTAAAATCAGCCCTGAGCGATCAGATCGGACAGCTGAGACACGCCGAGACACTTCGCCATGCACACCTGGCATTATGAACGTGTCTCCAGTGACCACACGTGATCGGATTTCAAACATTGTATTCTGCAAAGGCAAACAAAGATCAGACCTCTACTGCGTTTATCATCTGGCTAAAATATATTTAGGGTTAAAAGTTTTAACTGCGTTGTGTTGTAATAAAACCTATAAATGAATAGGAGGGGGTGGTGAGTTACGTCATTATCCTTACAGTAAAGTGCTAGCTGCATTTTTTGCAGTTTTTTTTTTTGCTAAATGTGGTTAGCGTTTGGATTAGTGTTCACCTGAGACCCCGTCCACACATGGCCACCCAAGTCAGTGAACTTGTCCAAATCAAGCCTAGACTATCTAGCGGTCAAGCTTGTTTTTTGCACCATTTTGAACAGAAAATATTAGGGGGAAAAAAAACTATTGATTTAATAAAAATAAAAAAAATCAGACGGACTATTTCGAGTTTTGGCAACAGAACGAAACAATAAAAAAATGAAGAAATGTCCATTATTTTGTTGTATTTACATTTCTTTTGCACAGCATCCACAAATACTTTTCTATTAAATGTATATTTTTTTTTTCTTACATCTTTTTTCCCCCTCAGTCATTGGCTGCTGTTCATCATCTTGCTTTTTGTTGTAGTGGTACTTACAGCTGCTGGAATACTCACGCACATACACACACCCGTTTCTTGCAAAACAATGCTAGTAAACACACGCTCAGGCAGTTTTGCCTTAAGGAAAAATGCGTCTGATTCTCCAACAAAGTAGCATGTGTGTGTTCAAAGCAAGGTCACGACTGTGGACTAACAAAAAAAATGTAATACATGTAGATGACATTATACACAACTTCAAATGTCACATTTTCACCTCTTAAAGATGAAGTACATCCTGTGATAAGGTAAAAATGCACATTTATTAATTACTAACATAAACGAGTTTATTGTTAATTACTCTGACAGTTTAAATTGTAAAGAAATAATTGCAGTGTTACCATGCACAAGCCTAATTATGATATACACATCAACCGTTACACCTCCATCAGCGAAGGACGCTAAAGATCTTCTAGAAGTTCAAACAAAAAGCCTTCTTTAAAGAAGACTTTAATAAGCTTCATAAAAAAAAATAATAAAAAAACATAAATGAGGAATAAACTTCATTCAGGGTTAAATGTGTAGTGGTACAATTTTTTACAATGCTTATTAATTGTAGCCTGATAACACAAAGTTTACGTCCCACCTTTGCGGTTCAAACTCGCGCCTCCTGAACGTGCACAGACTAGACCACCAGAGAAAACACTACAATACATCAGAAAACTTACTGTTTAGTTAGTAACAGTAATAAAACAGACAAAAATGGAACCCGATTACACGCAGCTGCTGTAGTTCAACCAATTTATAAAGTTACACAATCTAAATACGCTACTTATGTGTTACTACTAAAATACACCAAAATGGAATTACACCCTATTCCAACCTGTCCAAAAGAAATACTGTAACCATGACATCATCTTTCAGACCCTGTGATTCCTGTAATAAACGCTGGTGAGGAAACTTAACACCGATATTAATTCAGGTTTTCATTCTGTTTCTAAGCAGCCTTCTTTCCCTGCAGTATGTAAACGCGCTGATGACAAGGTTGCCAGATAGAGTAAAAATGTCCATGGTGTCCGCTTTCTTATGTGGGTTTTGTTAAATAATGATCCTATAAAAATGTACATGTTTCAAAACCACCAAACTGATCCCATCAAATTAAAAACCGCCCAAACGGACTGGATAATTCACAGTCTGGCAACCCTGGTTGATTATATATCTTGTCTGCGTAAACAGGTTGCGAAAGACTATCAATGAAATCAACAGAATATATAAAACATTTGGACCACATCGGTTAATAAGTAATATTGAGATGTAGAGGGACTTTTAACCAGCAGAACAACAAAATAAATTCTAGTGAGAAATTTGTTTATGCCAATTTGAGACAGCACCGTTAACAGAGAAACGCCCTGAGACTAATTTATCAGATTTAAACCTTAATTCCTAATTAGGAAAACGGCCCAGAGAGATTTGAGCACCTGCACTTATTTATTCATCATAGAAAAAAAACAAATATTTCCCTAATCGTTTTTATTCCTACTAAAAATAGCATTAGAAATTTACATTGATATTTTCCAGCTTATTTTGTTGTGTTTGTGAACCCGACTGATCTCTGGCATTTTAATAACTAGGGCTCTTTCTTAAGCGATGTAAAAACTATAAAGCAGAGTACAATGATGCAGGGCATGTCTGAGCCAGCACCCAACACAAAGGTTAGAAATTTTCCACTAATTTGTACCAGACAGTGAATTCCCACAGTCCATGTGAAAGCAATCTATAACACCTTACACAAACATGTTTATTCAAGACGTTTTTGGGCCAGTTACTGAAACTCACAGCTGATAAAATTGACATTTAAATGATATTAGTCAGGCGCTCTTATCCAGAGTGACATATAAAATGCTTTTTACCAACAATTAATCAATTAAGATTGAATGAATTTATTTAAGCGTTATATTATTTATATTTACAGCATTTGGCAGACACTCTTATCCAGAGCGACTTACATTTATGTCATTTATACAACTAAGTGATTTGGGGTTAAGGGCCTTGCTCAGGGGCCCAACAGTGGTGGCTTGCTGGTGCTGGGAATCAAACCCCGGTCTTTCTGGTATCAGTCCAACACATTAACCCCTAAGACACCACTTACTTTTATATAATTTCTATAAAATACGATTATAGAAAGCTAGGATTAACATGAGCTTCATATTTTAAGCTCAGCACTAATCCTATATATTTATTCATTAAAAATGGCCAAATTTAAATGAACACACATTTTTATACATATCAGCTGCACTGATAAATTGAAACAGGACACTTCACACTTTTTTCCCCTCGATACTATAGGGAATTACAGCTAACAGAACTTGTGTGAGTCTACTAACGAATATAAATGAAGGGTTGGGCTCTGCTTATGAATATTCATTAGTGGTGGCTGGCGGGAGAATCAGAAAAGCTACTTTATACCTGCTTTTTAGTCATGCACAGACATGACTTTCTGAACAAAAACCCCTTGATTTGCAGTCCATACAATCGAAGCAGAGAAGTGACTTAATTAACTGCTAATTTGGATGTCACTGGTTATAAAACCGACTAAATTCTTATATTTAAGCAGGAATATACTTGCTTATCAAACAAAAGTACAACAAACTGATTTATTTTGCATTATTTAAAAAAACATCTCATTCAATAGAAACTACTGTTTAATCTAGAAACTAGTCTATGATCTAGAAACATCGCTACACATGTACACGCCATAAAAACACAATGAATATGCAGAATATGCAAATTGGATGCCTCTTCCTGTGCCGTGTTGCTCTGAATGCATTTTCACCATAACTAATATTAAGGCCTGATTTTAATTCTCTTCACAAAAGCTCTACACAAATGTATGGGTATGGAAATGAAGCAAAAAGGGTTTGAAACCATGCTCAATTGCCACATGAGCAAAATAGCGCAGTCTGGAGGTAAACGTGGACAGAACAGAGGCATTAAAATAAACCGAATGTGCAATACAACAATCACTGTTTTAAAACGCATTAATTATTATCCCTGAGGGGAAGTATTTCGATGCACCATAACTGTGCCATTAACAGATTAGGGTTAAGACAATAAAAAAAGAAAACAAACAACAAAAAAAAACTGTTAGACGTGTGTAAGGGTGTATTCCTACTGTTTCACAAAGATCTGAAGGAACTGAGGGAATATTGATTGACTCCCACTAAAACTGAAGGCAATGAAGCTTCGCCATGCTGAAACAATGTTTGGGTCTCTTAATTCATGCGACAGATCATCTTACAGCACACAGAGACATTCAAGACACCCGAGGTAAATGGAAGTGGTAGCTCGGCGGTAAAGGTGAGAAGGCCCTTAACCCTTAAGCTCTTGGATGAATTAGATAAATGTTAGTTTCTTTATATATGGGCATTTATCAAATGCCAGAAATGTTATAAAAAAAAAAAATTAAAAAAAAAAAGAAACTCCTGACCAACATCCAACGCCATCAGAGTTACTTTTTGCACCTTTAATAATAAGTTTCGTTATAACAGACTTGTAATAAACACATCAAATGGTGTCTTAAAAGCCCTAAATATATTATTTGGTGTTAAGCAGTCTTTCCTCCTTCCACCATCAAAACAAATGACTTTCTATTTACCAAAGTACAGAGTAGACAGGGCTCTAATCATGTGATTGGGTCCCTATATCCATGTCATGTCATGCTGTTATTATCACGTAATTAAGCAAAAACAGTAGCGATGTTACAGAACTGCTTAAATATCACGCCGGTCCAGAAGAGTAAATTCTCTAAAGATTACCATACGACTACTTATTCTTTTAACAATCTAAGCTCATGATTACAAACATGCTTTTTTAGGTGTTTATAACATGGCACTATCTGACTAATACAGGATGACCCCGAAATAAAAGGTCCTCGCATTTTTTCTACCCATAACTGAGAAATTTTACATATATTTTTAAATCAATATGGCAACCCAGTGGTGAGGGTGTTGGACTGCTTATTGGAAGATCAGGGTTCGAGTTCCAACTACCACCACTGGGCTCCTGGGCAGTGCCCTGAACCCACAATGGCTCAGATGTATACAAGAGATAAATAAGATAAGGGGGTCTGCCAAATGCTGTAAATGTAAAATGTGACCATAATTACAGTAAGAAAGATCACGAATGGAAGATTCACCAACAGGATGTACCATTGCTTACATACGGGTTAAGTTCGGATCAGATGGAACCGAACGTCTTATTTATACGCATGAATTTATCCATTGTTGAAGGAGTGTGTACATTTTTTGGGGGACTTCCTGTATTACCCCTTAATAGCAGCATGCATTCTATTTACCACTTGAATGACTCCAGGCTCATTTGCATGAAGTGATCAGAATTTGCATAATTTCTCAACCAACATGCGCCACTAAAATATTTCGGAACAACCCACACACACACACCAAATTATCCTTTACAAGATCTCTCATTAACGACATTATTAATGCATCCAGTAATTACTAACTGTACACACAACCTCGAGAAACCAAAAACTTTTTAGTCAATAAGATTTAGTTGGGTCTTTTTTAATTAATAATACGTAAAAACAGTGACGTCATTCATTAACCGGCTCTTATAAATATAAATATGAATATTCATAAGCCGCCTCGCACTCAATCAGCACCGACAAACACCAGAGTGTGTGTGTGTGTGTGTGTCCTCTCTGTGGTTCGACGCAAACAATGAACCGTTTACAAAATAACTTCTTTAAGTTCGGTAATGCGAACAGTGTTTTAAAGAAAGCAACGAAGAATTAAGTTTAATATAAATGCAAACTTCCGTTAAGGTTTATATTAAACTGGTTAATCATTAACTAAATAACCCAAGACTGTGAAGCGACATGCCGGGAATCAGCACCCAAAGAACCCGTATTAAAAACCCGCAACAGCAATAACAAAGTTTTACTAATGTCCGAATATCCATTAAATAACTAATTAAAAATAATAAATAAAATGTAATTGGTTGAATAATTCTCTTGCAGGACGCATCATTAACATTAGCAGGTTAGCCACTTGGCTATTTCATCTCCACAAAGCAGCGTGCTAAGCTATCAACCTACAAAAACCGCCGGAATTTTTTTTAATTCAATTCTTATCATATCCAAACACAATTTATTAATCGCTAAGTTTAAAAAAAAATCTGCACAAAAAATAAATACTTTTGTAAATAGATTCGTTCATTCACGTGATGTTAAACAACAAAACCGTAAGCCAGAGTTTTTGTGTGTGTGTGTGTTTGTAGCTTGCTAGCTAAAGTAATGAAATCGTTTTTAAAAACAAGAAACAAACAACTTTCCCCGGCAGTAATGGATGTTTTTAAAAAGCCGCACATGTGTACTATATTCCTTGCCCGTGGAAGAAGATGCTAGGAAAGGGGAAAATGATTATGAATATGTAAAATTTAATGATTACCTGCTCTCAAGCGCTCATCTTGACTCGCTGAGCCTCGGTCCGCCATTTTGAATATTTAGTACAAGTCACAACCCATCCCGATAAACACACAGTGAGAACATCCAGAAGCCAAACCCCCAGCCGGGACAAGTTCCTCCTCAATAACAAACACACACTTTAATCATTTTAACTTAACAGCTATTTAACAACTATTTTCTGATTTAAAAATAGCATTTTATTAAAACAAACCTAATTTATCCGGTGGTCATTTACATTAAATTTAATACAGATATCAAGTGTCTTCACGATTAATTCCTGACAAACTGCTAAAAAATATTAATATATTAAAATATTAAACTAAAATATTGATATTTTTACAGCATTTTAGGGACTGCACATGACCATCTTTTACCTGTTATACTAGTGATTTTTAACCGGAGCGACAGCGCCCCCAGTGGCAGTTTAGATAACATCATGGGGCGATATAGAAATCTGGTGGCGGCTAATGGGGCGTTTGGACACTAATGATGGACACTAAAGAAACAGCTGTTATAAGCGGTTCTGTGGCCGTATTTACACTGCAGGTCTTGATTTTCTGACTATATATATGTTTATTTTTTTTACTGACCTGCTTACATCTAATTTTAAGGCTGACCCATATCCAATATCTGCAATTACAATCAAGTGACCCAAATCAGATTTTTTTCCTCCAGTCTGGCTCAGATGTGATATATCCAACAACCGTATAAAATTGTATGTGGAAATCGGTTGAGATATGAATCGGATACCATCATTAGCGTCTGCCATGTAAGCAGACAGATCGGATTTTCACCTGTCAAATATCATTGGATAAGCCAAAGTGGAGCGTGATGTCAACTAGGTTGGATGCCAACAGCAGTATATATAACTTAGTGCAATTTATTAATCATTTAGTTTAAAAAAAATCTGCACAAAAAAACTCTGTAAATACTTTTGTAAATAATACCTTCATTCACGTGATGTGTTACAACAAAAACCGTAAGCCAGAGTTTTTTTTTGTGTGCGGTGCGCGCGTTTGTAGCTAACTTGGTAGCTAAAGTAATGAAATCGTTTTTAAAAACAACAAACAAACAACTTTCCCCAGCAGTAATGGATTTTTAAAAGCCGCACATCTGTACTATATTCTATAAATCGATAAAAAGCCGCACATCTGTACTATATTCGATAAAAAGCCGCACATCTGTACTATAGTGTGTTTTAAAAAGCCGCACGTGTATATATATTTCTATTTCCACACTGTGTGTATTTTAATATTTATTCATTTTGTTTGCTTAAAATTTTTGTCGTTTCTACTTTTGTTTATTTTAGTATAGTCCCAATTATAGTTTTTTTTTAATTAATTTTCACTCTAATTCTGTTTATCTATCTCAAATGCTTGCATATTCTTGCATAAGCACAGACAGTTAAATGCATTAAAGCGCGTTGTTCTATGTATGATATTGTACGATGTGATTTTTATATTTAAAGGTAAAAAGGAAAATTGTATTTGGTTGAAATTTATACTGTATTTTATTTAAGGTGGTTATTTTGCATGTTTGCCTCCTTTATGATCTTCTTCTTCTCTTCTCCTCCTGTCAGACTGTTGAAGCTGACAGGAGGGCTGTGGCCAAATATCCAAGAAAATGTTTAGTATTTAATCACCGGAGGGTGTCTTTGTTTGCTGCTGATGTCAAATTATTGATATTGTTATCTGTGAAAATGACAAGCAATCAGTAATTTTTAAGTCAAAGTCATGCATTGCGCTTCTGCCACATGATTGATTCATTGGATAGCTGGACAAAGGGTCAGGGGGTCCAGCTGTGTCTAATAAATTAATACCAGTAATTGCAAATTACAGCATGTCTGAGATTTGAGAAAATACAGATTGAAAAAATAACCACTTGTAAATGTTTTTTTTTTGTTGTTGTTGGGAATCTTTCAGGTTGCTCAGCTCTGGACGGATAAACAGACAAAGAGCCAGAAAGTAGTTTACATTTGTAGATGTTTATTAAAGGACAAGTAGTACTACAAGTTGGTCTCTTGTCTTGTCTGTCTTTCGGTCCTCAAATGTGAAGTGCGTGTCATGAGACTATCACCTAGGACACCAGATACGCTATCTTCATGGAAGACCGGGTCAGAGTAGTCTAAACAAATGTATTCATGGTTTGCAGAATTTCATTGAAGGGCAACAGTCACTGTAAAGGGCAAACAACCCTGAACTGAATTACAGCCTACTAAGAATAAGAAATGCACAGAACACAAACGCATTGCAGTATAAATGAATGAATTATTTCCTCCATCCATCAAGAACCTCATCACTACCACCGAACTCCTCTGCAACACGTGCTCTTGCCTTCTGTCTGATCTGATTGAGGAAAGCAGAAACGTCCTCTTCCTCTTCATCCTCTGCTCGTGTCCGAGTCCTTCCTGTAGTGCCAGCATTTTCATCAAAATTTGAAGAATAAGTGAATTTCCGCTTGGCCGAGTACTCCTGGTAACTGTCTTTTTCTTCTTCTGTTTCATGCCTAGCGGTGAATCTTCCAGTTCTGTAATGACTAGACTCTGACATTCCATTGAAAGAGTCCGCTTGTCCAAGGGTCCTCCTCCTAGAGGGGTAGTTGAATTCTGGACTAGGATCCCGACTTAAATCTGTTTCATCGTTAACCTCATTTTGGGAGGCAAATCTTGAGGCAAAGTCATAGTTCTCATCATCATCTACAAGTACTGCAATCGAGCTTCTTCGGCTTGGAAAATCAAATTCAGAAAGTTCAGGAGGTTCTTCATATGTTGGCCTGGACATGCGAGGTACAGCTGTATCTTCACTATAATTTCTTGGTTTGTTTGAGGGTGGTCTTACATTTTTGAGCCAGTCATCAACAGTAGAGTTGGATTCTGCACCAGCTGGAAGGTGGAGAATTCCTGAACGGCCGTAATCTCGTTTAGGTTTATCACAATGGGCTGATGAGTCACCAGTAGTCTTTCCAAACTCATTTTTATCTTCTTCGTCTTCATCTTCATCCTTTGGTTTTTTCTTTTTATACAAAGTACTACGTTTATTGTCTTCTGCAATCTTTTTTATCTCATAGGAAGCCATCTTATCTCTCATATCAGATTGAATTTCTTTTTCCATTATGTCCAGTTTATGCAGGTTTACTTGATCTTGGAATAAGCTATAAAGAGGTACACTAGTGGTGGTGATCTTGTTCTTACGGGATCCTAATCCAGAAACAGAGGATAGTCTGGATGCCCCTCCAGCAGAGAGAACCGATTCAGCCCTTCCACCTGCAGAAATTACAGATGCAGCTCTACCACCACCTGAAAGCAAAGATTCTGGCTTATTGCGAGATAAACTAGAATAGGTTGATCCACTTAGGAGAGAGGACTTGTCATCATCCATTCCACGACTGGGTCCCATAGCCGAGCCTGCACCCAGATTGAAAACTGACCCTGCTCGTGATGGAGTGAGGCTTCCCGACATCATCATTTCTGCTTGCTTTTGCAAAAGTGTTTCATTGACCACATTTGCGATCCAGTTTTGGATGTTTGCTATATTAACCATTGGCTCCCCATTGGGTCCCAGGACAGGCACAGGTGGCTCAGGAGGTTCTAGTGGGACATTAGGTTGGGAATGTGTGCTTCGTCCAGAATGAACAGATGATCTGCCACTTAAAACAGACATGGTATCGTCTCCTACAACACTTGCTGAAGGAAAAGCACCAGCACAGAAAGCGGAGAGTGGGATACTTCCACTCAGGGCGCTTTCAGTTTCCCAGCCGCACACAGACTGGCTCTCTTCTAGGTTTTTTCTGGAGCGCTCGAGAATTTCTTCCCTTCGCTGCCTCCTTTTCACTGTGGCTGAGTCTTCTCCACGACTCATCTCTAGAATCTCATCCTTCTTTTCCTCACCACCATATTTCTTTTGCTGCTTTAACTTCCAGGTCTGATAAGCTGTTAAATTAACGTCTTCCAAAGAAGGAGTAGGGGTTTCTACCTCACCTTCCCTTTCCTCACCACTGTTCTCCTCTGCCTGCTTTTCTTTCTTGTTCCAACCAAACTGTATTCTCTTAATCTTCCACCGTTCAAGAGGAGTTAGTTTTTCTTTATTCTTCTTACAGAAGTAATACATAGAGCTTGAGTCAGATATTATGCTTTCTAAATCATCATCTATTTTCTTTTGGCTTGCTTCACTATTTGCGTCCTCATCTTGTTTCTTGGTACGGTATCTCGCAGCTGCCTGTTCTTCGATCTCTCTCAAGCGTTCTTTCCATATGCTAGCAGAGCTGCCGCTAGCAGTAGACACCGAGGCGGGCCGACGAGCGCGGCCTTTAATCTGCTGCTTCACCATCTGCACATCCTCGCTGGTCACGCTTTCTAGATCCTCTGGCCGGGGAACTCTCCTATTTCCTGCCCCTGCAAGAGACTCATTGTCATCTTCATCACACATTAGCTGGGACTCCCACCACTCCTCATTCTGGTACTTCTCGTTTCGCTTCTGCCATTCCAGAATCATCTTGTCTACATCCTCATCTTCATTATCTTTTCCAGGCAGACAAGGGTCCAAGGCGTTCATCGATTTTTCCATTGTGCCTCCAATAATGCCTGCTTTTAGGGCAGCAGCCGCAGCAGATGAAGCAACACTACTCATAAGACTCATGTTGTCCTCTTCCTCTTCCACCGTGATGGAATTGGTCTTAGCAGCGAACAGGCTTTCCTCCTGATTGTGACGGGTCCTTGTGTCAATCACGGAGGACTGGCTTACAGCATCATCATCATCTTCTTCTCGTTCCTCCATTAATGTCTCATTAAGCTCTCTGAGCTGCTTTAGGAAGCCCTCGTTGGGGGATATCGCACGCTTCTTTCTAATTTCCGTTAACGCCTCCATGATTGACATGTTATGAAACACCATTAAGTAAGCTGCAACTAATACTGCGGGGCGGCTTATTCCCATCACAGAGTCCACCAGAACCTTTCCTGCACACAAGGAAAAACAATTCCTCAAATAAATGTCTTGCTAAGGAGGCTTTAAACTGGGTTAAATCCTTAACCTGATATATGTGCAAATTTGAGGTTATTTCTGTACAACGTGCAGAGCTTATCTAATGCATGCAAGTGTTGATTATTCGCATTAACTTAAAAAAAAATCCGATTCTAATAAGTTTTTAATTCTTAAAAATAGTCTTTGTCTCCATTTATTTTATTTTCTAATTTTGAGCATGTGAACTTTGCAGTTCTGCCCACAAATTATGAATTACAGAACTCCCCAAAAAACATATTTCTTTCCTCTGATACCTCTATGCGTCAACAAAGCCTCATCCAGGAACTCTGCACATGTTCGGAAATGTGGTGAAATGTCCACATCTGGAAAGTCATCAACTTCAATGCCCATGTAGGTGATGTTCATTTCCTGGTAGAAGCTTTGGCCTGTGTAGACACCCGTACCGTGGGCTGTATTTAAAACGTGAGTGATGCCAAGACGTTTCAGACGGGCTTTGTTGACAGCAACTGATCTGTTAAATTAAAAAAAAAAACCCAAACAAACAAATGATTTAATAGGCACAAAATCTTTTCTTCCAAACTCTAAAAGAGGAGTTGTAAATTATAATAGTAAATCTATTGACTTAATGTCTAATAAAACAATGTTTAACTATTCTTAAAACAGACATTTAATTATTGTAACTGCTGAAAACCAAAGATATAGAAATGTCTACCGTCAAATTATGTTTTTCAGCTATAAAAAAATCTACCCCTATTTTAATTCTTTGTATTTTTAAAAAAGGACAGACATGGGCAATAACATGCACTGCCTGGAAGAGCAACGATATCAGTTTTGGGTCTGCGAGAACGGTAAACACACACATGCTAGCATTTAAATGAAATGAATAGCGTCATTCAGAACCCAGACATCAAATCTATTCAGGAAAAGCCCGAAAACGGTTTGCTTGGTTGCAGACCCAGACTCTGCATTACAAAAGGGTGAAAGGCTAGAAAACCATAAAGGCATCAAAGGCACTAAAGAAGATTTCTCAAACCACAGACAACCTGCACCAACTCGCCCCTGAGGCAATAGATACAGTAGACAAACAAACTCTCTAGCTAATACTGCTTGCCCAGAATTTGAATAGTAATTCAAAGCTGATTTCTTAGTTTAGTTTAGTTAGTTTAGTTAATTTAGTTTAGTTTAGTTTAGAGCTTTATTAATTGGCTTGGGGCAATTAGTTCAGACTTTTATGGCTCTTTATAACATTATAACATATAACATTACATTATAAAAATACCCAAAATACAAACAAAATATCAAATAAAATAGAAATTAAAATCTGTAATATTATAGAAAAAAATACTGTCAGAACCTCCCAGCAGCCTTTACACACCACAACCATGGTGCGAACAGGACTACAATACCAAACATGCATGAACACTTACGGATCCGATGGCCTAACCTACTAATTACACACAGGCGTTCCCCAGAACCCGACATTAGAAATAAAACGGAACAGTATGTGTATGTGGATGTTAGATTTTTTGTCCAGTCAGATTTCAGTTTTCTATGTGTGCTGCCATGTTAAAGTAATATGCAAGGCCCCCCCCCTCAGAATCACTAGTGCTGCCCATGGAACTTAAACTATATTAGCAATGAGACTGTTTCTTTAACCAATCAGTTTTTAAGTCTGCCTGATTACAGTGACGTCAGCATTTTTCAGTCCTCTGATTGGTTGATCAGAGTAGTAAAACTGTTACAGCCCAGTTCAACTACCGAAACAGTTCAACGTTCTGTGTACAGTTGAATTAAAATTTTTACGCCCACAATGACTGATGGAGGAGGAGAAAATTGACTCTGTCTCGGACATACATAAAATACTAATTACTAATTAATTTCTATATTTTATTTATATCTTTAATGTTATTGGTTCTAAACTGCTGCGGTTGTAGTGTAGAGGTTTAGAGTCTTAACAAGGTTTCTTGCTTTAATAAAAACGGTTCTTCATTCTTAATACGTGAAATGTCTGTCTCTCAGTAATGCCACGCCGTGTTATATTGCAGTTTTTGTATAGTATTGATAGTTTCTATAATTGCGCCATAATAGTGGTGGTATTAACAGGTGTATCAGTCAGGTAAATCCACACTGAAGGCCCTGAGTACCAAATGCACCGCCCGCTACTGGATCTAAAGTAACTAGTAACTCAATAACAGAGTGTCATTCCAGATTACACAAGTATTAGTCTTACTTTTTTTAATTATTTTGGGGTATTTTTGCCTATATTGATAGAACAGAGAGTGATGAAGCAGTTGGAGAGAGGATTGTGGGACCAGAAAGAACCCAAGCCGGAATCTAACCTGGGTTGTGTAGCGCAACCGGGCATGTGGGTCCCAGCACCTTAACTCACTACGCCATGTCCCCGGCCAAGTATTCGTCGTACTTATGTAGCTTTAAAAACATTAATATTTTTGGATACCTGTTTCATTATTTTTTATAAGTAGTTGTACTAATATTTTTGGCTTCTCTAGCCACTTCTGCTAAACACTACTATAAATGTTGTATAAACTGTCTAATCTGTTTAAGGGTAAGTTAAGTCTCGTTTCTTACTTTTCCCCGATGAAGATATTGGGCCAGACTTCATCTACAGGGTTCACCGGTGCCTCTAGACGATCCTGAACCAAAGCCCTTTGGATGTCCAGAACACAGGGTGTGTTATAGGGGCTGTTGTCATCAATCATGTCCTTAACACGATTGTAAAGGTCCTCCACCATTAGCTGCTCGGCTTTCTCCAGCATGCTCTCTGGGGTGGAGGGCAACTTCAGGTCTTTGGGTTTCAGTTCTGTAAAGTTAAAATAAAATCTCTGAGGATGTACAAATATTCTGACCTGCTTTGAAGAAACTCTGATGAGGAAACAATATTTATTAATCTGAATAATATACACTGCTCAAAAAAAATAAAGGGAACACTTAAACAACACAATGTAACTCCAAGTCAATCACACTTCTGTAAAATCAAACTGCCCACTTAGGAAGCAGCACTGATTGACAATCAATGTCACATGCTGTTGTGCAAATGGACCAGACAACAGGTGGAAATTATAGGCAATTAGCAAGACACCCCCAATAAAGGAGTGGTTCTGCAGGTGGTGACCACAGACCACCTTCTCAGTTCCTATGCTTTCTGGCTGATGTTTTGGTCACTTTTGAATGCTGGTGGTGGCTTTCACTCTAGAGTCTACAACCCACACAAGTGGCTCAGGTAGTGCAGCTCATCCAGGATGGCACATCAATGCGAGCTGTGGCAAGAAGGTTTGCTGTGTCTGTCAGCGTAGTGTCCAGACAGAGCATGGAGGCGCTACCAGGAGACGGGAGGCCCAGTACATCAGGAGACGTGGAGGAGGCCGTAGGAGGGCAACAACCCAGCAGCAGGACCGCTACCTCCGCCTTTGTGGAAGGAGGAATGGGAGGAGCACTGACAGGGCCCTGCAAAATGACCTCCAGCAGGCCACAAATGTGCATGTGTCTGCTGAAACGGTCAGAAAACAGACTCCATGAGGGTGGTATGAGGGCCCGACGTCCACAGGTGGGGGTTGTGCTTACAGCCCCAACACCGTGCAGGACGTTTGGCATTTGCCAGAGAAACCAAGATTGGCAAATTCGCCACTGGCGCCCTGTGTTCTTCACAGATGAAAGCAGGTTTCACACTGAGCACGTGTGACAGACGTGACAGATTCTGGAGACGCCATGGAAAACGTTCTGCTGCCCTGCAACATCCTCCAGCATGACCGGTTTGGCAGTGGGTCAGTAATGGTGTGGGGTGGCATTTCTTTGGAGGGCCGCACAGCCCTCCATGTGTTGCCAGAGGTAGCCTGACTGCCATTAGGTACCGAGATGAGATCCTCAGACCCCTTGTGAGACCATATGCCGGTGCGGTTGCCCCTGGGTTCCTCCTAATGCAAGACATACTAGACCTCATGTGGCTGGAGTGTGTCAGCAGTTCCTGCAAGACGAAGGCATTGATGCTATGGACTGGCCCGCCCGTTTCCCCCAGACCTGAATCCAATTGAGCACATCTGGGACATCATGTCTCGCTCCCATCCACCCAACGCCACGTTGCACCACAGACTGTCCAGGAGTTGGCGGATGCTTTAGTCCAGGTTTGGGAGGAGATCCCTCAGGAGACCATCCGCCACCTCATCAGGAGCATGTCCAGGCGTTGTAGGGAGGTCATACAGGCACGTGGAGGCCACACACACACTACTGAGCCTCATTTTGACTTGTTTTTTAAGGACATTACATCAAAGTTGGATCAGCCTGTAGTGTTTTTTTTCCACTTCAATTTTTGAGTGTGACTCCAAATCCAGACCTCCATGGGTTAATAAATTTGATTTTCATTGATAATTTTTGTGTGATTTTGTTGTCAGCACATTCAACTATGTAAAGAACAAAGTATTTAATAAGATATTTCATTCATTCAGATCTAGGATGTGTTTATTTCAGTGTTCCCTTTATTTTTTTGAGCAGTGTATGATTACTTATTTGCCATGGACAAACCTTCATTGATGATCTGTTTTGCAGCGACAGCAGAGGAAAGGTGAATGGGTTCCATAAATATGCTCTCTGCATCCGAACCGGAGATCACGGAGAAGCGGTCGGAGAAAGACGATAAACGGTTTGATGCCATCGACAAGCTGGAAGAAAAAAAAATGGAAAGTGAAGATAATCCCAAAGTTCTGGTAGAGAAAATGTACACAATTCAGACATGTTAGTGCTGCAGCCATGCACAGAGATGGGAAATAACAAGGAGAAATATTGGGGGAAACTGTGGCTTATGATTAAGGTGTTGGACTAAGAACCAAAAGATTAGGGGGTCGATTCCCAGCGTCACCAAGCCACCACTGTTGGGCCCCTGAACAAAGCCCTTAACCCCCAATTTCTAGTAGTTGATTTACCTTATCTTTACCTTAGTACATGTCGGAGCGTGAACTTCTTTACTTTAACTTGAGTAAAGAAATGGGAAGTCAGTACTTAAACTTCTACCAGAGTCAATTTAAGAGTCTAGCTCTGTGTCGAGGGAAAGCCCACTCTCAGATTTTAATAGGCAAAAGATGTGTGACCATATGTGTGTGTGTAGACGTTAAGGAGGCGATGTTCTCCTGTTATTAGTGTTCAGGACATGCAGCTTGTTTATAGTATCTCTTTAAGTATACTGCTGACACATGCCAATGTTCTGTACATCATATAATTCGAGTCAAACGGTTTCCAACAGTATCTGTTTTTCTATCTGTGTAAAGAATGTGTGTTCTTTTGCCATCTCTGGTATTGTGTATGTGAAATTATCCAGAGCGACACTATCTCAAGACTCAGTTAAGGAGACAACTTTAGCCATCAATAGCTGTCATTTCCTTACAATGTACATATCCCAGATTTGATGCCCTCCAATGATTTAGCGATTAATATGTTGTGTTCATGAGTTTAATTTAAGATCACCTTGGAGAAGGACTACGAAGGTAGTGCGACTGAATATCTTTCACTTTACAAGCTTCATCCTCATCTGGAACCTTCTGATCCTCATCTGTGGCGTTGTCATTGGCTGAAGCCATGCTGATACGGTCCTCCTATTTAAATGATGAAGAATGTGTTGGATACTGCAGCAGGAAACAGCAGGAGAATTATGAAGGTGCGGACAAAATATTTCATTAAAAAAATACTTCACCATATTCTCAAAGTTCACACTTTATATATGCAGACTGTTGCACTACAACTTTATAAGTGCTCCAATGGTATATGTAAACATGCTAACTATTCATACACTCTACTTACTGCACTTCTTTATTGATTTTAACTTTATTTAAGCACTCATTGCATGTCACACTACAGTATGTACGATTCGGTATGTATGATTCAGTATGTATGATCAGTATTTATGATTCAGTATGTATGATTCGATATGATTCGGTATGTATGATTCGGTATGTATGATTCGATATGTAAGATTCCGTATGTATGATTCAATATGTATGATTCAATATGTATGATTTGGTATGTATGATTCAGTATTTATGATTCAGTATTTATGATTCAGTATGTATGATTCAATATGTATGATTTGGTATGTATGATTTGGTATGTATGATTCAGTACGGATTTATTATTTATGATTCGGTATGTATGATTCAGTATGTATGATTTGATAAGTATGATTCGGTATGTATGATTCGATATGTATGATTCAGTACGGATTTATTATGTATGATTCGGTATGTATGATTCGGTATGTATGATTCGGTATGTATGATTTGGTATGTATGATGTGACATATTATTATAAACTTTCAATTTTAAAGTTACGATTACATTTTTAATTATGTTGATTATTTTTATGTTCTGGTTATTTCTTATAATTAAAAGTGTACACAATCCAAAGTTTTAGTATGTCATCAAAAATCTAATTAAATAGGACACAACAAAACAAAAGCAAACAATAAAAAGAAAAGAAGAAAAAACTACAAAACAAACACCAACACCAAACCCAACAAAGTAAAACAAAATAAAACAGCGAAACAAAACACAACAAAACTGAAAACAACAAAACAAAAGCAAACATGCAAACAGGCAAACATGAAACAAAACAGAACAAAAAAACTACAAAACAAACATAAAACAAAACAAACACCAACATCGAACCAAACAAAGTAAAACAAAACACAACAAAACAAAAGCCAACCTAGAAGACAATAAACCAAAACACAACCGAACAGAAAACAACAAAACAAAAGCAAACAAAACAAAACGAATTAAAAAACAGAACACAACAAAAGTCAACATGAAACAAAACAGAACAAAACAAAAAGTTAACATAAAACAACAAAACAAAAAGAAACATAAAAGGCAATTAAAGCAAAAATAAAACAAAATGAAAAGAAACAAAAGCAAAAATGAACAAATTTCTACTTATAATCTGGTGGCTCGTGTTTACGTCACCTCGTCCTGTAAAATGTGATGCAATGATCTTTAACCCGTGTGTGAATCAGTAAATAACAGCGTGATGACTTTGTGCCGTTTATACACCAGAATCCAAAAACATTTGTTCTCAATCCCATTTTCCTTATTAAGTCCTGGAGCGTAAATCATGTTAGTGAAAGGTTTTATTGCTGCTTGTTAACCAAGAAAAATATTAGTTTGCGTTTTATTTTGCTTGAAAAGATTAAAAATCGGATTCTACTCATCACTCGTTTATTTTAAAAGAATGTTTAAAGTTTAAATAAAGCTTTAATCCATCAGGATAATATCAATTGCATTATTTTTTCTTTTTAGTCTTTTTTCTTCCTCTCTGTAAACAAAGATTAAAGGCAGATTAAATGACTTTATTCCGGTTGGGTTGTGTTGCGAGTTAGTAAGAGCGCATGAGTCTCAGTGTCCATAAATAGCACAAGGACAGCTGAAAGAACTTTTCGGGCTCAGAGCGAGACCATGACAGCAAAGTTTCACTTCAAGAAAAATACATTCAACAGATTTCACCTTTTTGTATCAGGAGCTCAAATCCCACAGTATCATTTCGAACCTTGGATAAATGTTGATCTCTTACCTGAGGAGTGGGTGAACTTTCTGAGGACGCAGTGCTGGTGGACTGGGAGACTGTGAGAAAGGCCGCTAGTCAATGTCTAAAATTAGAAATCCCCTCACCGTGAAGACTGACAGCCACTTACTGCCCCAGAGCTCCACTCAGACCTGCTGTGTGTGTGTTTTAAAAAGGAGGGTAGGGTAGGGGGCAGGGGAGCAGATATGTGTGTATGTACGGGGGAGTAAGGACGATTCTTTGAAGGCCCCCAGAGATGTGTTTTATTATAGGTAACAGTGCAGAACGCATGTGGCAACGCCAGCGGCGCCTCTGGTAGAGAAAAATGAATGTAGATTAGATTCAACGTTAGAACACTGATGCTCAACTATGAAAAAAACAAACAAAACGGAGCAGCTCACTCTTACCTCCAAGCACTAATCACTTCTCACATCCCACCACACTCCCTCAGAGCCACAAGCTTCCGCGACGTAAGATTTTTCTCTGTTCTGGTACCAATGAGTTACCGACTATTTGTTCAGTGATAAGACTCGAAGCACGTTGGTAGTCTCTCTGGATAAAAAGCGTCTGCTAAATGCTGTACACGTGAAGCTACAGTACATTTAAAAGTTTTAGGCTATGTCAGCGCTGTGGTGTAGTGGAGTAAGGCACCGGCACTGGGTTCGATTCCCGGCTCAGATCTATTCCGGTCCCCTCTATCTCCCCTTTTAATCCATCTGTCTATCAATAAGGCTGTAAAATGAGGATTTCCCAATAATTCTCAAATATAAATTATTACCAAATAGAGCCATTTAATCATTTAGGTAAATTTTAGTATATTGCAATAATATATATAGATATATATATATATATATATATATATATATATATATATATATATAGCAAAATAACATATCATATAACATATTATATTGCGATATATATATATATATCGCAAAATAAAAAATATCGTAATGTCAGTTTTTTTCCCAATATCGTGCAGCCTGATTTATATTTTTATCTATCTATCTATCTATCTATCTATATATATATATATATATATCTTTCTCTCTCTCTCTCTCTCTCTCTATATATATATATATATATATATATATAATATAGCTATCTATATATAGATATCTATATATCTATATATCTATCATCTATAATATATAGATATCTAGATATATCTATATATATAGATTATCTATATATATATATATATCTATATCTATATCTATATATAATATAGATATAGATATATATAATATATAGATATATAGAGGTGTCACAGCTCCTGAGGATTGACATACAGTAAGTGAGCTGTTGTCCGTCTTGTGATCTGCATTCCATCACTGGACATTTGAATAGCTTTGGCAGTCAAACCAGTTTAACGAACTGAAACCTTTTGTTGATTTATATAGTTGCTCGAAAAGACAGAAGACAGTATGGAAACAGGACATCTATGAGGTGGGTTCTCCCCTAAATCTTGATCCTCTTAAGGTTTTTTTCCTAATATCATCACAGGGAGGTTTGCTTCTTGCCACTGTTGCCACAAGTTTGCTAAATGAGGGTAAATTTTATTTATAAATGAGTCGTTTTAGCTTTATAGATAAAATAGCATAGAAATAAACTATCCGAAGTCTATTATTAATCAGTGTAGCTGTAATTCACCCGGTTTTTGAATCACTGTGTAACTTTAAAGTGCTAAAATTGCTTCTTACGATGAAGATCAATAAGAAAACGGCACTGTGGTCCATTCGGTGCTGTGATATTCTCCACATTTATTTTTAAAACAGTGGGAAATCAATGACAGAACGACATACATACAAAAATAGGTAAAACACTTCTCGATATTATAGTCATAAACTCTGGATAACATTCAGATAAAAATGATATTATTCGATGGCGTGTGTTGACAGCAACATACTGAAGCTAGCGGGAAGAAAAAGAAGAGGAAGGAGAACCTTAAATCATTGTGTGAGTAACAATACAGACAAATGTCTAAAATCGAATAGTACAAAGAACCGATGAAACTTCCAGCCTGATGGTGTTTTAATTCAAATGAATAATAGAGCAGCGCTGCTTAAACGTCTCTACAACCATCAGCTCTTTCGTTTGAACTTCACATTCTTTATAGGCTGCATGTTTAAGAGTTTCAGATCAGATTAAACATTTGACTAATCATTTTTTAAAAAAAAAAGTACAATTATTAGTGAGTAACATTTGTTTTCTTGTATAAAAACACAACAATATACAGTAACTCAACAATCCACAGGCTTTACGTCACATATCTCTGGACCACACAATGCATTAAAGAACTGATGAGTTATACAATAGATTATTTAAATTAGATGATTTTTTTTCTTTTTATACCAGTTACCTATTTTTTAAGGTATGTTTAATCTCAGAGGTCTAAATGTAGTGTTTCTCAACATTAGTGCAAAAAAACTGAAAAAAAATCAAACTGTTCGTAATGCAGGACTGATGGTGATGCTGTATCTTTACTGCGTTAAATCTAGCATTAAATCAGTAAATTTGTGGCTTTATTATTAGTAATTTAGTAATCGATTAAATAATTCAATTCAGATTCAGAGATGAAGGGTGTAATACTAATACTGTCCACTAGAGGGACTTTGCAACTGTCTAGTCGCAGGACGCAGCTAATATAAAAACAACATTTCTTTGTGAACAACTGAAGTGGGCGGAGAAATTCGAAACAAGCCAATTAGACCTCACGCTTAAATCACATGACTTTTAAAAAGATTTTTGATACACTCGTTTGTCTGGCACCCTGCGCGCACACACACACACACACGTACAAAATACAGTTTTTCATCACATACATGACAATATGACTAATATTAGAATCGCACGACTAAATGGTTTTATTTTAATTATTAACCTGCGATATAGAAAACTATATTTTTAGATCTTTATTTCCAGTTTCGACTTCTCAGCTTACTTACGTTGCTTTATTTCTACCAGAAACCACTGAAATGTCCAGTGCAGAAATTCCTGTACACCAGGGGTGGCCAATCTCGGTTCTGGAGGGGCCGGTGTCCTGCAGAGTTCATCTCTAACCCTAATCAAAGGGCTTAGTGTTGGACTGATACCAGAAAGACGGGTTGGATTCTCAGCACCACCAAGCCACCACTTTGGGTCCCTGAGGAGGGCTCTTAACTCCCAATTATTCAGCTGGGTAAAAAAATTAAAAAGGGACAAGTCGCTCTGGATAGGGACGTAAATATAAGTGTGTTGGGACAAGTTGGAGCTAAACTCCGCAGGACACCAGCCCTCCAGGACCGAGACTGGCCACCCCTGCTGTACACACACACACACAGTATACATGTTTTTTCTATATTGTCTACATTAAAGTCGACATTAACTCCTGCATAGATTAACTTAAGTGTCAAAGGTTATAAATAAAACATCTAATGGTCTCCATGTCCACTTAATGTTTTAGAATAAAAAGATAAATCATTGTCTTAATCTGTAAAATAATCATATAAGAAAAAAACCTGGTATAATAATCTTTGCCTGGTTGCAATCAAATGTTTGCCTTGTAGTAACTTGACTGAGTGTGTGTGTGTGTGTGTGTGTGTGTATTATTCTGCTCATTACTTAACGTGTGGTGACATCTGCTGGTGAATAACTTCAGCATGAAGGCACATTAATGTGTCTGTAATGTCTGAAGGCTTTGATGTCTTTATCAACTACTTGGAAAAAAAAGTGCTCCAGAAACAAAAATAGGTCTCGTCTCATCTTTAAAATACATTTCAAAAAAATATACACATCCATCTCAGGTACAGAAATGGACAGACGTAACCTACACACGCCGTTCACGCCGTCACTGCGTCCCTTAACGGGCCGTGTTATTGTTCTCGTTTTGTATTTCTGTGTTACCATAAAAGGCACAGCAGTAAAAGCAGTAAGCAGGACGTACGAGCGAATCACATGACATCACGATACGGCAAATAACACAAGAGTGGACTGGTACAGCCTGAAAAAGGGGACAAAAAAAAACAAAAACAAAAACATATTTTTATACATTTAAAAATAAATAAACTACAATATAAATGAAATTAAAGCTTTTAGATAAAAATGATATCATTAATAATTTAGAGGATTAAAAAAAAAGAAAACTGATCACACAGTGCTTTGTTTAACATGGCAAACTACACACACGCTAGTATTTGTGCATGGAGAAATGGACAGATTTGTACATTCGTTAAGCTGGTGTCGAGTTTTCACTGCATAGCCTGGGTGTCTTATTAGAAAGTGCAGAGGTGTCGTATCTGATGGTGTCGGTAACATGACGAGACGATAGAAATTTTTCTGTTTATCAGGAAACAACTTTAAATCCAGAGAGTTTTACATCAACGGGTTAGGGGTCTTGCTCAGGGGCCCAGCATTGGCACCTACGATCCTCCGCTTAACACCTTAACCCACTGATCAACCACCTAAAGCTTTTGGTTTTCCGATATTCCGATATTCAGTATCAGATTGATTGGATTTTTGAGGAGATTTTCCAGTGGTACCCTGACTTGCGAGTGTCCCAACTAACGAGTTTAGAGCTAAAAATCGGGTTACGAGGCAGCTTCAGACACCCAACCACTAGTTGGCGTAGCGAACGCCACAGTGAATGCTGTAACATCTGCCCAGCAACCCGTGTCTCACTTAATAGCTAGTCAGACGTGCGCGTTAGCAAGTGGAGTCGTCTGATCTCCAAGGTAAACGCTGTACATTATACTTAATAAAACCAGTTTATTACAGTACATCCTATTGTATTGTTTTGCACAATATTCGTTATTTATACGTTTAAAAATGTATTTTTGGGGACCCGGAACGAATTAATGTCATTTCAATTCATTTCAATGGGAAAAAAGTGATTTGACATACGAGTAATTTAAGTTACGAGCTCCGTCGCGGAACGCAAGTCAAGGCACCGCTGTAATATGAGCTCGGTTATGTATAAGATGAAATAAGATGGGGAAGTGGTAGCACAGTGGTTAAGGTGTTGGACTGCTTACTGGAGGACCGGGGTTTGTTTCCCAGCACCACCGAGCTGCTACCACTGGGCCCCTGAGCAAGACCCTTAACCCCAAATTGCTCAAGTCACTGTGGATAAGGATGTCTGCCAGATGCAGTAAAAATGTAAATATCGGGTTACAACTTGGATTTGGAAAAGAAATATATATTTTGGCAGCTAAAAAACCCAAAACTTTGATTGACTTGCTTTTGTTTGGATTTAATTCCTGATATTTCGGTTTTGATCACTGTGTAATGGTGTTGTGTGCCTCTCATCGTACACTCTTTTTTTTTTTTTTTTTAAACTGCCTACATTTCTATAAAAACTCTTTTGGCAATAAAAGTCCCTATTAGAACTGCATATCACAAGGGCTTGACGATACGATATAGATCACGATATATTGGGTCACAATACGAAATATCACTATATATTGCAATACTTGGAAAAAAAAAAAAAAAAAAAAAGGAAAACAAATTCGCTAAAAATACAACAAATACAAAGCATAAGGTGGCCTTATTTTTTACGCTACGCTTGCTTCCGAGTCAAAACTTGTAGGTGTTAGCGATAAATACAGGAACATAGGAAGTTTGGACACACACTGAGAATTTAATTAACTATTAATGCAAGCGTAAATCAGTTCGAATATCGATACACTATCGTGAAAAAAAATATCGCAATATTTAGATGCATCAATATTTTTACACAGCCCTGGTTCCCATGATCACTTACAAAACTAAAGTGGTGGTCATCAAAAACGCTTAAGCATTAATTTTAATTATTATTAAAAATTTAATTTAATTAATAACTATATTCTATTTGGTTCTTAGAGTGAAAATATAAACTTTTTTTTTATTTATTAGAGATGTAATGATTGTCATTGTCAGCTGGTGGCAGCGCATTTCGGTGTGACGAAAGCGTAAAAGTGCCCCAATTTTTTTTTCGTATAAATGCATTACTATTACGAGTGTCTACAGAGTAAATCGCACAACCTGCTACCTCACACCTGTACCGTCCTAGCTCTGACTTCCTTCTGTTCCTCCTGTGTTTAACATACAAGTAGACTTATTGTTCATCCTGAATTGCCCCTTGGTGAGAACGTTTGCCCTAAACTAGACTGAAGGCTACATCTTCCGCCTTACGCACAGTGTTGCTGGGATTATCTCCGGAGCGACCTTCATCCTAAACATGACTGGAGATGAATGAAACTCCGGTGAACGGTTTGTTCCGGTTCACTAGATGCTAATTAGGTCTCGGCAGAAACGTATCCAGACGATTCCAGGAAACGACGGCTTTTGTATTTGTTTAGCAAATATTGCATCACATCTCATCGTGCACACACACACACACACACACACACACACACACACACACACACACACACACACACACACACACACTACCCTTTCACCCACATCTGATCAAGTATTTATCCAGTGGCGTAGCATAGGGGTTTCAGTCAGGACCTTCGCTTAGCAACTGTAAACTTCATACACACATTTATACATACTTGTAGCAGCTATATGCTAATTTTGCGCATATTATGCACGGTTGACATTATACGACGTTCAGAGCTGCATTAGTGAAGTTGTTCAGATTGTCAAAGCCAAAATCATTCCGTGTCTCTTCACTTGTATTAAAAAGTAGACACGGCCAATGGAATAGCTAGTTCCGCTCGGTGCTAGCTGTTAGCAACTCATAGCACTTAACCCTGACCCTAGTCGCACTTTTTTGCCCTTTGTTAATGAATCCAGTTCTTCCTTTCTCTGTATGTACCAAGCAAAAAGGTGTAGATCATCAACAAGATCTGATCTAGTGTTGCCAAAAACTGCTGCTGTCATTTACATTTCATTGAATTTTACTTTCATACCCTGGAAATTCCAAACAAATGCTGGGTGTAGCACTGTGCACGTCACTAGCCCCGGAGGGCGGGCTTTTACTCAACCTCAAACTTCGATTGGCTGATGATTCTGTTGCTAATACTTGTTACAAATCAGATGCCAATCTATCTGTAGTGCTGCTCCAGACCTTTACAACCTTTATAACGTAGGACATTTCAGTTCAGAGATAATCCAGAGAAGGTCCCGCTGGTCCTGACGCCCCACCACTGGATATATCCAACATTTACCCCACAACTTCACCCATTTACCCTGAGCAAGCAGTGAATTTGTTTTTTGGGGCTACTGAAAACAGGAAAAATATCTTAAATATCTTAAATAGCATCTCTCTTTAGATTTATACTGACGCCACCAACAGAGACCAGTCCAGTGCACAGCACAATATAGAAAAAAAACAACAACAACAACACACAACCAGTGCTTCCGCCAGCAAGAGCTTCAGTAGTGCATTACATTCCACCAAAAAATAGAGGATTATGTAGCTTCTTCTTCTCTTCTTGTTTTTCGTTTCCATTATCGATGTGCTCAGGCGTGTTGGGTGATTATTACAGCATTAAATCGGCAGGAACGGTACACTGACTCGTAGACTTCTGATGGTCTGCGTCTTACTCACAACCCAAGTTCAACAAGTTTGTGAGATTTTTGCTAAACCATCAGACAAGATCACTGTAAATCAGCCAAAGCGGGGAAAAAAAAAAGAATAGTGATCAGGTTTGATCTGTCCCTTTAGGATTTGTCCACTTTGTCCACTTGCTGATAATCCGTCAGGTACTGACCGTTAGGCCATTTTGTCAGTGTGTATTATTTGGTGTTTCTTGAGAGAACGTTAGTGTATATATTTGACTGTTTAGGTAGTATAAAAGTGTGTATAGTACTAATAATCTATAAGCGTGTGCTGAAGTCATCGTATATCTGTAAGGCGGTCTGGAAAAAGCCATTAGAAAAGATATGAGCTAAAAATAAATTTCTTAACATATATACTTATATACACACACTACAATTCCAAAAGTTTGTGGACACCTGACCATTAAATCCATATGTGGTTCCTATCCAAAAAGTTGCTTTGTATAGAATGCTAGGGCTGGGTGATGAGACCTACAATAGAAACCTTGATTAATTAAAGATTTTATTTCGATTATGATTAATGAACTTTTTCTTAAAATTAATTTGTAATTGATTTTTAATTATTTTTAAATACATACGTCTGTGCCATGGTCTGTCTGCCCCTCGGTCTGTATATCTCCATTCATCCATCTATACATCTATCTGTCTGTTTATCTATTCCTATATGTCTGCATCCCTGTCCCTCGGGCTGTCTGCATGTCTGTCTGTCTGCATGTTGGTCTTTAATTAATTTTGCTATTGTAATTTATTTTTAATTATTATTTTAAATACATTTTTAAAGGGAAATGGATAAAAATAACTAACATGGGGAAATTACGACGATTAGGGGTTCTAAATTTTGGTCTCGTTTACAGCCCTAGTTGTAGCGTTACATTATTTTTTTACTGAAACTAACAGAGACTCAAACACCGTTCCAGCGTAACAATGTCCCTGTACACAAAACTTCCTGAACTCTTGAAAACTTGAGAGCTTGAAGTGGAAAACCTCAAGTGTTCTACACAAAGCCCTGATCTTTACACCTTTGGAATGAACTGGAACACCGACTGCACCACAGACCCCCTTAGTGCCTGATTTCACTAATGCTATTGTAGCTAAATAAACACATATCTCACATTCCAGCTACATCTTGTAGTGGAAAGACATACCAGAGGAGTGACGATTAACCTAACAGCAAAATAGAAAGAAAACCATGACATCATGTTTGTGACGGTCAGGTGTCTGCAAACTTTTGCCGATATAATAGTGTATAAAAAAAAAAAATACCAAAAGAAAGATTAAATTTTCAGCTTTAGTTGTTTTTTAACTTTGCTTTAAGGAGGCGATCAGAATGCTGAAAAATGAAGTTATTTTCCATACCATCATAAACCCTAAAGATAATAAGTTTGTAATCAGACCCTAAACATCTTCCAATCCTAAAAAAAAAAAATAATGGAAAAAAGCTCTTACACACTCCATGCAGGTAACGTTAAACAGGATTCAAATGGCGAAACTGCTGATTAAAACATAATAAACATTTCGATGGTCTTGATTGGAATACTTTTAGCAATTCGTATTTCTTTTAGGGAAAAAAAAATTCCCCGGCATTGTTGTTTCCTGTCTGGAATCAAATCAGCTTAAAAAAGAAAGTTTTTATAATTCATACAAACATTCACACTGGTTTTTGTTCTATTGTGCTAACAAGAAACAAAAAAACCCCCAGAACATCACCACCTAGTGTTAGAAAAGCAATAATACACACATACAGCTGAGGTTATACATCGGAAGAAGCTAAGAGAAGGTTGGAAAGTTAAAAAAAAAATAAATAAAATGGCCGAACCTGATTTGTTGGGGGGTTTTTTGTGTATTTTTTTTCATAGAATTCACAGCGACATGCTAGTGCTAGTTTTTTTTTCCAGACTGCCCTACACATTTAATTTACACATCGCCTTCCTCCTGTAGACTGGGGTAATAAAGGCACAACATACGCATTCTGATCTGGCTCCACCGGGTAAAACCTCATTTCATTGGTTTGAACTTCCACCTGTTTCTCCAAGAAGGCTGCTAACTGGCTGAGCTTCTTCGTGTCCTCCTCTGGCTTATCCTTAAGCTCGAAATAAGCGGAGGCTTTGACTGAATCTGGCATGCAGGGCACCAGTTGCACCATCTCGTTGGCGGTTACTCCATGCACACAGGTGTAGAATTCCTGAGGGTTGGGGGGCACAATGGTATTTGTAGAGGCAGTATTTACAATCATGCTGTACGCCGTACCTGGGAAAGAGAGCAGCTTTGGCTGTGTGTGGCTGATCTCTGGAAAAACGGGCAAAGGGGTTTCAGGGGACACGCTGGGCTCTGAAGACACTGTGCTACAGTTGGAAAAGTCCTGGCCATGAGGGCTGGGGATATCAGGCGTGCAAAGTAGCTGCTGGTCTTCAGTAGAGTCAGGACTCTGTATTCCTTGTAGCTCCTTATCCTCCCGGAGGCTAGACATGGAGCTCATTCGAGATAATGGAACACTTTCGTCCATGCTGAGCTGGTACACTGACGTCCCGCAGTAGTGTGGCACTTTGTAGCCTTGCAGGGAAGCGAAGTGACGATTAATCTCATCCATCTTTCCTTTCTAAAAGAAAACAGAGGAGAAAAAAGAGGAAAAAATAGATCACTACAAAAAGATTTGTATAATTCTGCTGTTGTTTCTGATCTTTAGTTCGGCAGCTAATTAATGTTCGCTGCTTGTCTGTCTGTCTGTATATCTCTCTCTATATGTCTGTCTCTCGGCCTGTCTGCATAACTGTTCTCTCTCGGTCTGTAAGCATATCTGTCTGTTTCTTGGTCTGTCTGTATATCTGTCTGTGCGCCCCTCGGTCTGCCCCTCAGTCTGTCTGTCTGCATGTCTGTCTTTATATCTCCATTCATCTATCTGTCCGTTTATCTGTCCCTGGGTCAGTCGGCACGCCTGTCCCTGGGTCAGTCGGCACGCCTGTCCCTGGGTCAGTCGGCACGCCTGTCCCTGGGTCAGTCGGCACGCCTGTCCCTGGGTCAGTCGGCACGCCTGTCCCTGGGTCAGTCGGCACGCCTGTCCCTGGGTCAGTCGGCACGCCTGTCCCTGGGTCAGTCGGCACGCCTGTCCCTGGGTCAGTCGGCACGCCTGTCCCTGGGTCAGTCGGCACGCCTGTCCCTGGGTCAGTCGGCACGCCTGTCGGTCATTTATCCATCTATCCATCCGCTCATAAATCTATCTATCTATCTATCTATCTATCTATCTATCTATCCATCTATCCATCTATCCATCTATCTATCCATCTATCCATGTCCATGTATCCCTACAAGTTAGTCTGTCTGCATATCTATCTGTCTGTCTGTCTGTGTGTGTTAGTGACATATGCGAATACCTTCAGCAGCTTGGGGTCGATTCCTCTGATGCAGGGTTTGGGGATAGGCGGCAGGAGAAAAGCTTTTATCCTGCAGAGAGGAGAGAATGAAAGAGCAGAAAGAACTCCCTGTTATTTAGGTACATCACTTTATTGTAATTGCAGTTTACAGACACATAGCAACCAAACGCTGTTTAACATCTACCACAAGTGCGAATAATCGAAACTGTGCAGATAAATATAGAAATATATACAAGGCTATATCAGTATGTGTCTGAAGACAATTGTCTTTAGAGCATATAAAGTGTTAGGTGTAATTGGCTACACTGGCTCTCAATAAGCTGTGTGTCCAGGCACAGTTTAAACACACTGAATTAACAAGTGTGAGTGGAAAATCTATGGCCATTAAAACACACCCCGATACCCTTGATATCTATGGTGGAAAGGTCTGGTTGAAATTTTAGTGACTGCTTTCGTCCACAATAGACCTTTAACCATCCCCCCTCCAATTTTAAACCCCTTCTTCCCTGTAAGTGCTGCGTGACAGATGTCTGCTCCTCACCTTTTACCCCGTGGAACAATTCCAAATCCAATGGCGAGCAAGATTATGACAACAATGGTGGTCATTAGTACAAGAACATACAAAATGTGATCTAGAAAAAAAAAAAGAGTGAGAAAAAGAGAAGGAGAATTTGGTTACCATGGATACTTTAACGCATGACTGAAACCGTTTATTCCATTCTAAAAGTTCCTGTATTGATCGTTGCAGGTATGACTGGATCCTGATTAAACCCGACATTCTGCAAGGTGGTAGCAGAGCTGAAATCTTCCTGCATGATAATTTATACATTTATTAGATGTTACTAATGATCTACAATCACATTCTCGGGTGTCACATAAAATGTGGAAGGGTTTCCTCCTGATTCTGGTTCCTGTCATGGTGTCCTGTCAGTTTTTTTTCCCTCAACCCTTTTCTTTGTATTTCTTATGTTCTGTATTGAATTGAATGGAACTGAATTAAAAACTAATCACAAATACAAAACTACAGATGAAATCTGCATCGTAAAAAATCTGAATCCACTCAGTAGGGATTCCGACTGCATTTGCCATGCAATTCCACTAGAGGGCACCCACTAAATACCTAGTATCCATCGACTCCTAGGCTTATGAAACACACGCATTCACACCCACACACACTGATGTTCTTAGATCCGGCAGTTCTGCTACACACTACGAGTCCGACAGATCTGCTGAATTCCCGCCATTTTGAGTCTCTTATGTCGCTGTAAATGTAGGAAGTTGCCTAAACAACTTAATCAGCTATTTGTTCCTATAGTTACTAGTTAACAACAACTTAGAACAACCGAATGTCATCATTTACAGTTTGTATACCGACCGGTTTTGCTTCTGTTAGTGACAAGATTACTTAGGATCCGAGTATAAATGAAGATAAAGAGAATGTTTTATATACAGATCGAGTTATTTAACTGGGATGAATCCGGATTCGCTCATTTATATGCATAAGCAACCAGTTATGCTGGAAACACAATAAAACAAATATTAAAGAGCGTAAGATTTCCAAAATGTGAGAAACCGCAAACATAAGGACTAAAAAAATCCTAGGTTTGACCGTTTTGCTTCTATAGTGTGTGGTGTGCCGCTATGTGACAAGAACAGCACACCAACAGATTTTAACCGGAGTCTCGATTGGGAAAACGGGAGTGTAGTGGGTTAGCACGCCACCACATACATGGCGCTCCGGGTTTAATTCTGACTCTGGGCTTTTCCAGTCTCTCATTTTTACCTCTGTCAAAGGCCAAGAAAAATATTCTTCTTTATCTCCTTTCGGCTGTTCCCTTTTAGGGGTCTCTACAGTGAATGATCTGTCTCCACCTAACGCTATTCTCTACATCCTCTTCACTCACACCCGCTAACTTCATGTCCTCGTTTATCCCATCCATATACCTCCTCTTTGCTCTTCCTCTTTACCTTCTGCCTGGTAGCTTCATTTCTAACATCCTCCTACCAATATATTTACTATCCCCCCCTCTGGACATGTCCAAACCACCTTAATCTGGCTTCCCTGACTTTCTCCCCAAACATCTAACATGAGCCGTCCCCCTGATAAACTCAAACGTTCTTCCAAGCACTCTTAACACACCATAAACCACAGGAAAATCTGATTAGATAATTTTTGGAACCACCAAGATAATCGGAACAAAACCTAGGATTGACGAAAGGGGGAAAACCTGGCACAAAATCAGCCCGATTACCTTGTACCCAGCAGTGAAAACTGTGTCTATTCACTTCTGTTAAAATAAAACCAAATAAAATCACCTTAGGGCTTTTTCCGCCTTTTAATGTGATATCGTAACTAGTGCTAGTAGATATTACCCGCAACTTTAGTAGATATTACCCGCAACATTGACATTAAATATTTGATTTTTTTTTATCTCAGTTGATCTCGCATGTCCTAATGTACGAACCTGCAGTAGCACATTTTTACCAGTGTGGCGCTGTAGCGCAAGGCTGCAATTTGGTGCAGCCAAAAAAAAAAAAAAAAAAGACAGTACATATGTATAAATAATTGTCACTTAATCGATTCATCGTTCTAATAATTAATTAAATATCAAAATAATCATTCGTTGCCGGTCTAATAAATAGAAAAAAATAAAAAGAGTGTGTCCAGAATGAAGCATGCTGCATCAAAAAAGTAATGTAAGCATCACACATCTGCCTTTAATGGAATAATTGTACTGAAAATACTAATAATTTTAAAAGGACTTGCTTTATATGGAACTGGAGGAACAGTTAATATAAAGCAAATCATCGGTGGCTCTATAAAACAAGCTATTTTTAATTTTCGGAAGAGAGCTGTACACTCGAGATCCTCTTGATAAAGCCGGAACATTTTTTTGCAAAGAAAACCTGATTAAAATGCCCAAGACAAACTGTCTGCTGACTAACAGCAAAAACCTGCAATTTTCATATTTGACATCCTCTCTCAATGCTATAATTACGCTTTCCTACCAATCATTTGTTCCTGACGAAAGTTTTAAACCGTAACGTTTAAAAGAAAAAAAAAAAAAAGGAGTAAAAAATTATAGCAAACCATCGCCATGGCAACACACAAACCTTCACGGCGCAATCACGTGGACGCGCACGAGCAGGACTGACATCACGACAAGATGAGATTGAGAAACCTTAGTGCTCGGAAATACTTCACAAGGACATGCTTTTAAAATAGTGGGAATAAAAGCGTGTCATCGTGGCTGCAGGATCCATTAAAAATGGTTGAAATGCATTTTTAAGTGTTTAACCTTCAACTGAATGACACGTTAGACACATGCTGGGACTGTATTACTACCGTGTTCACATTTATAAGGTTGACGTTATGGATTCTTATGTGTGTGTGTATGTGTGTACCAGGCAGATGTCTTGAAGGAATGACAATGGTAATTGGCGAGCTCCATTTGCTCCACAGGTTGTTGTTTTTCGAACGGCAGCGCACTTGAACCTCGTACCTTCCCACCGGCAAGCCGAGTAGCTCCAGATGAGGTTCATGCATCTGCCCCTTCACCTGCACACACACGTTAACATAAAATAACTGCAGATTTATATTGTTTTAGCTGTCAGGTTACTTTAATCTTTAGTCTTTATACTGTACAAACACATTAGTGGAAACACCCACTAGTGTTCACTAGTGTTAAGCTAAGATCCGATGACTGTCACGGCATATAATTTTCATAATTGTCATACTAATTAAAATAACTCGGTGAACTTTTGTGACACTTGAATAAAAACCAGTCATTATATTGTCAAACTCAAAGCTTGCAGGCAAAACTGTCCCACCACAACATAACATGTGACTGGCGAAAGCTATAAATGCAAATTTGATTTCATGACCAACGAAGTAACGCCTGCAGTGTTTTAGCAGGTTTTCCAATAAATGCAAATTAGCATTTGTGACAATCGATCACAAAATGTCTGAGAAAAGGAAAGTTGACGCGGAAGAAAGACAATTTAATGAAAGCGAATATACTGTATATTTCAAAGGCGACAAACCCTTGTGTGGTTTGTGGTATGATCCGGTGTTGGAGGTTGGACAGGATTAGGAACGAGTTCATCAGGGGGACGGCTCATGTTAGATGTTTTCGGAAGAAAGTCAGGGAAGACAGATTGAGGTGGTTTGTACATGTCCAGAGGAGGGATAGTGAATATATTGGTAGGAGGATGTTAGAAATGAAGCTACCAGGCAGAAGGTAAAGAGGAAGACCAAAGAGGAGGTATATGGATGGGATAAACGAGGACATGAAGTTAGCGGGTGTGAATAAAGAGGAGGGAGAGAATATGGTTAGGTGAAGACAGATGATTTGCTGTGGCGACCCCTAAGAAGAAGCCGGTGTTGGTGGTGAAGGCTGTTGGAAGTTTATATGACTGGTTGAAGCCTTGTCACTTTAAGTTAATATGGGTGTGTTTACACTTTTTTTTTTGGTTTGGACCAAAAAGAAAAATGATCCATTTGGTCCTGATCCACTTTGTGTTCACACTGGCATTTTTTGATATAGAACCTAAAGGCATAGTGATACGTTCCCTCATATGCATGTATATATGGTTTTACTTTTACCAGCTGAGAACCTCATGAATAGCACCTAAAATGTTCAAACGAACACCAGGATATTCTCTGTTTGCAGAAACCCGATCGCTGCAAGGAGACGGATTTCAAACAATAGGCAACATACTGGAGGTCCTCTGATAAGGACAAACCATGTAGTTATGTTGATCATTCTGTCCTTTGAAATCAACAAATCTCACATGTCATGTGATATCACATCCGGTTTTTGGGTATTTAATCATAAAATCAATTACCATAAGCTGTAATAAAAAACATTCGGTGTCACCCAGATGAGGGATGGGTTCTGTCTTGAATCTGGTTCCTCTCGAGGTCTCTTTTATTCAAGGATTTTTCCTTGCGACAATCGCCACTTTGCTAATTATGGACAACTTAAACTTCTTTTACGGTTACTGCATTCTGTGTGTAAAGCTGCTTTGAGACAATGTCCATTGTCAAAAGAGGGATACGAAAAAAATGAATTGGATCACCGAACGCACCAGGTTTGTTTGGAAGAGAACCGAAACCGCTTAAAAGACGGGATTCGATATGCTTCCAAACAACCTTTGGTGCGGTTTGATTGGATTCAATTCAATTTGAATTCATTTGTCTGGTGAGCATCAGGGTTCGGATGGCAGTGTCACACTTCGCAAATAAACCTTACCAATTTAGCAATCGAACCAGAGTTTGTTCTACTCGAAAGAAACATGACAAACACCCTTTATAGATTTTGGCCCCTTTTGTGATTAAGTTTAACACACCTGTTCTAGGAGGTTAATCCCATCGAGGGTACCAATTTTCCATCATAAAACAAAGAAGATCAATCCGACGAAATTTGTATTGATTTCCACTGTTGCATAAAGTCATTGGTTTTTCTTTAAAAAGTCAATTTAATCTTAGTACCTTCCAGTTATCGGGCTCTGGGACAAGTCTGTATCGCAGCTCATAGCGAAGTGTAATCCACCCAATTTGGACCTGCTGGGCGATGGGGTACTGCCAGGACACCACTACAGTGCAACCTGCTTCATGCTTAGACATGTTCAAAGTGTAGGTAAGGTTAAACGGTGGATCGATCTCGACTGTGAACAGAGACAAAGAAACGGTTAATGCTTTCGGTCACAACGTAACGCTCTGATACATTTTAAAACCTTTGTGTCCTACCGATATCGGCCACGTCCAAGCAGTGCTCGCTAGAGGTGAATGAACCTCTGCTGCTGTGTGCCGTTACATTCATGCAGTACACTTCCCAAATGACTGTGTGCTTTATGTCAAAGTGACAGCTGTTTGGTCCGCCACTTACATAATCTGGACACTCTGTTGGAGGCCTGTTTCTAAAAGGCAAAACGGTATAACACATCATCAGCTCAATAACAAGTTACTGTAGCGTATATAACAATGCTATGTAGTTTAAAGTCATTTTTAAGTATGTGCTACATTTAAGTAAGTATGTACCTTCCCGACTATACAGTGCTACACGTTCAGGTGAACATACAGTCGAATTAAGGCATGATCAATAAGTTCCTGTTTATTTTCATATAACAACAAGGAATGAGCTTTACACTATTTTCCACACAATATAATATTAATTATAATTATACAAACCGGTTTCTTAGTAAATCATTGAGGGGATTAGCTTCGACTGTTAGGTTAGAGAGGAGAGTATACAGCTGCCAGGACCGGTTTAAACATTTAACCCAGTCTTACCCAAGGGTGTAGACGAGCTTGTAGGTGATGTTGTTGTCTCCCTGGAGACTGTTGTCAAGGGGACGCCACCAGCAAGTAAAGGTTTCCATGTTGGGAGAGCGGCAGTAATATATGTATGGCTTTGAGTCATCTGTAAAAAAAAATAAAAAAAAATAATGAGAAATGTCGGCTTGCAGACTTGTGAACTGCTGAAAAGGTCAGTTGCATGCGATAATCTGAAGTGTGGAACGCTGTGTTATGTCAATTTAGAACAGAGAGTTAAGAAACTTCTAACATCTGTGATTGCCATCAAGGGTTTTGCCACCAATTTTTGTTTTGCGGAAAGATGAAATACTTATTTCACTCATTAAAATAGTAAATAATACTTTTTTTTTTTAGATGGTTTATTAATATATGCAAAACCCAAAAACAGTCCAAGCTCAAAAATAGGGAGACCTCTTAGGGTCACATAAAAGGTGCAGCAAAAACAGACGTGACAAACCAAGATGATGCAACGAGTGCTGGCACAGTTCCAGAAAAGTCAAAATTACCACAAGAAATATCAAAAAATATCTGCAAAAAATCTGCAAAGATCCCAGAGTCAAAAAAGCTAGGTAAAAAAATCCAAAGATTAAGCGAGACGAAAAGCGGGGATATTGAGACATTAATACGCACAATAATCCAACAACAATGAGCTGAAAACGCCATGAGGCGGCGAAACTATAACTCCGGACTGAAATGCGAAAGTGCTGCCCCGTGCACGAGCAGGACGTGACAGTACCCCTCCTTCTACAACGCCACCAGGTGTTCTAACGGGTGCCTTTTGGGTGGCGTCCTTAGGATGAACTTAGCAGGGACCCAGCCTTTTTCAGGCCATAGCCCTCCCATTCCACCAGGTACTGAAGGCCTCGGCCATGGCGCCAAGACTTTAGCAATTTACGGACCGTGTAGGCTTCACCTCCTTCGATGAGAGGGGAAGCTGCTCCATGACTGGAGAGGCCATAAGGGTGGTTTCCAGCTTTTAAATAGGTTCTTTCCGTCTGACCATTAGTTTGGGGATGGTAACTGGAGATATATTGGGAGAAAGCACCACCAGTTTCAGAACGCCTTCCCAAAACTGTGGAGGGAAAACTGTCCGACACAATATCAACAGACAGTCCCATGGAGTCGAAGCACGTGATTATTAGCAGTCTAACACCGAAATGATGCAAGAAGACTTTTCGTTCAAACTGGGTAGGCCAGTTACGAAGTCGAGTGCAACGTGGGACCAGGGACGGCGTGGAACAGGAAGTGGTCTGAGCAGCCCAGCAGGGGATGGTTGGTAGGTTTGTTTCTGGTGCAAACGTCACATGCTGTGACAAATTGACAGGCATCCTCTTCCATACTTGCCCACCAGAAATGCTATTTAAGGAGGAAGACGGTGTGGGTCCCCCCCTAGGGTGACAGGCCAGTCTGGAGTTGTGAGCCCATTCCAGGACCTGGGGTCGCATAGAGACCTGCACAACAGGCGGTTGAGGGGTCTATTGCTAGGGCCAGAAAGGATACTGAGGTCTGGTGGAATTCACACTTCTCAGCCTTGATGTACAGTTTATTTTCAAAGAGTCGCTGGAGAACCTGACGAACATGGCTAATGTGTTCTTTCAGGGATTGAAAAAAAAAAATCTATATTTCGTCCAGATATACAAACGGGAAAGTCACTCAGCACAACATTGATCAGGGCCTGGAAAACTGCTGGAGCATTGGTGAGTCTAAACGGGTCAACAAGATATTCATAATGTCCGGAGCGGGTGTTAAAGGCGGAACAGCTAGGTAAAAAAAATCTAAAGATCAAGCAAACCGAGAAGTGGGGATATTGAAACATTAACACGCACAATAATCCAACAACAATAAGATGGAAACGCCGCTATTTAAGTCGACGGTGATGAGCAGAGAAATCTGCTTCAGGTGCACTTAAAGATAAGTGAGGTGGTGAAACTAGAACTCCAAACTGGAATGCGCTGCTGCCGTGTGAGAGCAGGATGTGACAATCTGTTTATCACCCAAATGACGATGGGTTCTCTGTTAAGTCTGGTACTCTTATGGTTTTTTTCTATTACCATCTCAGGTAATAAGAAGAATTACTCATCAGGGACAATCAGGGACGGCTTGCTCATCAGGGACAGTCAGGGAGGAACTGATTTCTGTTTTATTCCTAATGTATAATTATCTTTGATTGTGTAAAGCTGCTGCTGCTTTGAGATAACCTTTGTAAAAAGCACTATACAAATAAAATGATGAAAGAAATAAGCAAACTAAGTGGCTGCTTAGGGACCCTGTGATCATTAGGGGGCCCCGAAGAGTACAAGACAGGTCTTTTGATGACAGGTCTTTTTTTTAAATTCAGATATGTCAATATACAGTTAGGCTTGTTGCGATAGTCGATGTTGACGCTATTAGCAGTGTAAGGTTGTAACACAGCTTATGCCACTATTTATAATATATTTATTCAAAACATGTAAAAAATCTTTATTAACATTAACACGTTTTAAATGAAATTTGACTCCTGCTGCTGATCTGCGACGTGACTCACTTGACACGTGGCATTGCGACGCAGCGTTTCGTTTTTAACTGTAGTGTCTGTTCTAATGTGACACATCACATTACACGTTAATCACATTACAGATCAGCAGCAGGAATCAAATGTATTCATCACATAAAATAGTGAAGTTATTGAAATTTTTGTGTTTAATATAAACAGGTTTGTCTTTTTGTCCTGTCTTGTAGTTGTCCGTTCAAGCAACTGGCGCTAATTCGAAAATTAAAGTAACATTTTCCAGTTATTTGACGTGACAGCATGCATGGTTAATCCCGGCAGCCCAGAGAGGTGGGGACGACGACAATGCAAAAATCTAATTTGTATATTAAAGGCACAGAGGGGCTTCCAAATAAAATTCTGCCCAGGGCCCGCCAAAGAATTGAGACTCAAAACACGTTTTGCACTTTGCTATGGATAAAAGCGTCTCCCAACTGATGTAAATGGTATTCTTTCCAATTCTTTTTTTCCTTTTCTTTTTTTTTACTCTGATTCTTTCTTTTTTACTCTGATTCTTTCTTTTTTACTCTGCTTTTTCCTTCCTTCCTCTGCTTCTTTCTTTCTTTCTCTCTCTGCTTTGTCCTTTCTTTCTTTTACTCTCTGTATCTGTCGCCTTCTTTTTTCTCTTTCTTTCCTTCTTTTTATCTCTTTCTTTCTCTTTTTTTTTCTCTTTCTTTCTTTCTTTTTATCCCTTTCTCTGTCTTTTTTTCTCTTTCTTCCTTTCTCTTGTTCTCTCTTTTTTTTGTTCTCTCGTTCTTTCTATTATTGCTTCTTTGTCTTTCTTTATTCCTTTCCTTCTTTTTTATCCTTTCTGTTTTCTTTTTTCCATCCTTTTGTTCTTTCTGTTCTGGAGGATTAAACAGTGTATGTGGAGGTGTGGCCTTACATTTACATTTACATTTACATTTGGAGCATTTAGCAGACGCTCTTGTCCAGAGCGACGTACAAGAAGTGCTTTAAGTCACATCAAAAACATCTCAATGCTGATAATAGTTCACAAAAAGGTGCTTTTTCTGCAACAACAAAAAACCTGTTGAATAGAGTAAGGGTGGTTTTTTGTTTTTTTTTTTTTTTTTTTGGTTTTTTTTTTTTTGTTTTTTTTTTTAAGATGTCAAGAGCAAGGTATTTTAGAAAAAGATGGGTTTTCAAACGCCTCGTGAAGATAGCTAGTGGACTCTGCTGTTCTGACATTGATGGGAAGTTCATTCCACCATCTTGGTGCCAGAACAGAGAAAAGTCTTGAGGCAGACCTACCTCGTGTCCTAGGGGGTGGTGGAACAAGCCGAGCAGTGCTTGTGGATCTGAGAGAGAGCGTGGTGGAATGCGTGGAGTGATAAAGTGATTGTAGGTAGGAGGGTGCAGCTCCGTTTCTGGCTTTGTAGGCAAGTGTCAGAGTTTTGAATCTGATGCGTGCAGCTGTGTGGGAGCCAATGGAGGGAGCGCAGCAGTGGAGTGGTGTGTGAAAACTTTGGTAGGTTGAAAAACAACACGTGCAGCTGCATTCTGAATCATCTGCAGAGGGCGAATAGCACTCAGAGGTAGGCCAGCCAGGAGCGAGTTGCAGTAGTCTAGTTTAGAAATTACAAGAGGACTGCACAAGCAACTGGGTGGCCTGAGTGGTTAAGAAAGGTCGAACCCCCGGATGTTATGCAGGATAAACCTGCAGGAACGTGTTATGTTGGCAACATGTAAGGAAAAGGTTAATTGGTTGTCCATAGTTACCCCCAGGTTGCGAGCACTGGCCTTAGTCACCAACACACCACTGCAGCAGTATTAAGAAATAAGCAGGCTAAAAAACAGAAATTCAACTAAAATTACATTAAATATGCTTGTTGTAACTACATTTAAAGTTTCCTATTATAGGCAAACCTGAAACTTCCCCATTTTCTCCTCAGACATTCCTAAAAATTCCCTTTAACCACCATGAAATCATTCCCAGAATTTTCCCACTCTAGTATTGACAATCTCAAAGTTATGAATCAACAGTCAGCCAAAACTCTGCTGTTCAACAAAATTCCTCACTACATTTAATTTAGGGTTATTCTGGATATTTTCCTATTATTAGATCTTCTTGAATTTATTTAAACTGATTATAGTATTAAAAAAAGATGCCCGATTTAGGAGGGCAGACACACATATGCTATTCTACAAAAGCGAGAGAAGAAAGAGGTGAAGAACAGTGAATACACATTCCTTAAAGCTTAGGAGTAACACGGACGGCGGCGGCGGAGGAAAATTTCATTAAAGGTACCTTGTGTGAGTAATTCATGAAATAACAGCCACGTTTTTAGTGCTGAGTTCAAGTCAAAGTGACCCAGAAAAATCGAGCAATTAATTCCTCGATTTCTTTCCTTCCTTCCCTACCCACAAACGTGAATCCATGATTGTGTATGCATTGTGCACTTTTAATATGAAATTTTGCTGTTACCTTCACTGATGATAAAATCAAATGCGTTTTTATATTTATATCTATTTAATATTATACATGACACAGTTTTCATTCGAGTACGCTTATTTAGCTATAGGACCTGCCAATTTTTTTCCTCTGGTATGTGTGGGATGACGTGGGCCACGTAAGTAATGATAATTGGTGTATGTGTGTGTTAGGGGTGGGAAATAACCTTATAACTGATTATTATCGTACATTTCATAAATAAATAAATAAATAAAAAATTGCCAATCAGAGGAAGGAAATGACAGCGACATGAAATTGACTCCGCCCAAAATCACGTACTTAAGTATGTACTTCCTGGTTGTTAAACCGTTAGTACGTTCTATATATTATGGTTTCAGATAGCATAAAATTATGGTTACAAATAGAATAAATTAAGACTTACAGATAGTTTTCCCAAACCTCAAAATATAATTACTACTTTACTCTCATTGATGTGAAAGTGTAACTCTTAACTTATGACTATGAGGAAAGAGTCCGTGTCGGTGGAAAAGTAATTCTAATCTAATGCAGTACCTCACACATTAAAATAGTGTACAATGTTTAATAATATTCAGTTTATTCTATTAAGTGTCCATTTCATTCATTTAACTCTATTTAATATTGGGGGCCTCCAAGTTATTTGACACATTTAAACATAACTTTCCAATTACTTTCCCTGGTAATAAATTACTTTACTAATGATGTCACTCGGTTACTATTTGTGAGAAGTAACTATAACTATAACTATAACCAGAGTACAATTTGTGGAAAAAACAAAGGAGGAGATGTTTTGAAACGTTTTTTATTCATGAACAGATTACAAAGTACAGTGGACCTTTATATCTCTATAGCGTGGTGTCTTGACTTACAAGTTTAATTCGTTCTGTGACGGAGCTCCTAACTCAGATTTCTCAGAAGTCAAATCAATTTTCTTAATTAAAATGAATTAAAAATGCCATTAATTTGTTTCAGGTCCCCCAAAAAACACCACATTTTTTTATTTATTAGATGTTTTTAAACAGAAAAAATAAACTGGTTTTATTAAATATAATGTACAGCATTTACCTTGGAGATCAGACGACTCCACTCGCGAACACACTTGCTAACGAGCATGTCTGACTAGCTATCGAGTGAGACACGGGATGCTGAGCGGATGTCACGGCGTTCACTGTGGCTTTCGCTATGCTAACTAGCGGTGGGGTATCTAAGCTGCCTTCTAACCTGAATTTCAGCTTGCAACTCCAAGTCTGAGAGACGACTCTTATCTTAAAACCTCGTTAGTTGGGACACTCGTAAGTCAAGATACCACTGTATATTGATAAAACTATATCTTGTAGCTAATTTGCAGTAATTTTGAACTTTTATAAGAATGTTTTTGAAGGTAAATTTTTTTTAACACTTTAAAAATTTATCCTTTTTTAATTACGTAACTAGAACGATATTAACTGTACAGCACAAAGTTCTGTGGACAGAAAAAAATAAATAAGCTATGCCTATTTGTCAGACTAAGAAAAAGAGGAAGAAATTTGTTCTGATGACTGTATTTTTTTCCTGCTTTTCGGTGCAGAGATCATCTGCGGCCGTCTTTTACCCACATCATAGGGGTTGGCGGATAGAAATAATTCAGCAAAGGTAGGGAACTCTTGACCAGGGGTCAAAACATGTCGAAAAAAATGCCCAATAGGGGTGTAACGAGACACTTATTCCACGAAACAAGACGAGACACGAAACTGGGTTCACGAGAATGAGACGAGACAAGCTTTTTTTTTTTTTAAACTTTTTTCAACTGTAAAACTTTTGAAATCAACTTTATAAAATTAAACTTTTATTTGAATGAAATATATCCGGTAAATAACAACATAACACTGTGCAAAATGTTTTGCCACGAAGGTTTTTTGCCACGTCAGTTATTAATGTGTGGTGGCAGCTTCTACTCAGACGTTCATATCTTAATCGGGCATTAAGACCTGCAGCGTTTGTTTGCTTACATGACAGACGCTAATCCACGCATCAGATTCATTACCACATACAAATGAGGCCTGAATCTGATCTGAAAATATCTGAATCCATGTGTTTTTTTCCTGCTTACACTGTCATAAGTCATATCCGATCTGTGCCACATTGGGAGAAAAAAAAAAAAAAAAATCAGAATTAGGTCACTTGATAGGTGCAGTGTAAATGCAGCCTAAATGTGGCGGGGCATCTTTTATCAGTACATTCGATCTGACTGGTCCTGCGAGATACATTGGATCTCGCAAGATCTTGTGTCACGAGATCTCGTCACGCCCCTAATTCCCAACACAGGTCAAGTAGAACTCTAAAATGTTCCCCCTTTCAAGAAACATGTATAAATATTTCTAAAGACAATATTATTATTATTTACATACTATTATTATGCTTAACTAACATAAGACCCCATACTATTTCTAGGGTGCGTTAGGGGTTGCAGGGCAGATAGAAGTCTGCTGTAGAATGATTTGCCCTATTAAAAGTTATTATAATATTTCTGGGTTTTTTTTAAAAAGAAAACAAAAAGTACCCCTCCTGCCTTTCACTCTTTCAGAGATGGCTGGGATAGACTCCAGCAGATCCCTGTGACCCCAGTTTAGGGAATAAGCGGGTATAGAAGATGAACGAATGAATTTAATTCCTTTTATTTAAAGCACTTGAAATTACCGCTGTGTATGAAATGTGCTATATAAATAAATGTGTCTTGTTGTGCCTCAATATTAAAAAAAACAGAACACTGAAAATACATTTTGATGACAATATATTCCCGAAACTTATCCTGAAAAATCCAGTGGTGTGTAAAAGCAGTTTTTATTATGATTTCTTTTTTTTTTTTTTTTTGCATACTGTATGTATCAGTGAAACAATCAGTAGATTTTTTGTGAGTTTGTGGTGTGATTCCTGTCGGGTCTAAAATTAAACACTCACTAATGCAATATGAGGCATCAAGACTGTGATTTTACCTTGAACTGCCTCAGCTGGCTCTCGGGCTGCAGTGTGTGAGGACTCTGGGGAAGCTCCAGCGTGGCTCCACAAGTAAAGTAAGAGGAGCAGGAGCGGCAGCATCACTCGTCAAACACTAATAACTCCTGAAAAATAAAGGGGAAAAACATGTGCAAGAAAATACATAATTATTTGGATTCTGGAGAAGAAATATATATAAATTAAAACCTATTTTAAAAATACATTATCAAATAAATATTAAAAATATAAGTGACTGCCTATCATTTAAGGATAGTAATTAAGTTTATATGAAACCTTTAACTATCACATGGTTGTTTTGGCACACACACACACATACACATATATATAGTTTACAAAGCCACAGGTGTGGGAAATTATATATATATATAAATATTATTATATATATAATTTCCCACACCTGTGGCTTTGTAAACTGCTAGTAGTATTTGTAAAGTGGGGAAGTGAAGTGGTAGCGCAGTGGTTAAGTTGTTGGACTACCAACTTGAGGACCTGGGTTCGATTCCCAGCCCCACCAAGCCACCACTGCTGGGCCCCTGACCAAAGTTGCTCATATATATATATATATATATATATATGCCCAATTGCTCAGTTGTATAACAAGGAATAGTGTAAGTCGCTCTGGATAAGGGCGTCTGCCAAATGCTGCAAATGTAAAGGACAACTGATCTATAAGAATCCATCTCCAGAAAAGAACCATCAAAACAACTGCGTAACAAAGTAACAGAACTGTATAGGAAAGGAAAATGATATTTATTGTAGATATTATATTTGTAGATACAGTTTTTAACGCAGATGCACCTTCTTAGAAAATCGCCCCAATTGTTAGTATATGCAACTAAT